>JAVDPK010002601.1:526238-585566 GCA_034780415.1 Cichlasoma orientale
TTCAAACAGTTCCTGAAAGCTCGGAGAGTGCACTTCGCAGCTATATAGGGGCATTACGGTATTTGTCGGCGGAAGTCGGCCTTTGAAGTATGTTCTGTGGCCGGCGACAGGTTCAGTATTAAAATCAATTTTGTCTTGCGGGCGACACACATGGTCCATGCGGGCGACCAGGTGCCCGCGGGTTCCGCGTTGGCTACCCCTGGTCCATATCCTTGATATTATTGCAGTGAGTTTATGTTTTTGGTATCGTTTGCATGTCATTCTGTCTGTAAACACCATAGCTCAAAAAGTTTTGAATGAATTCTGATGCTTTTTTTCTGAAACTTTGCAGGGGTGTAGAGCGGGGTCATGTTAGCATCCATTAAAGTTTGGCTTACATCCCCCAAAGTCTTCATAACTTAGAAGCTATGAGTGTGTTGTGTATTTTCAGCATATAGAACGTATTGTATAGAGATTACAAATATCATCTAAATGAGTAAGTAAGTAAAATGTGTTTATATACTGTCATGGTCCCGGGCCTGTTGCCCAGTGTATTGTGTTTTGTTTTTTCCTGTGGTTTTGTTGTTGTTGTTGTTGTTGTTGTTTCCTTCTAGGCTCTGGGGTTGCTTTTTGGTCTCTGATCTTTATTTGTTGTAGTCATGGTTCTGGGTCAAGGGCCCAGTGTTTTCTGTTTTTGGATGTTTCAGATTCTGTTTTGATTCTTAGTTTAGTTACCTAAGTTATGTTCTTATTCACTGTTTTTGTATTTAGTTCCTGTCTCCCTGTGTTCCCTCTGTGTGCCTGGCTCACTGATGTTTTCTGTCTGGTTTGTGTGTCAAGTCTGCATCCTTGTCTCTGTGCCTACCTGTTTCCTGTTTTACTTTGACACTCTGTTAATTCTTGTGCTCTGCATTCTGTTTAGCTTTCTTAGTCTTGTTATCTGATTAAGTTCAGCTGTGCTCGCCTCCTGTTGCCTGTTCCCTCTCGTTACCCCTTGTGTATTTATTGTCTGTGTTGTCATCAGTTGCCCCCTGTTGTGTGCTCGTCTATTGGTCTATTAGTGAGTTCTTTTAGTTAATACTGCTGGCCCTGTCCACTTCTGTTCTCTCTGTGTTTTCCAGCAATAAAGCTGAGTTTTTTTTAGTTCAGCTCTGTCTCTGGAGTCCTGCATTGGAGTCCTCAACCTGCCCGTCACACAGTGGTACATGACATATAGCATTTTTTACAGATAAAAATTAACAAGTGCTTCACAATAAAACACAAGTAATAAAGGTATAATGTACCATAACAATGTAAAACAATATAATTCAGCATAAAACAATAAGTTAATTAAAAGCTTGTCTGTATAAAAATGTCTTCAGCTGCTTTTTAAGATTTGGTGGAGTCTGTACAGCGTGAAGACAGCAGAAGAGCATTCCACTTCCTGAAAAGCCCGATTCCCACAGGTTTTGAACTGAGTGTGTGGTACCATCAGCAACCTTTGGCCTGATGACCTAAGAGCTCAGGAAGAAGAATGAGGTTTTAGCAGGTCAGACAGAGATTACTGGGGAGCTTGAAAGGGAAAGTTTACAAGATGGCAGTGAGACCTGCTGTGATGTATGGTTTGGAGACAGTGGGACTGACAAAAAGACAGAAGGTGGAGTTGGAGATGGGACAGCTGAAGATATTAAGATTTTCATTGGGAGTGGACAGAATGGACAGGACTGAAATAAGTACATCAGAGGGACAGCTCAGGTCGAGTAGCTTGGAGAGTTAGAGAGGCAAGGCTGAGATGGTTTGGACATGTGCAGAGGAGGGATAGTTATGGAGCTATGTGGATATATTGGACAAAGGATGCTGAAGATGGAGCTGCCAGCCAAGAGGAAAAGAAGAAGACTGCAAAGATGATTCATGGATGTTGTGAAGAAGGACATGCAGAGGGTTGGTGTGACAGAGGAAGATGCTGGTACAGGGTGAGATGGAGGCAGATGATCTGCTGTGGCAACCCCTAAAGGGAGAAGCCGAAATAAGGAAAAATATTGTTTTAAAAACAATTATATTTCTGGCTGCATCTGCTGGATGCCGTGTCTGAGATCTTATGTGTTAGATGTGGCAGTAAATAGAAATATATAAGATAAGATAAGATAAGATAAGATAATCCTTTATTTGTCCCACATTGTGGGAAATCTACGGTGTTTCAAAGAGCAAAGGGACAGTAGAACACTCAGTACAAAATCAAGAATAAATAATATATAAAATCTGAGAGGAAAATGCTAAAATACTCTACAACAAAAATCTCTAAACATTTATATACATTTATATTGGAGTGTTTTTAAAGTGCTTTATAAATAAAGATGGTATGGTATGGTATTGATTAGACAGTTCGAGATGTAACTTATGGCTCTATAAAGGAAAATACCTCAACAAATTTAATGAATCAAAAGATAACAGAATGACTTCCTAAATGTAGTAGAAAAATAATCACAGCATATATGTTCTTCTTATTATTGCTAACTGTATTTTTCTTTTTTATTCTTAAAAAAAACAAAAACTTCACTTTGACAGATTGGGCTTTTATTTTGTAGATCCCACACGGACGTAAGCTTGCCGTTGCACGGACCTCAGGATATTATTGTGAAAACCTTCCGGAAACGTGTCCTGGCTGCGCTGGCTTTGCTCCGCAGCGTTTTCTGCGCCCCGGGGCGACGCTGTTTTCAACGGGACACAACTTAGTACTTGCTGGACTCGCTATGGCCGCTTGAGCCAGGCTGAAATAGTCTTCTTCCGTTATCATTTGGTCGCAGCGTTTGGACAGACTTTTTCTGACATACTTTCGACTTCTTTTGCGTAGTTTTTATGTCAAGGAACAAGGATGCAGCCTCCACCGAGAAAGGTGAGTTTTTGCCGTAGTAGCTCCCTGAGCTAATGTTACTTCGACGGAGTGGTGCATATTTAATGATTGGAAATTTATGCTTTGTTGCACGTCGCCCGGTTCAAACGAAGAAAGTCCCCGTTTATTCTCCAAATATGTCCTTGCTTGTTTGCTTACATGTTGATTGTGCTTCTATTGTCTCTATAAATAGCAGCAAAGGAGGAAAACTTATTTTCAAAGACTCCCATGTGCCACTTTTTTTTTTTTTTAGGGAGAATAGCCCGTTAACGTGCGCCGTTCCCTCTCGATCGGAGAAAGGGTCCTGCTAAAGTGACAGCTAAAACTAATAAATGCATCCACACAAGTGCGTACATCTTAGAAAAACTTTATATTATTTAAATAAATAATATTACAGAGATTTTGTATTACATCGGTTCAAAAGTGCTCCAGCTAAGCAACGCTTAAGTTCAAGTAAATACCACTTTGGCTCCCTCCTGTCCCGCAGCCACCCGCTAGTTGAGAGGAGCAAAGTTGGGGGGTGAAAAGCTGGAAGAAAGGCTCTCATTTTATCCAAAGTAGATATAAGTGGTGATTTTTTTTATTTATTTATGACAATTTTAAGAGTAGGAGTAACCTTAGTATAAAAGTTCCAATTCAAGCTAAGAACTATGATGCAAGTATTGTTGTAGCTCCGGGAGAGTCATTTGACAGATATTCGAATGGAGTTTGGTGGAATTTTTTTTCTCTCACACGACAAAGTCTGTATGTGCGAAAGAAAAACACTGTTTGGCGTAAAAAGGTGTATTTAAAGATTAAACATCCCAGCAGGTGTCAAAGTATAGATTGGTTTTAAGTGTTTTATTACGGAAATAAACATAAAAAAATAAATCTCAGCAAAGTCTGGCTCTTGTGTGAAAAAACGTTCATGAGGGATCAGATTTCAATAACAAGGCTCAACAGCAGGGCATTTTTTTTAACCACAGGACGTTTCGTAAATATAAAGATGTTTTTGGATGTTTTGTTGTTATTTGGAACTTTGTGGAGTGTGTAAAGCTTTTTTTTTTAATGTTTGGACATTTCACATGAAGGGTGATGTAATACTAAAAATCTGTGTGTTTCCTGCTGATGTCCCAGGGAGAAACTTTACAACTATTACAAAAGCAGATACTGATATCTTAACATTATGATTTACAGTAGCACCCATCTTGATTATATTGGGTTTTGCTCTGTTTAGTTTATTTAGGTAACACATCTTTGATTGCTTTTTTTTTTTTCTAGTTAATATTTTTTCAGGTGTGAATCTTGACCTCTGCTCATGGTCATAAAAAATAAAGACAACTGTTTGCTCTTCCCTTTGTTGTACTTAATAGTTTATTTCACCCCAAAGAGAAACCCAGAGATAGTGAGTCATGCCTTCTTTCTTGTTTTTTTATGACCTAAATTGAAAAGTGTAGTGTTATTTATGTTGCACGGCCACAAAAACAGTAAAATAAAACACACAGAAAAGCAAAAAAACCAACAAACAACCCCCCCACCCCCCAATATTTAAGTGACTATTCAATTGTGCAGTTATAATAAAACAAATTTCATTCTGCTTGTAATTGTGTTATTGACAGATTGATTTATTTTGACATTTTGGGACAAACAAGACCCTAATGAGGGCTTGTTTTCGATCTCCTGTGTTCCTTGGACTCTTGGTTAAAACCTTATCTTAGAGTTAAGACACCGCATTAATTTCTTCATTGATTAGTCTGCTACCTGCGTGTGGTAGTTTGGTCCATAGAGCATTTGAAAACAGTCAAAACTATCTGTCAGAAATTAATCAAAGCCAACAATATATCATGAGTTTGCTTGTTTTATCTTCCAAAACTGCACAAGTCTAAGATTATTCACTTTACTCTCAGACTAAATGGATTATCAGAATAATTGCAGATTTTAATTTTCAGTCTGATGGCTGAATTAACTCGTAGTCGCATAGGCAAACATATGGGGCTTCACATTATTGCATCTACTCGGTATATTTTCAATTATCTGCTTTTGTTACAAAGTAAAAACATCCAGGAGGACGACAGGCTGTGTGAATTATGTGATACAGGAGAAGTTGTGAATGACTTACTCTGTATTTTGAGTTACCGAGATGTAGGTAAAAAAATCCAGGCGGGATTTTGTGCTCTGATGATGAGAGGATGAAATGGTTATTTAATAATTTTGGTGTTTGCCTATGTTTCCAGAGTTTGGAAAAGACATCAGATTGTGGTTTAACATAGGCTTTATTTTGCATTAGCTGGCTCGACAAAACCTAAAGCCCCAGCTGGAGGTAATGGGTGTCACGACAGTGGTTTAACTTCCTCCGTTACCGTAGGCTTTCTGCTAATCGTAATGTGTCCCTTCACATAAAAGCGGAGATCTGATGTATCATTTGACTCTTCCTCTGCACAAACTTAATCAGCTGAGCACCGCCTACATCAGTCAGACATTATCAGAGGAGCTGGTGATAGATCTTTGGGAAAAAGCTATAAAAAAAAACAAAGCTGTAATGAATCAGGAAAGAAATGCTGCAGAAATGGGAGTCCTATCAGCTGTATGCATCCAGCTGTGTAAAACTGACTTGGCAGCAGATTAGGATCAAGCACGGAAACATTTGTCTGCATAACCAATTGGATGCATGCAAATTTCTGTGATTGTGCGACATTTTTCTGCTGCACCTTTACAGAACTACATTACTGTGGTGTTAGTAACAGGCCGGATATATAAAATGTAGTCCTGTAGCAGAGAATCTGTAACGCACTGAGAACATGCTCTAAATAAAAACGAAACCTGTGAAAGTGTGGCACTTCCTCCCAGTTTTTACCGGAAACTCTGACGGTAACCTGCTCCAGACCAGGTTATGCATTCAGTTGTCATGGTGACCTGTCCAGGTAAGAAGAGATTGACCTTTGTGACACTGAAAACACGAATTAAATGAACTTTGCTAACCTGCTAATCACACTTCAGGTTTCTCGTTGATGCCGTCTTGTATTTGATTTTTTTAATTACTTGTTTTAACAAATTTTCACTTTTGTGTTGTAATTTTAAAAAAAGGGAAAATTGACCAAAACAACGAGACAAAATATCAAAATAAGTTGATAATAATAAGTACATTTAGTTCCGGCTGTCTTTATTAACCTTTAGTGTGCCTCATAATTTAGATGGCAATTTAAAACACTCTGAGTGGTTAGTAATAAGACTTGGTCTGTGTTTCACATCCAATTAGAAACCCAGAGAGACCAGTTCTCACCTGACCACAGGTACTGCTTGATAACGATGGGGCTCATTTTCAGTAACATCAATTATGAGCTCAGCTGAATCAGTGCTTTCCTCCGGAGGTGTTCCTGTCATGGCTGCTTCTGTTGAAATCTTTTTAGTCTCCCAGTATGAGCTGAAGAAGAAGACCACTTTAAGTTGTTTCTAATCAGCCTTGCTTTGTTCCACCTTCAGGTCCGGGTCACCCAGGAGCTGAAGCACACTCATGCTGAGCAGATGAGCAGATTACAGATCAAACACCAGACAGAGTGTGACCTGCTCGAAGACCTGAGGTGAGCAAACACAGGTGCATCACAGGGTACCTATTAAATGCCAAGACGAATTTCCGAAGAAGCAAAACATTTTCAGACTGGTCTGTTTGAGTCTTCATATGAGAAGCTGTTCATCTTCTAAAACTGATTATGGCACTTCCAGGAAATCAGGACATAAATCTTTTAATTGAGTAGCTGGAGATTATGCATTAATCTCACATCTCACACGCTTTCCTATCAGTCTTAGAAACAGCCCGAATTATTCAGCTAATGTGATCATTATGAGTGACGACACTTGAGTTAAACAAATAACGTTTTTGTTTTTTCTGTCAGTAATGCAACAATAGTGGTTATTCCTTTATCAGCTGCTAATTGGAAGCATTATTATAAACATTATTTCTGAGAGAGCTGCTGCCAGGAGCAGAGCTTCTAACATCCTTGCTTCTGCAGTAAGATTTAATTTGTAGGGTGTGTTTAAATTCCAAAATTTGAGGGTTGAAGGCTTTGGGTTTAGCTTCTCCTCTGCTCTCTGCTCTGCATGTCTGTGAAAATGAGAGCAAAGGAGAGAAACTAAAAGACTCACACCGCACTGACTTGAAGTGGGTGTGCATGAATTCATTAAATAGGAGTGTTACGCACACACAGACTTTATTTGAGCAGGCTGCCGAGGTATATCTGGGGACTCATTTTAGCTTTTGTTTTTTTTTCTTTTTTCTTTAATTTATTATAGGCAAAATGTGGCCCCCTACCTAGCATTTAGTTGGATTGATATGTCATGCTACAGCATATAAATAAATAAAAAAAAACAAAAAAACATTTTCTCACTAAAAATTCTTGATTTTTGAAACAAGGACTCAGCCATGAACTGTGACAAGCACAGTAGGAAAACCTGTTTGTCACAGTTCATTGCATTTAGCTTAATTCAGCGCTGTGTGCCTTATTCTCCAATTAATTTGTCCAAAGTGTAACCCTTTACATAATTTAATGAAAAATCATTGCCCACCCCAGATCTAGGAAACTGCCATCAATTTAATAGCAGACAATTATCCACCCCCTTACTTTGAAAGTACAGTTGCTGCTAACCAACTAACTGTGGCCTCACCCGTCTTAAGTTTCCTTAATATCTGGCTTGTTGGCCGCTGTGGCGCTCCTCAGCTGCTTCTCCAGTAGGTCTCAATTCTGTTGTTTTGGACTGCAGCTGGAAATGGTAGCCCCTTTTTTGGTCTGGAGAACCACAAACCAGAACCTGCAGCCAGTGGAGACCTGGTTCATGTGCTGCTGGCTGTTCCAAATGGTGGACTCATGGACTGATTGCTGCTCACGTTGCTGCTCAAAAAGGGGGCCGTTAACAGCAATGAGTTCATGACTCCAATCAATCAGACCCCCCTCAGAATCAGCAGATTTTTTTTTGGTAACTTTTGCATGGGATGCAAGTTTTTGTGATTTGTAAAATGTTCATAATTTTACAAATCACAGTCCCTCAAATTACATAGGGTTGGGTCAAAATTTGCTGCTTTTTTATTTTTATTTTTTTATATATAAATATAATTTCTGAGCCCCCATAACACCAGCTGCAACTAGCCAATCAAATCAAGCAAAGTCTTGTTTTTGATAGTCATAGTTTTTTTTTTTTTTTTTTTTTACATTTTTTAAATTAATGTCACCATAATGGCACCATTATCCGCATACAAAATGACAATATAATACGGTATTATTGTATTGTGTACAGTATCATATATAAACAACAGTATGGTTGTTTTCCACTTTTTAAAGAAACCAAATTCAAAAGTCGAAGTGGATTACTCTTTAAAACTGGGGATCAGGCCAAGTAAACAAATAGTGACACAGAGAGCTCTGTGTTTAGATGCGTAGGCATTTTAAAAGTTGAAAAGCCAAAGGTTGTGGTTGTATCATCAGCCTTACATTTGACAGCCTACTGGCTCCCCGCTTCCTGTCTGTGGTTGGTGGAGGAGCTGTGAACCTCCAAACAGCTGGAAGTCAAGGTCACAGAGAGCTGCCAGATGTTCTGACTGCCCTGAACTGTTCACTGTGGGAGGGTGAGCGACTTTACTCAGCAAGGAACAATGTGAAACTTGGCTGGTACAGATTTGTAAGGGTCGCTCCTCAATCACCGACAAGAAGTGATTCAGCAAACTGGAAATTACCTCTGGCTGTCAGCAAAGGCTCTGGTTGGGAAAATGGCAGGAAGTGAGCGTGGGGGTCGGTGGAATAGAGGGAGCCTTGGAAATGGAGTGAAGAGGAAGAGAGGGAAGCTCCCAGGAAGTACAGCGGATTGTTTAGAGGCAGGGTGGAGCATGGCAGTCAAGTCTCGACATGTTTAACGACTTAATGATGATTTTGCTGCAGCCGAGTTTTTCCCAGGGCACTGACCTCTCTTCTTTTCTTAGACTTTGCATAAACTTAAGTTGAATTGTGATTAACTTCCTGTTATTGTGAGTAAAAAGTGTTGGTTTTCCATGAGCATCTCACAGAAAACCATCATAGAAAAGAGTGGCATCTCAGATATGCAGGATACAAATGTAGGTCTTTTTCTAGACAGTATCCTTAGAAACATCCATGTTAATTATCACAGAAGGGAGGCAGCTGTGGAAAGGGGAGGATAATAAAAGCTTAAGAATAATCAGAAAGTATGGTCATTTGGTTTTGGGAGTGGTTTCTTATGAAGGAAAAGAAATTGTAAAGGAAGTGCTGGGTGGTTTGACCAAAATTTGTATCACAGTATTTTTTTAAGGTTCTGGTGGTTTCACCGTGTTATTATTATTATCTTTATATGGGTTTACAATGACGTCAAGAGGCACATGTGTAGTTGGTTTTGGTAGTGTCACAAGCAAGTGATGGCCACTCAGAGCACTGCGTTCATGCGTGGATGACAAAGTTCGCATTATTCATGATCATTTTTCAGTACTGAGATCAGAAACAATGAGGTCAGAACTTGTCAGTACTTCAGTCTTTAATAATTTAGCCCTGTGCCTGTCTAACACCAGGTTTCTGTGCCTGTTCCCACTAATATGGATATTGGTGGAGTGGAATTATACCAGCAGTGAGTACTTTCATTGTCAGGTGTTGTGACTGTCTTGAACAGGAATGTTCCTCATCACCTCTGAAGAAAATGTTTGACAAGTCAACTCATCTAATAGTAGAAAAAACTAATACTACTAGATGTGGACTTTTTCCCTTGGAGGCTGGCATCCATAGGTCTGTGAAGAATGTTGTGCATGTCGAGTGGTTATTTGTCCGTTTACTTTGATACAACTGCTCATTTTCTACATAAAACGGTTGCAGAACTCCACTGCAGGGTTATCAACTGTCTTACTTCCTATCCACTGCTGTTGCACATTAAGAATATACAAATACAGTAGAAATCACTTAAGTCGAAGTCACACAATCAGATTTTCGTTCTAGTCGGATGGCTTCTGCAGGTCCTGATTTTTCCTAACGTTAATTCCAATAAAAAATCATCACCTAAATCATATCATACAAGTTGGATTTTTGCCTACCTCAGATGAAAAATCTGGTCCCATTGTAATGCATTTCTAATTAAATGTGATCGCATTAGTCGGGTGAGTTTAGCGCTAAAGCCTTCCTTAGCTCCTGCCATGCCCAGTTCCAATATTTACAATCTATGCAAACTTCAGGCATCGGCTCGTTCATGCACAACTACACGCACTAACGAGTGGAGATCGCATGAGTGTCCATACAGTCATGTGATGTCTGGATTAGCTGCACTGGGCGAATCAGTTCATTTCACTGGAGACAAGGGTAAGCTACAAACTCGCACTTACAAGCAAAAGTATGAGATTATAAAATTTGCATAAGCAAATCCAGGGATGAAGCAGAAAGCCATTGCCATAAAATTTGATATTAGACCTCAAACTTTGTCTGAAGAATCTGATTTTATCTGATTTTTTTTATTTATTTTTTTTATCTGATTTTTATTTAGGGTGTTTCTCCTGTCTCTTCTTTACCCTTCAAATTTTCAGATTTATTAGCTGTTCGCCATTATATCGCCGAACAGCTAATATCGGCCCAGCTCTGCTATTGTATGCACCACAGTCAGATAAACAGACATGTACACACTTGCAAAATGCTTTGTGGTAATTTCCACTATAGTAGGTCTCTCCAGAACTACATTTTTCCACAAGGACAGGTACAGACACTCAACAAGAAGGCAAACTGGCTTCTCAAAAATTCTTCCTGACCACACTATGGGGAAAAAAACATGCACACTGTGTGTATGTGTGTGTGCGTTGTGTGTGTTACAAGATGATAGTTAAAAAAACAAACATTTTGTTGCCCTTAAAACTGACCAAGCACTGTGACAAAATCTGTATTTACTGGCAAGAAAAATTTAAGTTGACACAACTCAGCAACTGTGGCTAACTGTGCCTCTGCAGTCCCGTCTTTATTCTTAGATATGAACAGTAGATTTTTTGTGTATGTTGTCTTAATTTAATCCATAATTGTGCTTTGTTGTCATTCACATTTACTTCATTTGCTCCTCTTCAGGTCTTTCAGCCAAAAGAGGGCAGCTATAGAGAGGGACTACGCCCAGGTAAGTAAATCTTTTTTGTCATCTTTTTCACATCACTACTGATGCTCGTTAGCATCACTGCTGCACTGCCTTGTCATTTCTGTTGCTAAAAATGTTTATTTGTTATGATGCAGCTCACCACACACACCATATGACAGTGAGGTTGAGGATGTGGCCCTAAGAAAGCTTTAGTTCTCATGTGGCCAGATAGCTCATGAATGGAAACCAGCCACAGAAAAAACACCACAACAGAGAGAGGAACGGGATCCAGCAGCCATCAGTTGGCTCGTTTCCTCCTCGCTCTGTTGTTTTTGCCCGCAGCTTCCTAGAGACGCCAGTCGACTGTCTGAAAATCCCATCTCTGTTCAGGTTTTGCAGCCCTGTGAGGAATGTCCACCAGCTCTGTGAAAAGAGGGGGCTCGTCTCTAGTTATCTAACCAGCAACCTTACATGTGTGTTTGCCCACGTGGGTCTGGTGCTCGAGAGGCATATTGTGAAAAGCCAAACAAACGGAACCAGGATTCATCTGTTTTATAAACCCAACTTGGAGCTAAAGGGAAAGTGCAACCGTCTCTTTAATGCTCAGCTTTGGTTAATGCTCAGCTGTGGTTAATGTACGGTGTCTGCCATAATATTTTACCTCCCCAGTAGATCAGAGCTTTACTGGCCCCTTGTTTAAGAAGCTGATTTCTCTTACTTCTTACGCTATCGGTAAAATAAGTTGTTAAAGCTTTTAAATGTTGTGGAGTATACCCCATACCCCCTTTAGACTTGCAGAGACGATGGACACTATCAGCCTGGGAAGTTTACAAGGGGAAACATGATTAAGGACCCCATTTGGCCTTTTACCAGCAGAGTTTTTGTTTGGGATCACAGATGTTGTCGACTCTAGAACAAAAAACTCTGTTTTTCCACTCCACCTGGGTTCATTGCTGTCATGGTGTTGCGTCTTTGCTGCTTGCTTTATGTCGAGGAGAAACTGCAGCTCCTTGATAATTCATGAAAGCATCTTCTTTACTTCTGCTGTGATGTTTTTTTTGGTTTGCTTTTTTAGCTACTTGAGCTGAACCTGGAACTAATTTTATTCACACACATGCTCCTAAATATGTCTTACAATTTGCATGCATCTATCTGTGGAGCTGCATGACCGTTGTGGTTGCCCACGATACTGAGAACATAATTTTTTATCTCAAACGCTTCCTTTAATGTAAATGACTGCTTTGATGGCCGGAGGAAAAAATTAATTTGTAAGCCAGGGTCGCTTCAGCCTGTTTGCCTCATAGGTGAACTCATAACTGCAGTTGGTGGAAACACTGTCACTGGCCTGCCAGACTTGTTTTTACTGGACCCGGACCATTTGGCCATCACTTATACCAAACTCTGTGAAGACAAAGAGACCAAAAAAAGGTGGGGTAGGGGTGGGGGGTACTCTTGCAGCTGTGGGCTGTGAAATTAATCTTGCAGGACTCCTGGAGGGGTCATAGGAGTCTGACTGTACAGTTCACATGTGTTTTATGGACCCACAAGGTCACCCAGGCAATCTTTTGGGAAGTACTGTGGGGCTACAGGCTACTGGGGTCAATGTTACACAACATCAGGTCCTTGTATAACTTAAGTGTGAGCTGTGTTGCCAGCGTTGGCGCAAATTCAAACATGTTCTCAGTGGCTGTTGGACTTTCACCCCTTGTCTCCTGTATCCTATTTGATGTTCATAGACAGGATCTCAAGGTGTCAGTACTGATATCACACTGTTTAACGCAATAACTCGATTTTTGTGTTGGAAAAAGTTATGTTTAATCTTTATTGTTAGGATTTAGATTTTTGCAATAATCACGCAGCCCTACCTGCAGCTCTCCCCTCTGAGCTTAATTTACATAAAAATGAGTGAATCTTGACTTTTGGCTTTTATACAGATTTGACCAGGTGGAAGTCCTCTGCTTTGTGCCATTCTGCACAATTTTTCCAGTTATTCTGACAGAAGGTTCAGGGGTCTGCTTCCCTCTCACGGCGGATTGATTAATTTGTGTGTGTGTGTGTGTGTGTGTGTGTGTGTGTGTGTGTGTGTGTGTGATGCCAAAGCAGTATTATTTATTTAAGCTTTAAGTTTGTTTTTTTTTGTTTTTTTTAATTAAATACAAATGTTACAAGTATAACTTACTGGAATAATCTGCAGATTCTTTAAATGGAGAAGACAGCCTTTCAGATTCATTGATGAGCAGTTTCAGGAGCATCAACACTTGATATCTTTATTTATTTATTTTTTAGCTTGAGCAATTAATGATTGGTTGAATATTTTACATCCCCCCCCCCCCACACACACACGCACACCCAATGGGTGCTGTCAAACCCTCTATTGTGGGTACATAATAATTGCACAATCGTTTTTTTACGCAAACTGCACAAAAATTCCAATGCAGAAGTAAAAAGGGACTTTTGAGGAGGAACTCGATGGTAACAGCCATGAGAACAGGACCATGTTGGTGTGAAAGTGAATGCTTTGTAGTGCATTAAGAACAGCTTTTATTTAAATCTTCTTTGAGACAGGAGTATTTGAAATAAGCCTGACTTACTGAAATAAACCAGGTTTACTTTGTTTTGCTGCATTTTATTGAGCTATTTCACTTTATAGAGCAATTTTATATTGTTCAGCTTTTTACATGGTGCTTCACTGTATTTTGTTTTGACAAATAGGCTTTATTTTTTTCAGTTTAATTTAGTTTTTCTTTTCAGTTTAATTTGTACCTTCTGTTGAGCTATTAAGTTAGTGTTTGGGTTTAATGTTTTGGCTGCCTTAACACAGGAATTTCCCAAAGTTTGCATAAATAAAGCATCTCTTCCGTTGAAGAGTATAATACGCTATATAATATGGACTAAAGAAATGCATCCAAAATATGTTGCTCATCAGTTAAGAGAATCTAAAACAGGAAACATCACCTTAAATAAAAGATTGACATTTTCTTATACTAAGAAAATGGCAAGCTTAACAAAGTATTGTAAAATGTCTCAAATTATTAATTAATCAATAGCATCAGTTAAACAGTTAAAAAGAAAATAAATTTATTTTGGCTCATACTTTTACATAGTCTGTTAAAATTGTGTGCATGTGAGATTAATCCTTAAAGGTAGTTATCTATAAGCAGACTAAGGGGAAGAAAAGTTTTCAAATAAAAACGTCTGTCCACACAAATGCAGAAAGGACATAAAAAAAGAAAAAAACAACCAGCGGTGAGTCGAGTCAGCCTGCAGGCATGCTTTTGTAACCCGGTGCATGTGTGTTTTATTGGATATGCATGCCCCAGTGTTTTCAACATTTTATCCTCGTATGGTTAAAAAAAACACCGAAGACTTTATCAGATGAAAGGACATCATGTGGTCTTTTGAAACATTTGTCAATGAAATAATTAGCTGTAATTATAGGCTCCAGTCCCCCCTAGACTCTGAACAGGATAAGCTGAAGAGGATGGCTGGATGGATAGATGGATGGATGGATGTCAGAAAATATTTTGATTAATAATGAATTGCTTGTGTGTTTTAAAACTCAGTTGTTCCATCCTCTCAGGTGTGAAAAGATCTGCTGTTTTGGTCTGATGATAGTAAGTGTAGTGAGCATTATGACAGTAAGTTGAATATCTTTGATTTTTAAATGTTTA
Organism: Cichlasoma orientale; assembly: GCA_034780415.1. Taxonomy (NCBI): domain Eukaryota; kingdom Metazoa; phylum Chordata; class Actinopteri; order Cichliformes; family Cichlidae; genus Cichlasoma; species Cichlasoma orientale. The sequence continues at coordinate 540,825 of JAVDPK010002601.1, forward strand.
ACCTAAAGAAAAAGCAGTGAATACGTCTGCATGGGAGTCAGGCTTTTGTTTTATGCTGTATTCAAAGATTTAATGGCTCAAACACTTAATGAAATGTTACTCTGAGCTGTAAACAGAGAGAACAGTAATCAAACCCAGTCTGTTTTGTAGGGGAGTAAATTATGGTGTCCGTGTCTCCAAAATGATAATCAGTTGTTTCATCCAGTCAAGATTTTGTTCCTTTTTAACACTTGGGAGATCCTAGGGAGATTATGTGCCATTTTGTTTTTATTTTCAAGCCATTTTGGCTGTGCTGAATGAATAATGCTCAAATTTGAAATATTTCAGGCTGCAGTAGTTTTAAAACACTGAATCATTTTAAAGTTGGAAAAAAATATTACTCTACGCTGATTGTATTGAGGGTAAAGAGTGTTGACAGTGTGATTTTGTTTCCACTAATAAGGAAAAGAATAAAAAAATAAAGTAAAAAATATATAACTCTACAATATTTTTACAGCAACTTTTGGGAAGGTGGCATTTTTTTTGCCCTTAGGATCACGAGTGTGAGGCTCTCTTAAGGGTTAACGGTATGCTTAAATTTTTGTGAGTATCTTTAGGTTTTTGTCAGCCAGACTTATAAGACATTTGTTGGCATCATCTTTTCCACTATTTAACCATTTGATGGAAATCTTTTTCCATTAATAGGGTCAAAGAGCGCAGTATTTTAATGTAGCTTTTGTAGAGATTGCGTGCCAGAAATGAGGCGTGAACAGAAGACAAATAAGTGGAACAAATACATCCCATATATATTGTGCTTTTGGCAGACTGATTAATCTTTCCTTGCAGGCCTGAAATGAATTAAATGTCTTCATTGAGTGCTGTATTAGGTTGAAAGGTGTTCTGTGTGTCTGGGTTGAGCTGCCTCTCAGTTATGTGATCAGTTAGGGACCCACTGCCAATGGTTGAATCAAAGTGGGTCAGAGTGTCTCTGGATCTCTTGTTCCTTTGGTTACACCCCCCTCTTTCCAGTTTTTTCCACCAAATCTCTTCTCTTTACACGCCTTTTTCTTGGTCCCTTACACCTGCAAGCTGCTATAGCCATTAGCCGATTGCTATTCAGAGCACACGGTGTGATAAAATGTCCTCCTCTGTGTGGCTCTTCCTCTGCCGTCCTCACATCCCTCCTCCTCCCCTGCCCTTTTCCCATCACACCATTCAGGCGTGTCTGCGATGCTAGCTCAGTATGCGAATCTCTCTCTATCTGCAGCCCACAATGGCCTGGTCTGTAGTGCCTTTGAAGCTTTGGCACCAAGATCACCAAGACCAGCGGGTTCAGAGCCCCGGCCTAGCCTGCCTCAGGAGCGCATGGCAGGGCCTGTCTTTTCACAGGGGACAGACGAAGGATAGATGGGTTCACATTCTTGATAGGTACAAGTCACAAAAGGCAAATAAAAAGTCTCCTTAAAAAAAATGTTGACATGAAGTGGAAAATCAGCTTGTATCTGGAGTAACGATCCACTGTTTGTCTGCACCCTGATCTCTTCACTCTAGACTGTGTTCAAGTGGTTTTGTTCCCCAGTTTGGGTCCTGTGATCCTCACAAAATAAAAACTGTTAAAGTGAGTGAATACAACCTGTTGTTACTATTGTAACTAATTTACAAATGAAAGTTGGGTTGGCTGCATTTTCCCCTCCTGGAGTTCTCGCATGCGTTACTAAGAATATAATGAGTTAATGCTGGCATGGATTTACTACACAAAATAAATTTTAGGGTTTTTTTTAAGATGTGGAGTTCATATATTGCTGTTTGGGAGAAATTTCTTCACATACCATTTTAAAACTGTAGCAAATGCTTTAAGTACACCCCTAACAGGCTGCCCGAGGCTGTTATCTGGAGACAACAGCCAATATTGGGGACTTCATTTGAATCCTGCAGATATCCAGGCTGAAATTATTTGTGCTGATTAAAGTGTTTAAAGAAGGAACTAAAAAGCACATTTGTTGTCAGACAGTAGCCTGTGGTTCCCATGTTGCATTGTGGGAAATGCATCCCCTCTTCTACAAGATTTGGGGCTTAGCGAGATAACTTCAGGTTTAACCCTCAGTTTTCAGAAAGTGTCTCACTTCTTACTGGGTTACATTGCCATGATAACCTATGCTGCAGACCTAACCTGCTGTGGAACAGATTATATTCAAGATTAGAGATCAGCAGGTATGAACCCACCTCCTCCTGACCAATGAAATCTCCAGAAAACAGCGTCACCAATCTATGAAGATCCCTCAGAGCACAGTGTGCAGATAGTAAGAGGGTCTAAAATTTATATTTCCCTGATGAGCATCAGTAATAAACATGAATTCTTTACAAAAAACGTTATTTCTGCCATTTTCTAGTTAGCTGTAGTTTTAAAACTGTTTGTCTATAAGCCTTATGGAGCTTAAATTAAATTTGGAAGTAGGCTAAACCTATGTTATTCTTTACTTGCTCTCAGACTGTTAAACATCACCGGGGCTGCAGCTGGAAGACTGAAATTATCTTACAGACATGTAAACATTGATTTAATGGAATAACAATTGTAATTATATGTCAGATTATCCATTGTCTTAATTATAGAGCCACGATAAGACTGTTAACTTACACAGTTGAGCATTTATATAGCACATTTCCAGTCTTACTGATCAAAGTGCTTAAAGCTTACACACCTTTATACAGCACTTTTAATCATACACTTTCCTCTCACTCACACTGCTGCTTTGTCTGCTGCTTTCAGTCTTTATTATATGTTATACTGTCTAATATTTTTCTAAAATTACAGTTTATCTTCCTTTGTTTAAAAAAAAAAGTCACTCTGCTGCCTGTGGACTTATCCATGTTTCTGCTGCCAACACTGCCTCTTTCATCTTAACTCGCTTGTAGCTAAGTTATTGAGTTGATAACCACCTTCATGTGACAACTTAGCCTGATTGATGATGTTAGGTTAAGTGAAGCTAGATAAGGGAAAGGTGACCTGGGTATAGTGATTTTCCTTTGTGGTACACTTAAATGTCAGTTTTCGGTACAACTAAAGCTACCTTAGCTCTTGACCCTTGCCTACAGACTCATCACGCGGATATATTTGTAGAATAAATGTCTAAATCACTTGTACGTATGTAGTGTATGTATGATGGAAAAAAATATTGGGTTCTCCTTAAAGTGATGGTGTCTCTCAGTCCTACTTTGGTCAGCTGCTGCTCACTGCTAAAGATGTTTCCTTTTCATCAGTTTATTCAGGTCGATGCACTTCTCTCACATACCAAACATACTCCGTCTTCTCCTGCTCTCACCCTGTCCTGCTATTTTGGCTCTTCAAAGGTTAACCTCACCGTTGGCTGAGGTGGAGGAACCTGATATATCTCCAGGGCCGATGAATGTGGTCTAAATAAATTACATTTTTCTGTTTAAAAAAAATGAGCCCACGTCAGCATAAAAACCAGCAAGTGAGCCAAAATCCAAACGAGGCTGTGGCTGACAGGTGAAGGAGTCCATGCGCTGGTGGCTCACAGTGAAATCATTCCACAGAGAAAGTACTTTATGAGTGTGGACAATTTCATATGGCTCCAGTGAATGGTCGATTTTTATCAGCGCTGTTGCAGAAAAGCTGTTTTTACTGACCTCACTCTGTCTGTGCCTGAGGGATAGACTCAGGTTTGTCTCTTCACGGTCTGCCCGCCTGCTGGTTTATAGGACAAGGCCAGGGAGGGTCACAGTCCTCTGAGTGTGTCCTCTGTGAAGATGAGACGTGTGAAATGTGGAGTGGTGTCAGAGGTGAAAGTTCACCCCTGCTTTTGTCTCTCACTTCCTCTTTTCCAGGCCCTGCAGAAGCTGGCAAATCAGTATTTGAAGAGGGAATGGCCAGAGATAGAAGAACCATCAGACCACAGGTAACGTCTTCCACCAGACAAAAAGAAGCCGGTGCAGACTATTTCTTGTTTGTGCTGTGTTTTCTTTCTTGCCAGCAGGTGAAAAAAACATAAGGCATGCTGAGCTCACGTCATAATATGACAATAGAGGCTTAGTATGAGAGTATTTCTCTTGAATTTCATTTTTTCTGTCCTCGCTGATTCAACTTTTTCCACTTCTGAAATGCTTCCAATGCTTGGCTTTGGCTATTCAATCTTTCTTTATGGACTTTGTAAAATAAAATGACAGAAAATTGCATCCAACTATATAAAATTAATGAATTGGTATTTATTGGTAGACAAATAAAATGAAGAATAAAAAATGTATTCACGTAACACATCTTAATTTTTTTGCACTAGTCTCATTTCAGCTCAGACTGAGAGTCGTTATGCGGCTGCATGCTGCTGTCATTTACAGTCATACTAGTTTCACATTTTCCTTAACCTTCTCACATTCGTGCATTGGTTGTGGAGCTGACAGAGACGGCTAAACGAGCGTTAAACAAGCCAACGTCTTTCTGGGTTCTACCTCCAATATTAACCTTTTGAGGTCAGAGTCATCATCGGGGACTCCAACATTAGTGCAGCCCTATCTGTTTACTTGCTCACTTAGCATTCGTGACAAAATGTCTTCCTGTTTAAAGCCTGTGTTTGTTTGTTTTTAGGAACATGTATTGTGTCTGGAGGGCCTATTTGGAGGGAACTGTCCAGGCCACCCAGTCCAGAATCAGCACCTGTGACAATTACAAAGTCCAGGTGGCCGATGCAGCCAAGATGGCACGACTGCAGAAGGAGCAGCAGCTGAGGAAGGTAATACAGTTTCTCACAACTCTACTCAGGTTTCAGGCACTTCTGTTCTCACAGCTGTGTGCATGTCTGTACTGATGCAATCCAGGGTGTGAATCTGTTCCCCAAAGGGCAAAACGGAAGTTTTTGAAACACGATGCTCACATTGGTTTAGATTTAAACCTTTAGGCACTAAATAATGGTGTTTGTCCTCAGCTGAGAGATGTGTTTAACCAGCTGTTGATGCCTCTTATGAACTGCATCCGAAGCCGCTCTCTGTCCACTCTCTGTCAGCTTCCACTTGCGATAGTGGAAGCTGAAGTCGAACAGTTTGCACAGTGACCAGCTGGCTTCCTGTTTCATACACACCAGCAGGAACAAAGTGTCTTCTTATTTTTAACACACGATGACACAGAAAAGGTGTAACATACCCACACACTGACGATAAAGTTCTGCTTTTCATACCAGCCTGTTTCTGTTGAACAAGTATGAAATAATGACCAAGTCATAGACTACTCGACTGCAGTTGTCCCCGTTGTAACTTTTATCTGCCCTATTCCATTTTTCCATTTCATTAAGTGTAGTCATTCCCAAACAGTGTGCCATAGGATATTAAGTTACAATAGTTGCGTACAACTGCACAAAATGTTATGATGAAATTGTTACTTTATATGTAGCAATTCTCCTGAAAAATAGTTTAAAATATTCTCTTCATGTAGTGTCTGCGTGGTAGGAGTGATTAAAGTGTGAGACACTTCAAAGGCCCTGATTAGCACTGATAAGGTTGATGAGGTGGAAAACTGATCCCTTTCTTTCATGGAGCAAACCAAAAGCTACCTGTCTTTCAGCTTCAGCAGCCCTCAGCCTGAGCATCAGGAGAAGTTGGATAATGCTAATATTAGATTATGGTGCCACAAGCTAAAGAGGCACTTGGAAACCAAATGTCACTTCTGAGAGAAACTTGGAATCTGAACCAGAGGCATCCAGACTGTTTGTTACATTATGGGAAAGTGCCTGATGAGGAGATGGCATGTTAATTGGTAATTATCTTACTTTATAGTGGTTCATATTCCTTTAAATTTTTGAGCAGTGTATATTTCTGTGCTAAGGTTTATTTTGAAAGGCAGTCAGTTTTAGTGTGTATGTACTGAAAGGACTGTTCGAGAGACAGGAAATGAATAGGAAGGTCAAAGGGGAATGAGTGCTAACAGGAGGGAGCAAACGTCTGAGCAGATCTATCACCCTAAACGAAACTTCAGATAACTGAAGGCCTGTTTTTGATGGTTTTTACGTTTCTTTTTGATGATGACGCGTTAACACTTTCAGTCAAGATTGTTTGTATGGATTTTACTAACCATACACTGGATTATAATGAAAGATACTACTGATTTGAAATGACTATTGATTCGGTTTGTTTAGACTATGTTGCCTGACTTATTCTGACTGTACTGACTGAAAACTGTTGACTTCGACTGTGTGACTGATGACTGAACTCACTGAGACTGTTTTGATCTACACTCTGTTTTGCTTTTTTTTATTTAAAAATATTGTTTGATTGCCTTATACTTATTCTAGATATTTTTTATGTCTACATTTAATTGATCATATCAAGAGTGTGCTATATATTATGCTCTACTGTTCTCTAGACGTATTCACATCTTCTTCATCTTCAGCTCAGTGTTACTACCTAGCGGAAACTCTGTGTGAGCAATTTCTGATAAATGGTGTGATAGACAAATCAGCCTTTTAAGGGCAGAGTTCACAGCAGTGACTCCTTATCATTTAGAGCTGCTATCGGCTCTGCAGGTAGCACTAAGTGTCCGGAGGTTGAGTTTTCTTCCTGATGTAACGTCTAAGTCCTCTGTGCTGCACTCTGGTTTCCGCTGGCCACGTTCCACTCCCTGCAGCCTACAATGCTGCTCTTGTTTGGCCTCACCTTTTTATAGGAGTTTCCATCAAAGCTCCTGTATGTAAGATGTGCCATGATATCATTACTCACCCCGTGTTGTGTAGATATGCCTGAAAGACGTTTGCATATTTCTTAACTGCTGCATTGCAGGAATAATAAGTTGCATATATATAAAAGCTCTTTTGTTTTTGCTTTGTTTGTTTTCTGTGTCTCTCCAATTTGACGTCGTCAGTGTATTGAGCAGCTGACTGTGGTCCAAGCCGAGCTGCAGGAGTCAGTGAAGGAGCTGACCAAGAGCAGGAAGAAATACCAGGAGGCCGAGACGATGGCACAGGCTGTCCGAGAGAAGGCCGAGCTGGAAGCCAAGTATGATCCAAATGACTCTCCTATCTTTGTTAGAGTATGAGTAAGTTTAAGTTAAAGTCAGATCTGTCCGTCTCTACTGGTGTTTGCTCGTAAAGTTTACTGCCTGTGGAACTATTCCCAGTAGATCAGGGTGGGAATGCCACACACAAAGTGGCTCAGTATATTGGACCAGTTTGATTTTGGTACAGTGGAGAAAAAGAAGGAAAAGGGCTTTTGTTATTTTATTTAAAAAAACAAAAAGCTTTCACCAGTGTTTCATTAGCAGTAATTTGTACTGTAACCTTTGAGTGATAGGTGGTGTATAAAAGGCGGACGTACGCTCCGGGTAACAAAAGTAGAGCTATGGCAGAAGTTGCAGAAAGAATTCAGTCTGTGGGAAAATGGCCCTTTGCTTCTTCGCTCCGTGAACTCTGTAAGAACTTTCCTGACAGGTTTATGGCCTCAGCTTCTAATTTTAGGTTTAGAGTTTTTGTTGTTAGCCAATAAGTTTGGAAATGAGCATTAAATGTTTGAAACAGACTCTAAAGCTAAATGGAAGCCAATGAAATGACCTCAGTACAGGTGTTAAATGGTCATTTAGCATAGCAACAAACGTAGATGAATTATTAAAGCCTGCAAATGACAGAAAGAGCAAGAGAAATTTCAAAGCTTCAAGTCACCACGACTGGTTTCCAAATTAGACGTCGCAAATCACGTTCGCAGCTCTTAAACTCAGATCTGAGGTGAGCACATTATTTTGCTCTGAGGAGGTCAGGCGTCCCAGTGAAGTAACTACAAGCAAAGCATATTTTAGTCTAGAGAAGAAAATAACATTCATTAGAAAAACACTTGTTAGCTTGATCAAACAAGCATCACTCAGACTCAATGGAAGCCCTTTGTCCTGGCACGACATGAGCAGCTGGCACTTTGACTCACTGCATAGCAGGCATTTTTCTGTTCATCAGGAAAGTTTATTACCAAGCTGTCAGAAAGGATTAATAATGGGGCCGCCACTTACAAATAATACTACAAATACTGCATTTTTCTGGCCTGTTGTGTCCACACACACACACACACACACACACACACACACACACACACACACACACACACACACACACACACACACACACACGAGTCCTCTGAGGGTTGCCTTTTTAAATTTTGCAAAATGAAACACTCCAGTAAGCTCCAGAGGTTATTGGGCTGGAGAGGAGTAAAGTTTAATAGTTTCACACCAGCTGCACCGCTCAATGTTTACGCACATGTATCTGTTATTGCACAAAATGGAAACGCTGTCTTTTCTGTTTATGTTACATGCACATCATCAGGGTTTAAATTGCAAACAGCAGGTCTGTAATCAGTGCCAGCCTTTGCTCAGATTTAATTTTTTTTTTTTTTTTTTTATCAAAGCAAATCTCTTATTGTGAAAAGAATTGTGATAACAGCTCGGTTTAAACATTCAGCAATGGGAACAGTTACTGTTGTCCTTTCATCCTTCCTGCACATGCATAAAAATCAGATGAGAGACCCGGTTATTGGTGTATATGGTGTCATTCGTCTAAGGTTGGGTTTACGCTGTGAGTTGTAGACTGTGGATTAGAGAGGAGGAAAAAAGGAAACGAATTGAGTGTAGTGATGTCTTTGCACGTCGTCACACTGTGGATGAGAATGTACTGTCTCTTGCAGTTCTTGAAGTTACTGCAGGTGTGCCATGAGAGCTATTCTACAATTTAAATCTAGATGATTTTGGTTCAAATTTAAATAAATATTTAGCCTTTAATAAAATTGATCATGGAATTTAAATTATGACTTGGTGTTGGTGGCAAAAAGTAACTACTAACTAGATAGGTACTGACATAACCGAGATGATAAAAATTGAAGTGCATATCATTGCTAAAAATGCACATTTGTGGGCGCCAGGGTGGCTCAGGGTGTGAGCAGGTGACCACGAACGCCGCTAGGCGATGCGGCTGGCTCTGGATTGAATCCCGACCATGCCACCATTTGCCGCGTGTCTGCCCGACACTTCTCCCCCGCTTTCCTGTCAAAATCTTCACTGTACCTCTGTCAAATAAAGCTGAAAAAGGCCAAAATAAATCTTTAAAAAAATGCACATTTGTTAATTTCCTAAACTGTCAGCTGCCAGCACAGTAACATATGTACTTCTCTCATGTTTACAAGTGTGTGTGATCATGAGACGGCGAGTGTGAGGACATCCTTTATGAATAGTTTCAATTAACCCTTAATTGATCTAATCTTTTTATTTTTTTTTAAAGTTTTTAGATTTTTACTTCCTTTAAACTTAGGTTTTGTTTTTAATTGAATATAATGACATATAAAGATACTACACTACAGTTCAAACAACTACTGTCTCTCTCAAGCAGACATGAAGCAGATTTGAAAAAATTATAAAAGCAGAGAGTATTCATCCATGACCACAGAGTACAATCCCCACCTTAGACTCAGGCTCATTTCATAGTTTATCAGCTCTCTTCTGTTTCATTAATGTCTTCACTGCAGCCTCAGCTGATCTACACACCTGACGACTGACTATTGTAAAGTGTCATTCAATTGTGTACAAAATACATCTTTGGCCTCTGTGGATAGTTTCCGCTTTCATAACTGCACATAGGGTGAATTTATTATTTATTTATTTATTTATGTAACTGATCTACCTGGATATTGGAGTTAGGGGCATGGACAGTTTGATTGATAGGTAGGTGTGTCTACATGGGCAGCTGTAGCCCAATCAGTGTCTGCTAGGGCTCACCTTTTAATAACTGGTGTCCCAGAACTGGACTCTCCTCCATGTTTGTGGTGTTGATACAGTTTTGGGACATTTTTAATGTAGTTACACATCCAACTAAAGCTGCTTATTCAAGATTTTGTCCTAAATTTGACTACTGGGTTGAACTAGAAAAGGCATGCAAAACTGAACAAAAAGAAACGTTATTTTGTATCTTCTCTTTAGGTCCAAGCTGAGTCTCTTCCAGTCCAGATCCAGTCTCCAGAGGGCCAGTGTAAAAGTATGAGATCTTTACGTCTGAACGTGCGCTCTATGTTTAGTGATGTTTTTGTCAGCTGTATGAGTTGTTGTTTTTTCTTATTCCAGCTGAAAGCAAAGAGAAGCGAGTGCAACTCCAAATCCACGCACGCCAGAAACGACTACCTTCTCATGCTAGCGGCGGCAAACGCGCACCAGCAGCGCTACTACAACACAGACCTCATGGACTGCATCAAAGTAAGGACATGGATCTGAATGAGTGAATGAACGGCAGGGGACATGTACTGTAAATCTAAACACACCTTTTTATCTGTATACAGATTTTAGATGGCAGCATCTACGAGCAGGTGAAAGATTACCTGGTGTCACTTTGTCAGACGGAGCTAGAAACCTACCAGGCTGTTCACAACATCTTCAACCAGCTCTTCAACAGCTCAAATGGGGTGAGTCTAAAAGCCACCACCTCACATCCATGTCTGCACCCACCAGGCAGGTCCCGAGTTCAATCTGTAGATACTGAAATGTTAAAGCTGCCAGCAGATGCTCAACCAGCTGGCTGACTATGAAATAAGAGGAGGCTCTACTATGCAACGTGGTGGTGCTGTGGTTAACACAATTGCATGGTAGATTCTGAAGTGGTTGTAGGTGTGAATGTGAGTGTGTTTAGTTGTCACAGGTGCACCAACTAAGCATCCATTCTTCACGTGGACTGTGGTTTGGAAAAAGTATAATAGAAAGGAGTACTCACAGCTGTCCACGCATGTCCCGTGTAGGATAACCTCAGCCTTAGGGTCACAGGGTGTATCCCGCTCTGTGACCGCTGGGATAGACTCCTTCCTTCCCACAACCCCATGTTGGTTAACCCTGTGACACCGGGCGATCGCCGCTGACACACCTGTGACCTGCCCTTACCTGCCGTGAACAGCTGGTTAACACCAAGCGTATCACCGCTGAGATGTCTGATTAAACACACTTTGAATTGTTGACAGAAGTCCGCTAACGGTGGAACATTTGAAGTACGCTGAAATCCAGTTTATAATTTCATCCTGAAATAAATGCTTTTGCCAGAGATATTAATACAGTTGTTGCTTCACATGTGCAGCTTGATATTTGTTAGTTTTAACTTCAGACGTTGTTTGAAAGGCCTGGCCTCACTGCTTACATGTTGTTAGAGTAACCAAGGTTTTAAGTTACTTCTAAGGACTGTAGGCAGATATTAAATGAATAATGAGTGAGACTATATTTAAATTTTTTTCCTGCAATAAAGCTGGAACATGTGCAGCACTTTTATGTGTATAAAACACTGGGTTTTGTATGCCACTTGCATTTACATGAAATAATATCTTGTTTGACTTGATTTGTAACTTAAGGTGTTTACTGCATGTGGTCCTAAAATTTATCATTTACTTGGATTTGGATGCAAATGTAGTGTTTTTATAGCTGCTTTTGAACAAGCTTTGTTTGGTGCAGCTGTGGAGTACTGACACATTGTGTAGCAGTAAAATCAGCATTGCACTGGTTATGCCTACTTTTGACACATTGGCAAGTTCGGTACTTATTTCGCAAGGTTGTCGGAGCCAGCCAAGAGTGAGTCAGTCTCCGTAGACTAATGAGCATGTTTACAGCCTAGTATAGAAAATGGTTTGGGCTGTTGCTCAGGAGGTAGAGGAGAGAAGTTTGGTGGTTGGATCCCTGGCTGCTCCAGTGTGCATGCCAAAGTGTCACTGGGCAAGATACTGAACCCCAAGTTGCTCCTGATGTGCTCATCTGAGTGCGATCGTGTGTGTAAATGTTAGCTAGAAAGCATTTAGATGTAGAAAGTGCTTGTATGAATGTGCATGAATGGGTGAATGAGACATGCTCTATAAAATGCTTTGAGTGCTCATGTAGACTAGAAGAGCGCTATATAAGAACCAGTCCATTTGCCTCTATTGATAGTTTTGCCCTTCGTAACGACTCTGAGAGGTGTGAATTTTTTTTATAAGCCATCCATCCGGATACTGGAGTTCAAGCGTGACTGCTTTGACAGTTGTGCCAACACAGGCAGTTGTAGCTGTCTGACAGTTTGGAGTCGTTGAACTTGGACCTCTTTGTGCTGTTGGTGCTATTTGACTAATACTATTGCCTTTCTGTGTGGTGCAGACCATCTAAGAGGTCTATACCCAAGTTTTAAGGAGGAATTCTTGTATTTTATCAGTCTGTCACTTGGCACTGTGTGTCTGCATTTCAGCTTTTCTGGCTCTAGAAAACATGGCAGAGGGCAAAATGCTAACTTTGAGGCGAACTTATTGACTGCAGCACTAGTGCAGTGCTGCAGTCAATAAGTCTGTCAATATAAATGTGGATCAGGCTTCATTTTAGATAACTTTTGGAGGGCTCTAATACTTCAGTACATTTGTGAACCTTAGAAGAGCTCAACTCAAGCGCCTCACCAACTGCTGATTAATTGAAATGGTTTGAGTTACTTTGGCGCTTCTTGGTTACACGCTCCTGAGCTCCCGTTGGCCTCTCATGTCACCTTCAGAGGGGCATCTTGTTGCTGCTCAGGCCTGAACAAATCATTGAGAGGGAAGTGGTGGGCACAGTGGTTTTCAGCAGGGCTCACATTTCAGCCTATGTGCTTCTTGTGTCAACACAGAAGCAGATCTCATGTGCTCTACATAAGGTGACGTTCTGATTTGACTGGACAAAGCTCTCAATAATGTTTTATTGTGTGTTTCATGATCTTTAGTCTAAATATACCAAACCATGCCACACAAGTTTATTCCAATAAGAAGTACATTGCAAAAATTGAGACGAGGGGTTATAAAATCATGTATTACTGTTTCAAGAATGGAGCCTTGTGGTAACCCTTCAGGGGAGGGCAGCAGAGGTGGAGGTAAAATCATCAATACTGACACAGAAACTTCTATCAGAGAGGTGGGACCTAAACCATTGGAGAGCTGAGTCAGGTATGCCCACCCACTGCTCCAGCCTGGAGACAAGGATCTCATGGTTCACAGTGTCAAAGGCAGCTGTTAAGTCCCATAGTACGAGTAGCACACAGTCACCAGAGTCAGTTGCTAAAAGAATATAATTAAAAGCCCTTAACAGAGCGCGCTCAGTGCTGGGGTGAGTTTTAAACCCAGACTGGAACACTTCCAGAATTACATGTTCATCCAGGAAGGACTTCAGTTGGGGCTAAATGATTTTTTCCCCCCAGAAGTTTAGACAGAAAAAGTATTTTGGAAACGGGCCAAGACCCTTAAAAAGGGTCTTGGCTAGATTTTTGCAGCAGGGGTTCCACAACATGTTTAAAATGTATAGTTGATATAAATGTAGTTTAAAATGTATTCTGCTGATCTGATGGGAGCAAAGGAATGGCTTTCGGGTAAATTAAACTGTTGGACTTAGATTACTATTATTGCAGTTTACGCCCAACAGTGCATAAATATTTTATTTATTTATACTTCAGTTCTTTCTCCTGTGTAGTTTCATGGTAGTATTTTGTGAATACCTATTCCCTGCTCTTTTCAGATTTGACTCCTGCTGTAACAAACACCCCCCCCCCCCCCCGAGAAAATACAATGAACAACATGTTAATATTAAACCTGTTTTCCATCCACCCATCTGTTTAATGCTGCTTATCTGGGTCTCGTCATGGGGGGGATAATCATGGTCCAGGAGGAGGAGAAACTATGTTGTCCCCTGGTGTGGTCCCTCAAGGTGAACTGGTCCTGGGTCAGGGGCCAGACTTAGTGCAGTTCAAAAGACCTCTATGTTGATGAACTCAGCAAATAGAAACCTCACTCAGACCAAGGATACTGGTGCCCCACCCTGGAGCCGGTCCTGGGGGAAGGTTGTTTGTTTGTTTGTTTTTTAGAACAGCTGATAGCCATTCCCCATGAGTTAAGTTCAAAATAGTCACATAGATACGGCTGCTTCAAATGCCTTTAGAAAACCTGATATCAGAATTAAAACTGTTTGGTTATTACTTGCTCCATACTAGTTTGATTTTTTTTTTTTTTTTTAATTCAGTTCTGCTCCGGCCTTCATCGGATATGATAGGTGCTATCATTATTAAATGCACCTTCAGCAGTGTTTATTTATATTGATGTGTAATTTGTCTAATGAGCTCCTTAACCAGACGTGGTAGTGGAATCGTGCTTTCAGCAGCTGGAGGGTGAACGTGTGTTAAAAATAGTTTGTGTGTAAAAATAGCAGGCAGTGAACTCGAGCCCGTGATACGGTTTTTAATGTCAGGCTGTGACCGCAAACACCAGAGTGGTGATGAGTATTCAGATAAGCTGATAGTCATCAGAAATGGCTTTATAGTATTTTTTTAATAAGTGATTATTGGCTGTTTATAGCTTATCGATGTTAGGATTTTAATAATAAATAATAAAAAACAAGATTTGGGGGCATTTTATAAGCAAATAAAATAATTGAACAAGACAGAAAATAACAAACACACACACACATATAGTTTGCTGCCCTTTACTCGGCATTTAATGTGCAGGTTTAGACATTGAATTATTTGTAATTTTAAATGTATAAAAACAATTTGTCTGCTCCCTTGAAACATATGCAGGTTCTGCAGGAGTTTCACCAGCAGCTGTTTGTACAGAAGAACCCCACGTTCCAGCAAGCGCCAGACTTCATGTTCCAGCCCGTCGACCCAGACACGGTAAATCCTGATGTTTTTATCTTTTTATTCATTAGTAAATGCAAAAAATGTCAAATGTAATCAGTGTAACACATTAGATGTTGCTCAGCTTTAGTTTAACATGAATGTAGACTCATAAGAAGGTGGTACTTTTGGTGATTATTCGGGAAGGCCATTAAATTATTCATTAAGAAAAACTTTTATCTATTTGGCATGAAACCACCAAGCTTAAAGCCTGAAGTCAACATGAGTTCACTAAAACCCGAAAACTCAAATGTTCAGGCAATTCAGTATCACATTTTTAAAAGTATTAAAACTCGCTTTCCAAAATGTTTGGGTTGTGTTTAATACAAATCTTGTAGCATAAAATAAAATCCATGTTTGAATAATTTAGTCGGCAAGAGCTCCAAACATTTTGGCTTGAGACATTTTCCTGTAAATTATTACAGAAAAGTGAAATGAAAATGTGAATCGCCCAGGTTGGAAACCACAGATGTAAAACAGTGAAGTGAAAGCAGACACATGAGTTGGGTCAGAGCTGGAACAAAGATCAACAGATGACAGATAAATTTGTTTAGACAACAATCAATACAAAATCAGACGGGTGGAACAAGCAGCTCACAGGCATCCTGAAAGCTGAGCTGGCCGAGCCGCGTGGCCACCAAACTCTGGGCTGGACTCAGCTCAGGACTCGGGAACATCTCAATACTCTCAGCGGGCTTGGGGAGGGCAAGTCCACCACTTTGGTCCAGAGTTAAACATCTCCACAGCTGCCAGAAGATGATTTTAGACATTCATGTTCATTGGAACATGCTAAACTTGAACACAATCAGGACAATTTTTATTCAAATAAAGATCAAGGTGACACTATGTAGATATAAGCCATTTGAAAAACAAAAAGGTATTCCTACTCAGTCACTAAAGTAGCTTGATTGTTTGAGTTTTAATAATCTGACTGATTTTCATCACCAAAGTGCTGCGCACACATTATGGGACAGTCGGTGTAAGAAGTCAAAGCAGAAAACATAAGTCCGGTGTGATTAGTCTTTATCTTTGTTAGTCTGAACTATGAGCCTGAAGGCAGAACAGTGAACTCTTGACTTTGTACTGCACTCTTTAGTCTGCACAGGAACTGAGATTATTTCCCATTTTTAGTTTTTATTTACAGATGCGTCGTCTGGTTTCCTCACCGTGGGACTATTTTGAGCTCGTGTTTGTTCCGAGTTCTGACTTTATCAGACTGTTTATCTTATCCTAAATAGATGCACAGCCTCTACTTGTAATTTGTAATTCAGTCAGCTGCTGATCTTACAGTTCTCCCATCAGCATGCCAGCATATTTACAAGGTATAGTTTCTGAAGGGGGAAATCTGAGGTCTCTTATTTTTTTCTGTCCTTCTCAAAGTTTCAGTTTGATTTTCTTACTCAAATCTCTTTAAACTTTGGAAACTCGATTTCCAGCCAGTGCCAGTGTGAGAAATTCTGAGTTTCTTAAAAAAAAAAAAGAAAGTTGGATACACTCGTCTGAGCAGTCTCTGAAATCAAAGCACTGAGTGAGCGCTCAGCATTTTAAGAATTCCACCTTTTTGTAACAGGTATCTATAAAGGCAAATACATTTATTTACACCTTTTAAAACTGATGTATCTTAACCTACCACTGTCCTAAATATAGAAGAATATAATATAATGAGGTTTTCCTGCGCTGGCGGCTGACAGTATTTTTTTTTAACATACACGGCTCACATCATCACGCTCCTTCAGGAAGTGTTAACAGATAAATGTGTTTTAAAGATTGTCTCAGCTCATTTCCTGTCTTGAAACAAACACCATTAAATGAGCAATGATGACAAGATACAAACTGGTGCTTTTAAATCAACCTGGTCTGTTTTGATGGTATTAGAGGCCATCAAAGTCCATCCCGTGGTGAAGGCTGTGACAGGCAGTTACATTTTTATATATATATGATGAGGGACAGTTCATGCAAAGTCAACAGTACCCCACTGATACCTGACAGAGGCACCGGCTAGAAGATGAGCCTGGTATCAGTATGTAGATAAAAGGAGGGCTTTCATATCCTCGAATTTGTTTTGATCAGCCGCCCATCCCACATGTTGAAACTGTAATATATTCCCTCATATTGATGCTCAAAGTTGATTACAGAAAACAGGTTTTTAGCTTGGAGTGGTTTAAACTTTGATTGCAGTTTTTAGCGCCTAAATGCGTTTTTCAGTTCTGGTGAAGAGGTAATGAAGTTTAAAAAGTGTCAGATTTCAGCCCACTCCTGTGCACCTTGTGGATCTGTAATTCATAAAATATTTATAGTATGGAGGTGGCATTTATGCATGACTTCAATAAATGTACTAAACTTACAAAATAATACTAAATGTACAAAATAATCAGCTGATTCTGAGGGGCTCGTGGGAGCTTTTCTCAGTTTTGGTAGATTTTCTTGTGGAATGACCCAAGATTTATATATTAGGAAACACCCACAGGTCTGGGCCTTAATTTCTATATGACAATGCTGTGTAACAGGTCACGTCCACCTTTTAAGTAAAAAAAAAAATAAGAAGGTCACAATTACCGACAAAAGTAAAGGGGATCATTTGTGCCCCATTAGGGTCAAAAATTTCTCCAAGCAGCAAAAACCCTGTAATTTGGTACAGAAGCGTTATCCGGCACAAAGTTTGCTTCACTTGGTGCAACATCATCCGACACGCTGCTGCCGTGCTAACTTAAATGCAGAGAAATGCTGCTGTTCACCTCATGATTGTCGCAACGCAGCTGGTGAAATGCTGCTGCTGCTGCGCTAACTTTCCAGAGTTGCTAAATCCTTTCTTCCTTCCTTCTGAGTGTTTTGCATCTGTTACGCTTTCAGTTTTATGGATTTATCCGTTAAACTTGACTGCCTGGATTGTTTTTCCAGTGCCAGTTCAGGTCTGAAACTCCTGCTGTGGTCAAAATCTGCTCTCAGAGCTGCACTTTAGGTGATTAAAATGGATATTTGTGTATAAAATGCACATCTAACCACATTTTAAAAAACATTTGTGAGTCCCACCGGAGACATGGGTCCTAATTCAGGTGCACCTGCTAATGAAGCCCTCTGTGTCTCCTCATTGCCTGAAGTCTATTTTAAATCATTTTACACCCACACTGGTCTTTTATTGGCTTTTCTGCTCTCCATAAAATGAATATAAATGTCAGCTTCAGTCCAAAAATATTTTCCTATCGGCCTGTAAGGTGACGCTGCTGGTCTGCAGGTCTGCCAGCGATTTGTGACGGCTCCCGTTTGTGGATGTAATGGCGTCCGAGTCTGCTGCCGGCTCCACCGCTCCTTTTCTCCTGCGCTCTGCCGGACAACACTGGACAATTTGTTCAAACTGCAAACGCTGGCGTTGTTTTCATTGGAAGTCAAACAAGCAGCAGCCTGTTCCTAAAGAAAACATTAGTGGTGTAGAGCCTTCTCTGCCTCCCCCTCCACCCACCCTCCATACCACTTGCACCAGACGCAGGGATCCGGTAAGGAATAGAGCTGAGTTTGGGAGGGAGGGGCAGGAGGTAGGCCGGGCCCTGTGAACAGCACATCTGTGAAAAGGAGGCATTGTGAGTGGGCCTCACCAAAGTGCGCTGACCCCCACACTCCCTCCACCCTGGCCTCTTCCCTCCGTACTCAAACACACAGCTGATGTCATGTGGAAACGGCTTAACTAAACGGGTTTAGAAGAACATAAAAAGTTAAACACTCACAAATTAAAGCCGAAGACCATCAGTAGAAATACAAACCTGGCTCATGAGAAGTCTTAAAACTCGGCAGCCTTCCCGGAGTGAATCAGGGTGGTTATTTTAAGGCCCGTATCTGCGTATATCAGCGGGGAGAAAGCTGTAACTTACGTTTCAGTGGTGACTGGGACTTTAAAATAAATCCAATAGAAAACACTTCAAACAATGGCAAAACTGATGTTATGATATTCCCTTATTTGCAGCGTTTTTTCTGTCAATTGTTTCTGTTAAACGTTTGTCATCTCTGTAGGTGATGCAGCTGCAGAAAGAGAGCGGGACGGCGGAGGAGCACAGTCTGGACAAGGAGGCAAGGAAATGGGCGAGCCGTGTGGCCCGGGAATACAAGAGCATCATCCACACGCAGAAGGTGAGAACCAGATCAAATACTGCAGGCATCAGGAGAAATTCGTCATATCAATTAGTCTCTGCGGTGATTGAGTTCCTTTGTTGTCATTGTACACATATTTAGTGTGCAATTTCTCTATAATACAATAAAACAATAAGTACATACAATATAATTTATAGGTTTTATATGCATACGGTGCAGGTTTGTTGTGAGGTAGTTGTTGTTATTGAGTTATGATTGAATTATTGTGTATTTAGGTCCATAAATAGTGCATGGAAATGAGAAAGAGGAGTCCCTTTGAACAGGTGTTTATAGGTCAGTCGGGGTGTTTATAAAGGAGTGGATAAGGAGAGGTTGCCCTTTAACTCTACAAGGAAGCTGTTAGGCCATAAATCATTTAAACACTTCATAATTTCCTTGTGCACTTTGAAGCAGAACATCAGAGTCAGATTAAAGGTAACTTTGGCAAATATTAACCGAGATACTGTGAACACCAAGAAAACATTCTGATGTTGAGTGGATGTTGAGTGGTTGTTCAGTAGTTCCAAAGTGAACATTGTTCCATGGTGAGAAATAACTTGGCCACTAGTTGAACCTCCTTAAACATTTCCTTCATGTCCTTCTTGGATTTTATGACAGGGCGGACATTTGTGTACAGGAATTGTTTTTGTTTTTTTAATTATATTTTTATTTATTTGAGCAAAAAAAAAGGTCAGAACTAATTACTAATTACTAATCACTACTAATGCTTGGCCAGTGGTGAACTTTCCACCATGTGTAGACTGTATGTAAATGACTAAAACATATCATTTCTATTTGAAAACAAAGCAGGCTCTGGTAACACTTGTTCTTGTATGAGAAGTAGATATTGTGTGGCCTTCTGTTCACAACTTAGTAACAGAGTTAGTTAAAACGGAATTAAAATAAAAGCAACAGAGACGCATTTGTTTTAGTCATTGCAATAAAATGAACGTGCTCCTTTCTTGCTTTGTAAACGACGGCTGCTGTACACGGAAACAACCTCAGAATCCGTCCGGTTATCGTGCAGTCAGCACCATCATACCACAGCCAGTTTTGACCTGGGATATCACTGGGCAGTATTACATTAGATGCTGCAGTAGAATAGCATCTGCCAACCTTTCTGTCCTTTATGTGGTTGCCAGATTACGCAGCCATAATAACAAACGTCACAAGACAGATGATACAAAATATGCCACAAACCCAGAAATAAACCAGAAATTAGTCAGTGTCAGGTGTAACCCTGTCAGATTGCTCAGCTGAGACCCTTCCATACATCCAATTGGTAAATGTCATACAGAGCATGCTCTTTCACCGCTCTTAGCCTGCCAACAGTTACTGCACATCTATCCATTGATACTGTATGTGACTCAGAGTCACTCAGTGTTGTCATTCATGCCTCCTCTGCTCTGCGCTGGGCGTCTTCCTGCTGCAGATCAGAGCCACGCTACCAAATATAATTGACTTTAGATGGAAAAAAAAGAAGTCTTGATAACCAAGAAGAAAAAATGATCGGCTTTTTATGTGCTTTTGTTTGTTAAATTCATGAAGCAGAACAAAAAAAAGGGGGACATTGTCCTCCGGCAAATTTAGGTTTTAAACACAAAGCACATATGAAAACACAAAATAGATTTTTATCAAAGGGTACAACAAATAACACAACGGCTAACACATCTAAATAATTTAATTACTGTAGAAGAAGAACATTATGGAAGAGTTAAAGGTGAATTTTGGATAACGTAATATTTACGCTAAAATAAAGGAGGTTCAAAAAAACAAAGCTCGGATTAGGTCTCCACACTCTGGACTCTCTGCTCAGAACAGCTACAGCAGTTCTCTCTGTTCTGCACAGCCAGCAACCCTTCCCGGTTCTCCACGCGTTCCATCACACACTCCCCCCGACCCGGCTCAGCATCTCATCTGCGACCCATTTAGCCCTGCAGTAATTATTCATCTTTTATCCAACTTCAGCCCCCTGTATATTTATCAGTCACACCTAGCTGCCACTGGCTCATGTTACAGCAGCCTTCATGTCAAAATGTGTGTAAACCCAGCCTGCCTCAGTTACTGTTTTACATCAGTGTCTGTGGGGTCAAAGTGACGTCCTCAGAAGTTCAAGGTGTGAGTGGTCTTTAATTTTTTTTTCTCAAGCCCACAAACCCTAAAATGCACTATGTGGCAAATAAACCCATGTTGGGAAATATAAAATATGAGATTATGGAGTTTTATTTTAACAGTTACATGATTTTTAAAATGACCCCTTTAGACGTGATTATCAGGTTCTGCAGTTTGCAGTCTGTTGTCTGAGTTCTAAGTGGTTGGAACTTATCAACAGTGGACACCAGTAAGAATGAGATTGTCTGTCTGGAAAGTTTAAGTCACTCAATCTAAACATGTGTGTTGTATTTGGGTTTGGAGTTATTTTGATGCGGTTTGTCACCCCTTCCTCACACATTCCCTGGAAAACCTTTGCAGGAAGTGTACAAAACACACTGACGTGTGGTCATCTTTTTTCACCAAACTGGAATTTGACCTCTAATGCAGCAAAGCAGGTCAGCTTGATGATAATAAACCTGGAGATCATAAACTCGCCCATGTTGTACTACAGCGTGAAAGAATAAAAGTGATAAGAGTTCAGCAGCTCCATCTCATTGGTTTATTGTGAAAGTCGGTTTGAGTTAAGTGGGTGCAGCTCCTGCAGTGCTCTGTTTCCAGATGTCGCTAGTTAATGGTTAATTATTGTTGGGCAATTTCTATCTATTCCATGTGTTCCTTTGTGTACATCGCCATGATGGTTGTATTGTTTGGTTTTAGGCCCTGGAGGAGTACGGGACGCAGGAGGCATCAGAGCCAAACAACAGCGAGCTGGAGACCAAGATGGAGGTGGCCAGGCAGAGTCTTCGGAGGGCAGAGGTAACCTTTGAACTTTTAGGTCAAGCATTTCTCTGTCTTCTGAAGTAGTTTCATCTTACTTAAAGTGGCTCCAGTGTGCCACCTGCTGGCTTGAAAGATGAAGTGACATGTTTAAAGGATAAATATTCTGTTAGAGTAGAGCAGGGGTGTCAAATATGTGGCCTAGGAGCCACAAAGGGTCCCATTCAGCCCCCTGGATAGCTGTGGGGTGTCAGCTTTTTTCCAGTCCAGGCTATGGCTCAGGTTTATGCTGTCAGAAAGTACAAATAAGGTGACACATTTGGATTTTTAAAAAAATATAAATTATGCAGTTATGGATGGATGGATGATTTTACTGGTCTAGCCCTCTTGAGAGCAAATTGGGCTGTATGTGGCCAATTTATTAAAATTAATTTGGCGTAAAGTGTCAAGCTTGTTGCAAAAATGGCAGATTTTTATTATCAGAAAATATGAATCTGTGGGCACCAGGGTGGCTCAGTGGATGAGCAGGCAACCGTGTATGCCGCGTGGCGGTGCAGACGGCTCTGGTTTGAGACCCGTGTTTGTTTGTTTTTTGCTGCTAGACGGTGAAGGCGAAAGCCGAAGCCCGGCTGGACCTGCTGAGGGAGGCGGGAGTTGCGGTTGAAACGTGGCTGAAGAGCGCAATGAACCAGGTGATGGAGGAGCTGGAGAACGAACGGTGGAACAACCTCAGTACCCACGATCCTTCACTCTCCGTAAGACAAGCTCCAATGCCACAATACTGCAGTTTTGAAGTATATGTACTGTAGATTATTTTGTGTCCTCTTGTCTCTGTGTCACACAAACCGATGTCTGTGTTATAATTGTAGGTAACAGCAGATTTGGAGCGAGAGGATGAGGAAGAGATGGAGGACAGCGGTGAAGTGCTGGATGACAGCAGCTCCAGCCCCTCCAGCACCTTGAAAAACTATCCACTCACCTGCAAAGTGCTCTACTCCTACAAGGTAATGACACACACTTCAGCTATCACGGTTGTAGCTGATTGGTTGTTCACTGATGGTGACATCAACAGAGCCTCTGTTTATACTCGCACTCGACTTGCTGCAGTCGCCCGCTTGGACACCCTTTCCTAGAGCTGGCGGCACTGGTTACAGATATTGGGAGTTGGAAAAGTAGTCGTCATTAGAAAATGTAGGAAGTTGGTGTAGCTGGATATTGATGGATGAGGATCCAGCAGCCACAACAAAATGTGTTTTTGGAAAAATACTTACCTGCAGAGCAGAGTTAGTGTTACACTTTTTCCTCCATAGCCTTCATTTTCATGCAAAACACATTAAAACAGCTGCAAGTAAGACCAAAATCTTTAATCTTTTGTTTTTTATTAAGATTCTGGAGGTTTCACATTATTTCTGGTAATTTTATTACTAATATATTTTGGTGTCACAGTAAGTGGCTCTTTTATATAGGTTTACAGTGGCTTACTTTTTAATATAAAACATTTTTAAGTCATCATTTTTAAGTACTGTCCCCTCATATCAAAAGGTTCGTGGGTTTGAATTCAGCCTGGGGCCTTTTAAATGTGGACTTTGCACACGGATGATGAAATTTACGACACTGGTGGACTCACAAACACAGAAAGTATAATTGAGCCCTAATGGGTGATTCTCAATTGGCTGTAGGTGTGGATATGAGTGTGAATGGTTCTTTTTCTCTGTGTGTTAGCCCTGCAAAGCACTGGTGGCCTGTTCAGGGTGTAGCCTGCCTCTCACCCTGTAACAGATGGGATAGGCTGCAGCCCTGCCGGGACCCTGAATTGAATAAAGTCATGAAAATGGATAGATGTCATCATAAATTATATTAAGATATAAATACACTTGAGCTCTGCTTACAGGATTTAAATATTTGGCATGGAGTCGGCCTACAAATTATGATTTTGACTTTGAAGTGTTTTTTGTTTTGGCTGTTTTTACTCAACATCAACATCTGGTTCATTAGCAGTGATTTTTAACCTCCACTTGGATTCATTCTCCCAAACTTTGTGGCACAAACGTTTCTGTCTCCAGGTTAAAAACACCTGTCAGTCGATGTTACTCGACTGACTGACTGTCTGTCCACCGGTATAGCGGCGTTTGAAAAATATTCATTGTGGGTAAAATGAAGATGAGTAAACTGTTACAGCCCAGTTTTAATTTAGTCTCGTCTGTTTGGTTGTCTGCAGGCTTCTCAGCCGGATGAACTGACGATCGAGGAGCAGGAAATCTTGGAGGTCATTGATGATGGAGACATGGAGGACTGGGTCAAGGTACGAAAATAACAGTTATGTTACAGATGACATTCCAGTTTATCAGGGCTCTCTTCCCTTTCAGTGATTTTTTTTTATTTATTTATTTTTTTTTTAATTTATTTACTGATTTGTTGTTTGGTCTTGCTGCACTCCTGAGCCAGTGATATGTGCTGAGTGCCCTACACCTAGGCTCACAGGTGTGTCCATGCCTGGATCATGAAGTTACAGACTGCTACGCACAAGCCACAGCCGTCCATGTAGAAGAAAATGGCCAGTAAATCAGGGCACAGATCAGTTGAACAGATGTGGCTTCAGGAATTAAGATTAATTTAAAATGCATTCAGGCTGTTCCAGGTAGGCAGAGGTGTAGGGGTGCTGAGGGTGCTGCAGGTGGTAGAGGCTGTATATGAACACAAAGAAATTTAAAAAAAAAAGTGCAAATAGACACATTCATGGCAGTGGCACAAATTTTGAGTTTATACACTTTTCTGCTTCATTTTTAAAATTTTGATTATTTTCTGTGTTTCTGTGATGCAACTTAAGCATCTTCATTTTCACAGACTTTTATTAGTGAAGAAGTCAAATTTATGCAAACAGTCACTGTGAACAGTGACTGTTCCACGCTTCTCTGGTATGGTGGATGTCGTCTTCTGGGCCAAGTCCTGGTGGATTCCTGCTTCATCAGTGCCCCAGTTTGATCACCATTTGTGGGTTTCTACTTGTCCACCTACTTTTTAAAGACGGACCATAGATTGTCGATCGATTTTTAGATCTGGAGTGTTCTGGCCTTGGATCTAAAATGTTAATTTGATCTCTGAGCCACTCGGTTATCACTTGTACCCTGTGACATGGGGCTCCATCGTGTTGCTCCTGGACCTTTGGAAAAAGTTTCTTTGAGGATGTTTTGTGTACGGTCAGTACTTACAAAGGGCTAATCTTCCATGCTTTCCCACCATGCTGTACACCTAAATGTACAGAAACCTGCATCAGGTAGTTGGTGATGCCTTGATGACGGATATGGAAGTGTCAGTTGTGGATGTTCTGATCATCATGTGTGAAATCTTTTTCACAACAGCCATCGCAGAACTGCTGTTGTGTAATCGTTGTGTACTTTGTGTTTGCTTGTTTTCAGATCATTTCCCTGAAACAACAGCATATGTGGTTTCGCTGCTGTTTCCTGTGAGCTATTGCTCAATCGGTTAAATGTGTTTAGCTAGTATTTTATGTGTAGCCACTGATTTCCATATTTTTTATTTATTTTCTTGTTGGTGGTTTTCCTGTTAAAGCATTTTAAGCCGTTGTCACCATCTGTTGTCAATGCATTTCCTGCATTTCCAGGCCAGAAACCGCAGTGGACAGGTGGGCTACGTCCCGGAGAAATACCTGCAGCTGCCTTCCTCCAACAGCCTGCTGAGCATGCTGCAGTCTCTGGCCGCGCTGGACGCCCGATCCCATTCCTCCAGCAACTCCACCGAACCTGAAACAGAACTCCCGACTGGCTCCATCAACGGAGACTCCAGCGGTGAGACGCACCTCCACCAAATGATACCGACATTTTGTTTTCTGCTTTGTTTAATTTCCTCATTGTTGCTCTCTGTGTTGTAGTGTCATTCGCGAAGGCCTTGTACGACTATGCGGGACAAACGGAGGACGAGCTGTCGTTCCCGGAAGGCGCCATCATCCGCATCCTGAGCAGAGAGACCCACGAGGACGACGGCTTCTGGGAGGGCGAGTTTAATGGTGTAGTTGGCGTGTTTCCCGCGGTTCTGGTAGAGGATCTCACCGGGACCAGCGAGAATGGAGACGGACAAAGAGACGGCAGCGCACAGGTAGGTTCACTCTGATGCGCAGCTGAACTTCAGGATTAGATCCACAGAAATGAAGTTCTTTTAGTTGAATGTGCACACACTGTGACATCAACCAGGGTGTCAGGAAGCTCATAGCCAGAACCATCAGAATGTTTCCCCTCTAAGTATTTTTTTTAGCAGTGCAACTTGGAAAAAACCTAGAGTGCAAATGGCAGAAAAATCAGTCAGCAGATGACCCCATGTGCAGGGGACGATCTCGGTCCCTTTCCAAGCCCACCATTATCCATGCGTGGCTTTTCATGCCATCACCAAGCGCTACCAGGCAACTCTAACATGAAAACCATCACTAGATAAATGGGAGAAAAATGCAACATGGATTCAGAGCGGGAGATGATTCGATTTTACAGGAGCCTCAAAAAAATCCTAGAAATGTTCCAGCTGAGTGTCAGACACTTGCGTCTACATCAGCATTCAGCACACACAGGCAGAAGGAAACTACTATAATGCTCATTTATGATGCTAAGTCCTGTTTTGTTGATTTATTTGACTGACAGCATTTTGTGCTCATTTTATATAAAACGTTGAATTCACTTTGTTGCGTTGAAGGCTTCCCCGTCCACTTTGGCTCAGAGCGAGCGCTCTCCTCGTGGTTCCTTCCAGCCGGGGCCTCTCCACAGCAGCCCCCTTCAGACGCCCACCGTGTCCTCTCCAGTGTCGAGTCCCTGCAGCGCCACAGCCTCTCCCATTGGCCGGCCGCCCTCCTATCACAACGGACATCACAGGCCGCCACCAGCTCCACACAAAAGCCCCTTTCACAGTAAGAATCTCCGGTTTGTCTGTCAAAAAATTAATCTGTAAGTAAAAGGCTATTGTGGATTATAATCTGCGTCCCCCGTCCGACCCATTCAGGTCCAGCACAAAGTTCCCCGCAACCCCCCAAATACCCGGAGAGCAGCGGTGGCACCATCCGGCCTGTGAGTAAAACCTTCAGTGCTGATGTAAACACCAACAAACCTTCCTAGCTTCACTTTAACTGAGCTGATGGATGTTTGCAGGTGCGCGCCGCTCCTCCGCCCCCGAAGCAGCATCCTCGCGGGCAGGTGAAGCGACGGGAGGAGGTGGAGATTACGCTTGTGTGAAGGCGGCACCCCCAATCACGGACTTGTAAACACACTCCCAAAGGAAACCCGAGGAAGCCTAAAACCCCACCCGAAGACGCCTTGAGGCAGGAGAGGTCCCCGCACACTCAGAGGAGGAACACGGCGCCTTTCTCTTTAACTTCCTGTTCAGTGTTCTCATTTCTCAACACCACGTTACCCAAAGTTTCTCTCCTGTTCCAAGGAGAAGTACAAGGCCCGCATTATCCAGCTCTTCATTTTCAGCCCTGAAAAAAGTGATAACCAGCAAACAAAGTCTAACTTGATAGAAAAGTTTGTTTTATCAGTTAGTAATGATCACTTTATTAGTGCTTGATATTTCTGGGAATCAGGAATCAGTCGTTTCCTTGCAGAGAGTTCAGTGTGTTAGCATAAAAACAGGGACGGGCAGTCAGATTGGCTCTGAGTGTTTAAAATATGTACGCTGACTGAATAAAACTTTTCATCTAATTTAGTGAAATACGTACCCGTTTGCACGACCGTACCCAAATGTGTGTCCGGATATTCGTTCACAAGCAACAGATGTTTTGACACCGCCCCCTGGTGGCAGGACATTGCTACAGCGTCAACTCACGACCACAAATGAGCAGCTGTTGTTGCTGGGTTTAACCACTTTTCTGTATCTCTGTTGATACTACCACAGCCCGGAAAATTGTGTTTTAGGGCAAAATGCAAAAAAAGTGCTTGAAATGGTCTGAGAGGTGTCCGTCGCTGATTAGATCATCAGCAAAACACAAAACGGTGTTCTGTTTCGACCTGAGCGATTGTTAGACTGTCCTGCTTCAGCAGCTTCACACGGGTATCACAGTACGTGATTTGAGTGATATTGTGCATGTTTTTTGGTCTCCGTTTCAGGTTTAGTGCAGCCCAGGTAGCTGTTTATGTTTAAGCTCCAACTTCACATTAAACTCTCTGCAAGAAAACGTTCTTCCTTCAGCCGGTCCTACCGCAGAGCCTGAAAACATCAGTTCTAACTGATCATGCTGTGGATGCCTTAACTGCAGAATTTCTCCTCAGACATGTTTATGGATTAGAGAGAGAATTACTGATGATATAGTTACGAGTTCGCCCCGTTGTCTCACCTCGTAGCTCTTTGTTACCACCATCAGATTCACGTCTATGCAACAGAGCTGAACTTGTGAGCAAACCAAAAGTCTCGATCGAAACGCCAGCACGGGCGAGGCTGGTCCTCTCCGCCGACACGCGTAACCGCACGCGGTTACACAAACAAGGGAAAAGTGGCAATTTTACCTGTGATCGTTTTGGATCCCTTTTCTTTTATTATTCGTTCTTCCTTCTAATGTTTAGGAAACGTTTAAAGTGGGAAGCGAAGCACGCAAACACACACACAGTCTGACTCTTCTTTGTCGTTTTTATGTTGCAAAATAAAGAGTAAAAAATGTTTTTATGACACTAATGATGCCAGTAACGGTGGCTGTTGGGGAGGACGGTTTACACTGAGCATGTGCAGTTTAAAGATGCCTTTATGTTCACGGAGGAAACCATCCTGAGCTGCTAGCTGTCCAGTTTAAAATCTATAGTGAAGCACTTTCTGATGTCTTCTTATTCCTTTTCAGTATTGTGGATGTTTTGTTCAATATTTCCAGTTTGATGTTCGTTTACCAGCCGTATTGGTATGAATACTTCCTGTTATTTAGCCTTAAATAGCCATTTTAGTGTTTTTGATTGAGATATGACTTATTGATCGTATTGATAGTTTACAGAGAGTTTAGAGATGGATGTCTGTGCAAATAATAGCACAGCCCCCCCCCCTTTTTTTTGTTTTTAGAATTAAGATTTAAAAAAACAAAACGATTAAACCGTAGCTGAATCTGATCAGAGGAAAAGTATCCGTCAGCCGTGACGCTGTGTTTTCGTTGATCTCCTTGAGATCTGAATGACATCAAACTTATTTTTGAAGTTTGCATTTACCCTGTTGTATTAAAAAGAAAGGACTAAAGTTTCTTTCCCATTAGAGAAGTTGTTAACCTGCTCACTGGTCCTGATTACACATAAAGTCAGAATCTGAAATTCATTTTATTGAGGAAAAACCAATTCCCACGTTTTAGAGCGTCGGCTCAGCAGAGGCTGCCGGGCGTCGTATTTACACACCAGTGGATGTTTAACTGTATTTATTGTGTACAAATAAATGTGAAATAAAGATAGCTTAAATGAAACAAGACTCGTTTTAATTGCGAACTTTTCACTCCTGTTTTTATGCACTTGAGGTATTTTTGTTTTCCCAGCTGTTTAAAGCAATTAATATTTTACAATAACGTGTTACATGACTGAGAGCTCGAGGCGATTAAACCTGCAGAGATTTATCACGAGTTACAGTTTCCTATTTTAGCTTTCCGGCCGAGTCAGAGCATTTAAAATCAGTCAAATAATGTCTCGTGTGCCCATACTGTTGTTGCTCTAAGCCTAAGTGCTTTTAGCTGACACACAGATGCACAGGGGTAGTCTGGGGTTCAGCATCTTGCCCAAAGATACTTTGATAGGCAGACTGGAGGAGCCGGGGATCGAACCGCTGACCTCCTAATTTAATCCCGATCAGATGGGCACCTCCTGGCAGTTGTAACCATATGGGATCATTAGCCTGTTCAAGAATAAACAGGAGTGACCCAAAGGCCATAATACTGCTGCCATTAGTGCGAGGATGTAGAGGTAAGAAGCATAAATGATTATGGTGCCAATGCAGAGGTGTGAGGCCAGATCTACCCACACCAAAATTAGTACACTCCTCAGTGACAATACTTATGAGGCCTTAAGACGAGACCCCATGAACAACTACAAGAAAAAAAGTCATCTGTTGCCTTCAACAACTCAAAAAAGAAAAAGCCATTGACCTCCCTGCTTACTACCGTCTTTACCCTGGAGAAACTACTCCATGCATTTATGGACTCCCGAAGATCCACAAAGGAGTCCCACTCTGACCCGTCAGCAGCATAAACTCGGTCACCTACATTTCCAAGAACCTCGCCACCATCTTATCTCCGCTTGTAGGGAACACACCTCATCTCATTGAAAACGCTGGAGAAACCAAACTCTTCACAAACGAATGGCACAACATAGAAGAGCCACCTCGACAGGACAAGACTCAGCTGTACGTCTGCATCTGAAGGAGAAAGGGCGCTCTTTGAGGATGCCAGCGTTCACATTTTGACAGATGAAGACAGATGGTTTGAAAGAGGAGTTAAAGAAGCATCTATGTCCACTGTGAACAACCATCACTGAACAGATGAGCTGGATTACATCACCAACTTTCCCCCGTATACAATGCTGTCCTGAGCTCCCTCCTCAGGCGCCTCATTCACACTTTTCTTCAGGTGACCGCAACAGGTCAATTGATGGAATGGGACAAAATCCCAAACCACTGATTGTAATGACCCACGCCTCCTTTCACACCTTGGCGCATGTGGTTATGCACATAAACAACAGATGGTCACAACCACCTCCAGGGGACTACGCTCACTGGGGTTTAAACACCTGGGTGTCTCCACCTTTTGGTTTGAGAACTGAAGAAGCCTTTCAGATGAGAGGCGAAACGTCTTCAAGAAACAAAAAGGTACAGAGTCTACCCATAAAGGAAATCTTAAACATTAATATATAATATTAATATTAAAAGGATTTATTTGTATAATTTCTTCCATCCACGTTTATTACAGTTAACTAGAACCAAAATAAACTAAAATATTTTGTGCTTTTTTTTCACTCAATAAAATAAGACAAAAGAACAAAAAAAATCACAATAGAAAGGAACTCAGTAAGTTGAAAAACAGAAGTTTGTTTGCAAACAAAGAATTCATAATTTCAGGAAAACTGAACAGCAGATTACATATATTTTCTTCAGCTACTCTGACGTCATCGGTCACCAATACAGTGTATCAGCATCAGCACTGCGGGTTACACTAACCCAGCTGTTAAACGGACAAGTCAGCAAAAAGATTGGTTAAGAAGCACTAATAACCTTGCATGCTTCGTTGACCTACACAATGTGTTGGTTTTCATTGTCTTTAACACATATGCAGGGGGAGAGCGCGAACGCAGTCCCCCACTACCATAAATTGTGCAGTTGAGATTCCCACATTTGGGGAATTCATAAAGGTCAGAACAGCCAGAGTGCAATAGCTGAGCCTCACTTTAGACAAACCACCTTCATGATCATGGTATCATCCCTGCCAGGTAAGTATGACTACAACTTGCAGCACACGGGGGCTCCTTCACAGCCACACCGTGCAGACTGACGGTGCTCACGATCGACAAACAGCGTTTCCCAGCATGCACTGCTGTGCTTCAAAGTCGAAAGCTAACCTGCAAAAATTGGATTTATCGTCTTTACCGCTTCTTAAAAATTTATAAAAGCCCGACATCAAATGTAATCGATAAACAGAATAACAACAAATAACAACTTTGCACTGATTTGCAGCGATTTGACTGTAGACAGTTAGGCCTTCTCATTGGCCCGGAGTCTACAGTCACCGTAGACTCCGATTGTAGACTTCCAATAGGATCGCAGAACCCCACTGTAGCCTACCAATCACAAACACGGACATGTCTGCTGACAGCTGTTACAGAGCCGAACAAACCACAGCCTCAAAAAATGCTTCATGTTAATAATACAATAATAAATAAAGTTCTCATGAGCACATTTTCCCGTGCAGTTCTCAGCCACGTTCTGCTGAAGTCACATCCAACGCGTCGTTCCCACTCCGGTCCAGTAGGCGGCAGCAACAGGACACAAAGGAGCCGGAAGTAGCTGCGCTGTGATTTTTGTGTTGGCATTGTTGTGCGTTTTTAATCTTTTTCTGAACGTGAGGTGTTGACGAAACATTTTTTGTTGCAGTTTAACTTAACTTTGGTTCGGTTGAACTTGATGTCGGGCTTTTACACATTTTTAAGAAGCGGTAAAGATGATAAATCCAATTTTTGCAGGTTAGCTTTCGACTTTGAAGCACAGCAGTGCATGCTGGGAAACGCTATTTGTTGATCGTGAGCACCGTCAGTCTGCACGGTGTGGCTGTGAAGGAGCCCCCGTGTGCTGCAGGTTGTAGTCATACTTACCTGGCAGGGATGATACCATGATCATGAAGGTGGTTCGTCTAAAGTGAGGCTCAGCTATTGCACTCTGGCTGTTCTGACCTTTATGAATTCCCCAAATGTGGGAATCTCAACTGCACAATTTATGGTAGTGGGGGACTGCGTTCGCGCTCTCCCCCTGCGTACATGTTAATAAAAAACAAACTGGTGTATATATGCTGGATACGTATAAGCACAGCCGTTCATCAATCAAGTGTGCTAGACAACCGGGTTAATATTACCCACAGTGAGATTGCTGATGCCGCTTTATTAGTCAAAAGAAAACGGTAAAGAGTTCATGCACTTCCAGGCTGGGGAAGTATATGTATATATATATATATTTATGAACTATTTAAATTGGCTGCACCATAGCCATGCAGCATAATGTTCGCCTACTCACCCACTGAACCACCCTGAACATTTTTTTAAAATAAAAATCTTTATATATGGGTCATTCCTACCATTTCAAGGTGGTAACATTGTATACAGACTGGGCTGGTAATCAAGTAACAATGTCTACATTTGTCATGTATGACAATTTCTTGCTTTGTTGATTTAAACCAAATCAGCACAGCTGTTATTCATCATACGAACATCTTCATAGCTTTAGAAGCCATACATGAGCCAAAGTTGTCATGACTGGTTCGATACTGATGATTTGACGCTGTGTCGGGCTTACAAAGTGAAGATGTTTCCAAGCGCTGCTCCGAGGTGCGGTTCAAAACACCCACGGCTAAAGCCGTAATTCTGCTTCAGCGGGCGTAGCGCGAAGGCAGCCTGTGGACGGCCGTCTACCTGCAGAGAGTGTCTGTTGCTGATGGAGGTAGCATACAAAATATGTGGTACAACCGGTCTGTAGGTTACTCTTGCATGTGCTATTGTTGGTCCACCGGCAGCCGTGGAGAAGAGCAAAGTCAGAACATACAAAGAGCTGAAGTGAAATTGTTTGTTGTTAAAAACAATAAAACGGGTCCACTGCAGCCCCTGTCTGTGCTTTTCATGCTGCATTTTTTTTTTGACCTGTCATGTGCGTTCTGTACTTCTCCCATTCCCGATGAGCTCAGTTCATCCACATCCAGCGACACGCAGTTGTGATTTTGGGGTGGGTGTAAACCCCTCTCCATACGCAAACTGACACATTTGCCCCCACATTTGACCCCACTTTCCAATCTGCCCTTTTCTTGTGACTGAAACCAGAGGCTGCCTCTTCTCCTTCAATGGGAATATTCTGTAAGCTGTTTTAATACATGTAGACACATGTTGTGTTTGCCCTGTGTGGCAAGTGTTTTTCCACTGGGACCAAAGAGTTCTTTCTCTTGTATTTCCAGTAACCCCGCTGACTGCGCAGCTCTGTTGTTAAATGACACTAAGTTATGATCAGAGTAAAACACAGGAGATATTTGAGGAAATAGCACCTCAAGCTATTTCTGCATGTAAAGCTAGTATCATCTTTATCTGATTCTCTATATGCATTTGCAAGATAAGAATTTTGTTGTTAAGCATTACTTTCCAAAAGGAGATGGAGAAAAAACAGAGATATACAGATAAATAGAAAAGATAGATGCTGTATTTACTGCTGGCCATAATGACAGTTGTGTTTGCCAAGAGGAAAGTCATTTTACAGAGGGTGCAGGGTCTGGATGTGCATGCACAGTTTTGATTAGTAACTAACTCTTCTCTGGCTGGGGGGTTAAACTGCCTGTAACAAAGTTGGAAAACGGTCTGGTCGTGCTTTCAGCTACAACATTTTATTTTGTTCCAGGAGAAGTGTCGTCTGGGGCAATTTGTCCTTCATAGGGTCTCCCAAGGGTTGATTCAGAAAACTCCTAAGAAGAAAAGGAAATCAAGGGGTGAAGATGCCTCTCCCAGGACAGGATTTCTGCATCTCAACTGGATTTAAGTCCAGACTCTGACTAGGCTGCTCCAAAACCTTCTTTGTGGGTTGTTGTTTTTTTTTTTGTAGTTCAACAAGGGGTCAGTTACTTTTTCCCACAGGGCCAGGTAGGTTTGGATATCTTTTTCCCTTAATAAAAGAAACCATCATTTAAAAACTGCATTTTGTATTTACTGTTTTTTTTTTGGTTTTTTTTGTCTATTATTAAAATTTGTTTGATGATCTGACGCATGTAAGTGTGACAAACAGGCAAAAAAGAAAAAGAAAAAAGAAATCAGGAAGGGTGCAAATATTTTTTGATAGCACTGCTTTATACAAATGTTTCTCTGAAGATGCTTAAATTTTAATTAATTTAAAACAACTAAAGACATTCGTACATTGATAATGCAGTTCACCGTAGTGCTAATACAGATCATGAAACTAATGGACTAAACAGAGTTTAGAGCGATTGTTAATTTTCAACCTTTCTTGGACTATAATACACAGTAAAAAAAATTATATTCTTTAATTATGTGGAGAAAAATTTTTTTGATACTGATATTTACATTTGCACATGCACTGCTGCTGTAAAATCTGCTGAATGATAGAAATAATATGTATTAGCCTCACTCTAGAATTAGAGGACAATTTAGACTTAAAAAATAAATAAAAAAATACCTTTAGTTCATAATTTCCTGTTACGTACTTAAGAAAAACAAATAATAAACCATCAATAAAATAGATTTGCCCAGCTCAGACGTCCATCGTGCACCTTTTATGAGCTATTTTATATTTTGTTGAACCTTTCAGAATCTACTTTGCTCAACTTTTCAACAGTCACACTTTTTTTTTTTTTTACAGAGGCAATATATTAAACCCTTGTGAGCCAATGAAAATATTTAGGATTATTTTTGTAAAAATGACATCGTTACAGGGTTAAAATAAGAGAAACAGGGTTGCATAAGTTAACACGGCTGAACGTAGACTGACATACTCAGGACACGGAAACATGTTTGTTTTTTGTGTACGGTAAAAATCAGTGCATTAGTGTTTTCTCAGAAACAAATGGCAGCAGTGGAATGTAATGGAGTGTGAAAGTCAGAATGTAGTTTTATAAATAAAGGAAACTTAGTAAGGTAACTGGTAATATTTTCTATTTTAAATAATGTTTTTGAACCACTTTTCAACAACTATGTTTACATTTTGTCTCAGAATGGGTGTAATTTACACAGCAAATGTGTGTTTTTGTATTTTGTGCATGGATTATTTTCAAGTTCAGTAATCTGATACGTGCCTTTAAATGTGTGATTCTATTGAATACATGACACAATGTCAAATATTCAATGAGAAGCAACTTTTTCAGATTTGACACAGGAGAAGTGTTGCGATAAATAAATAAATATTCACACACACACACACACACACACACACACACACACACACACACACACACACACACACACATACACACACAAAAAAAAAAGCAGGGCTGTCAGACTTTTATTTTGTTAACATCGGAAGTCCTGCATTTAATTCCGGCTGGCTTGACACTTGTGTGGAAAAGATGGCTGCTTCGGCGGCAACGGCGAGTTCTTCCCCCGGTTTGTGTCCAAATTACGCCGTGATTTGTTCTTTTCTGGAGCGTTACGGAGCCCTGCTGGACTTGCCGGAGCTCACCTTTCCTCAGCTGGAGCGGTATCTGCAGGACACATCCTCAGGTAGGGCAGAAAAAGGTCCCGCTGCTCACGGGGAGGAGGAGGAGGAGAGACTTCACCGCTGCATTAATGATAATGGTAGCGAGCTAGCACGCTAGCAGCTAAGGCTAGCTGGCTGTGTGTTATTGTGTTGGTTTTTTAACCTTCTTCTTCACTTAAATGTAACTTTGCTCCGCCCCGAAGCTGCCATTCGAGGTGGAAAACACACCTGCGCTCATTCTGATTGTTATTCGGGTGCAAACTGGTCGAATTATTCGAGGTTTTCTGTCACTTTTTTAGCTTTTGAATTGGGCTTAATTTTTTTCCAAGCAGCCTTTATCTGTCGCTGTAACGTAAAACAACACAACACGCACACAAACACGCGGCCGTGACAGTGGTCGCGAGGCGGTGGACGTGCGGATAATTCACGCAGCGCGCCGTGTGTTCAATTAAGTGGACGCTAAAGGTGTCGGTGTGTGAAACGGGCACGCATTTGTGCACTTTATTTACACTTAAAATATTTTGCCTTGTGGTGCTTCGCGCAGCTCGCGTCAATATACACAAAACAGAGGCGACATCCGGGGGACGCTTCCAAAATAAAATGGCTTAAAGGATAAAAACGCAATCTTTTTGCTTGTTGTTGCGCAGCTGTAGCCGCGATTTTAACTTAAAAACGAGTTAAATGTCCACTTGTATTATTTCCAAACTCCTAGTGATAAGCAAAGCATATAAAATATTGTTTATGTTGCTCGCGTTAATTAAGAAAATGTTTCTACTTCCGCTCACGCTGCTAATTGTGGCCGACTTGACGGTTTTTCTTATCCAGCTGCGTCGATTTGCGCATGCGCGCCCTCGTCTGAAGCTTTCCTGATTGAGTGTGCGTTAATTAGCATGTGCCGTCACCTCGTGTGTTTTTAAAAGGGCACCAAGGGAACAAATTTTCATACGATTAATCGATCTGCCCCGTGATTATCGTCAGTTTTAAAACTCCATGCTTTGAGGTCATTAAAATACGAGACACGTTTTTTTTAATTTAGATATATATATATATTTTTTTTATCATGGGAACCATGTGTGTTGTTGTAACAGGACAGTGTGCATTCATATTAAGACACATTCCAGTGCACGTAGGTGAACAATAAAAGGCAGTCATGTGGAAACAATAAACAGTGTCATTGTTTTATTGTGAAAACAGAAATAAATAAGCTGACTTATTTATGTGCTGCCTCTGATTCCTGCACAGTGAAGTGTAGCAGCAAGAGGAAGGTTTACAGGGTGGTACTGAGGCCTGCTGTGATGTTCGCAGTAACACAAAGGAGGGTGAGCTGGACGTGGCAGAGTTGAAGATGCTAAGAGCAAATGGGGTGGACAGGATTGGAGTCTATCAGAGGGACAGCTCAGGTCGAGCAGCTCGAAGACAAAGTTAAAGAGGCAAGGCTGAGATGGTTTGGACATGTGCAGAGGAGGGATGGTGGATAT
This sequence comes from Cichlasoma orientale, assembly GCA_034780415.1. Classification (NCBI taxonomy): domain Eukaryota; kingdom Metazoa; phylum Chordata; class Actinopteri; order Cichliformes; family Cichlidae; genus Cichlasoma; species Cichlasoma orientale. The sequence continues at coordinate 577,819 of JAVDPK010002601.1, forward strand.
ACTGGACAAAGGATGATGAAGATGTAGCTGGCAGGCAGGAGGAAAATAGAAAGACCACAGAAGCTTCATTGATGTAGTGAAGGAGGACATGCAGAGGGTTGGTGTGACAGAGGAGGATTCTGGGATAGGGTGAGAGGGAGGCAGGTGATCATCTGTGCTGACCCCTAAAAGGAGCAGCTGAAATTCATTCATTCAGTGCTGTCAGAGCTGGTTTGATGTAAATCTCACAGAGAAGAAACAGTCACAAGTTTGATTGCTGGATAATCTCATAAAATGTAAAATATCTTGTTCCTAATTAATTTAATATGAGCATATTCTTTAGTGTGTCTGAAAATGAAGTGAAAATGTAACTGTAGTGATTAAAAAACTTTTCCAAGAGTTTTCCTGGCTACAATATGCACCAGCTCAATTAACAAAATACACAAAAAACATGGTTTCTGCTGCACATTAGGAATGTTCCTGGCGGTTTATTTCTTAGTCGACTAAACAAGGGGAAAAAAAAAAAAAATCAGACTAACCAACTAGTCTAAAACTAAGAAACACTCAGATATCAAATAAAATTGTATGCCTGTATAATGGACAATGTCAAAAGCTGTCTAAACAAAGGCATTTGAAACAGTTAATCGTGTTCTTCTGTGATGAATCGCGCTTTAAATGCTGCTTAACTGTGCGGCACCGAGCATCGCGCATTATGAACGCTGCACGTTATACTCCAAACAACGAAGAATAAAAACATAAAATCAATGTATCAATATATGAAAACTTGTTGCTGCAAACGATGTTCATGTGTCATTGAATATGAGAAAATAACATTCGAAAAACAATAATAAATTGCAACTTTAAAAGTGTGGCGCATTGTGCCGCACATTATGAATCATGCTCGTTGTTCTACAATTCATGACACGCATCAAAATACAATACAAACAGCCATCCATTTTCTTCCTCTTATCTGGTGCGGCATCCTGAGCAGTGGAGCCCAGACCTCCCTCTCACCCAGCCTCCTCCTCCAGCTTACCGCGATTCAGACTTCAGCTGCTACGACATAAGTGGCCGATGTCATTGCGGGCGTTTATACCTGTGCAGGTGCATTGCGTGTGTTAATTACCTTTTGGTCGTGTCCGGTGTTTTACATGCGGTGTCGGCCAACAGAAGCATAAAATGCTGGCACTTATTCCCCTCCTGGGTCCTACTCTTTTCTGTGGTCAGTTTTTTAAGGTGCAAACACATTTGTGCCGCTAGTTTTTTTTTTTTTTTTTTTTTTTTTTTTGCTGCTTTGTACAAATTTGGAGGAAGTAGCCAGAAATGCAGGGAAGGAAGGGTGTTTCAGGAGGTGCGCTTACATTATGGCATTTTTCTTTAACGATGTAAGGACTGCAGCTCCATCTGGTGGCAGATGGCTGCATAACATTTAGGACAAACATTTACCAGCATGGGGCTAATTAAAACCTTAAAAATTAAGCTAAACGACAAGTACATCTGGTACCGACTGGTAACAATAGCGACAATTGATCGTCTAGTTGAGTAATCGCGCACATCTGTACTGCACATAATAAAAATTGGTGCCCATCAGTTTTCTTTTTGTAAGTGGAAGGTTAAAATACATTTGTGTTTCTCAGAGTGCTCGAAAATGCATGCCTTGTCATGTAAGGGTCACACTGACTCATTTGCATTAAGTGTGTGTAGACCAGTTGTGCTGACACCTGTAGTCAGCCCCCAAAAGGCTCATTTTGAGCGGGAAAAACCGCACACAGAGAGTCCTATAGAAACATACACGAGCTGATTTTCAAAGCTGATGATGCGTGATGTCACCAGCACCTTGGGCCAAACGGGTCAGCATCTCTTTCTAAATCACTTAAAATTATTTTTGGTCAGGTGGCTTCCTAAAATTTAGTTCCAGACCTTTGAATGTCCTGTTTCCAAATTATTTTAGATATTGGACTGTTGGTCAGACAAAAAAAAAAATACTCAGACTGCTGTTACAAAATTTAAATGAAATTTTTACCCCTCAGCCTGGAAAAGGCTGAACATGATAACTTAAGAATGAGGCAAAGTAGTATTTTCTAATTGATACCATAGGTGCATCTGCTAAAATTCTCGGATGAGTTCAAATCTGAGTGGCAATTATTTGCACTCTCGTTTACACCTGTGGCTAATTTAGAATCGCCAATTAACCTAACCCCACTAACTGCATGTCTTTGGACTGTGGGAAGAAGCCGGAGCACCCAGAGAGAACCCACGCAGACACGGGAAGAACATGCAAACACTGCACAGAAAGGTCTTGGCCAGATGGAGGGTTTGAATCCAGGACCTCCTTGCTGCCTAACCACTGTGCCACTGTGCTGCCTGATACAGTTCATCCATTTTTTATTTTGTATTTTGCAGGTTTCTCAGTAGCACAGTATAATACGTGGGTTTACTAGCGACACTGTTTCAGTCTTTTGACAAATTGATATTCAGAGTTTTTTCCCAGTTTGCACCCAGAGAATTTTCATGATCATTATAACCTTTCCAGTCAGCCGAGAGGTTTTGCTGGATGAGGATTTGGTGCAAAATAAGTGCTGTTTGTGCGCCTGAAACTGTTACATAAACTGCATTTTTCAGAGAGTTTTTCGAGATATTTGCAGACTAAAATTGGGAATATTTGTTGGGTTCTTGATTGCGTCGCTGCCTGGCTGTTTTTGTGTGCAGTATGCTTTTTTTTTTTTTTTTTTTTTTTTTTTGGGCAGCTTTTCCTATGCTGCGACACATTTCATTGGCAGTTACAGTGGCTGATTCTGAGATCTGACTGTGCTACTTATTATACGTCTGCCTTAAACTCTGCTTGACAGATCTAAGAGCACATCTAAAATGTCTTTCAGACACTAACAGGTTTGTTTTTATCTTCCCGCAGTTCCAAAGCTGCTAGTTGATCTTCACGTCAAGTTGCTGAGGAAGATCGGCAAGTCGGTGTCAGCAGACAGATGGGAGAAATATCTCGTCAAGGTAAACTGAAACACAGCACAGTAGACTACACGACGCTATCTTGATACTTAAGACAGTCCAGATATGAGTTCATTGTGGATATAAACAAAACTGTATTCAAATCGGTTTTGAATTATTCCATCCAAAGTACATGAAACTCCTTTCAGACCATTTTCTGTCTGCAGTTTCACTCCCATGAGGGTGAGCCAAACTGATCCACTGATTTATAAATGCATGCTCTTTAGTTACAGATGTTTTCTGCAGGATTATGCAGAGGTCTTGGTTTATAGGCATTTTTGTATTGGTTATTGGTATCGTTATTTGAGGGGAAAAAAGTAAATTTGTTAAGTTGCAGCTGCAAAACCTTGATCTACTTCATTGTGACAAGCATGTAAAAAATGCTTGAGTAGCACAACATTTTGCAGTGACATTCAGGGAAGGCTGGGCTAACAGGCTTGGAAAAATAAGACAGTTTAATAATGATGGGCAGGTCTCTAAGGCAGAGACACCCATCCTGTAATAACCAACCTAAAAGCCTGAACGATTGGCACAAATAAACAGCACTAATCACAGCAGCTATTGCTTTGTTAAAAGGAAAAAAGGACAAAAATTATGCAAGTTATCAGGCAGCCTCAGACTACCCAAAAACAGTCACTGGCAAACTTGAAGGTAGGTGGGTAATTAATTTTTCACCACGGGCCACGTGAGAAGTATTAGATACTTTACTGAGAAGAATTTTGACTGGCCATTGACCTTTATGTTTTTCTCTTTCTCCACCACAAACTCTCATTGTTGCCATATTAAGGCTAGAGGGCTTGAAATGTCTCATCAGTCCTTTTCTGACTTTTATTTATTTATTCTCTTTTCTCATGAAAGAAGTTCTGCCGTGGAGGCTCCCACAGTGGGAACACAGCAAAAGGTTCAGGCCACCCAAAAACAACCGGATAATTCGTCAGGTAGAAAGGGGGCTAATATTTGATAGTACAAACCCTTTATTAAAATAACCATTACTTTAAAAAAAAAAAAAAAAAATAACAGGGGCTTTGTCCACTCTCTAGGAAGCATGGCACTTTAAGTGGATATTTTTTGACTAGCTTCCTGTGCAGCCAAGAAGTAACTGTGTAACCTCTTTGATAGTTTACCTGCTAATCAAGTCACAAAATTAGACTGTCTCCTATTTGATTCTTTTGTCTGAACATGAAGGTTAAGCATGTGACGTTATGTGGTATGTTTAAGTAATACTTTGTTGTATTGCTTCTTTCCCTTGCAGGTATGTCAAGAGTTCAACGCAACCTGGGCATGGGAACTCGAACAAAAAGGATACCAGCAGATGACGATTGAGTGCAAGACGGGGATACTTAAAGTGAGTTTGTTGTTGCTGGTGGATGTTAGGAAGGCCGTCCAGTTTCCTCTGCCCTCTTAGCCATTACAAACCTTCCCTCCCATTGGCCCTCCATGCCCCAGGTTAGACACCCCTTTACATGCTGCAGGTATTACATATAAAGGTGGGACGGCTGCAAAAAGAGCAAAGTTTTCAAGAAGGCTGTCAAATTTAAAGAGCGAGGCAAACCTTTATTTGAACTTGATCTTCATTTGTTGCTGTGTAAAACAAACCAGTAGTAGATGGGAGCAGCTGAAAAGATCACCTTTGTTCTCGTTGAACAGGTGGCTTGATGAAGGAGTCTTGTTGGCCTCTTTAACCTGCAGAGGTTTTGTTTGTGATTATAGTAACTGGCTTTAAAATAAGCATCAGTTGAGACAGGGTCACTTCCTCGGTTGTGACGCTGTGTCTGTTGGCGAGGCTGCAGCTCCACCATAAACTACGACAGCATCGTCCTCACTGCTGCTAGCTTTTTATCGAGAAAACTGAGGCCGCTTGGGTTGAATCTTGTGTTACAGCGTCCACACCACTATCAGTCTGTATCAATGGTAATTATTCATTTCTCTCCCAGAACTAAAGAACTAACCATAAAAAAAACTACCCGTGAAACTGAATACAGACGGTGTTTCCCACAGAATTATATTGTACTTGTGGAGGTAGTGAGGCAGAGGTGTGTGTGTGTGCGCTCAAAAGGAGGCACACCCATGCTTTTTTGATTAAATTTAAGAAGAAATAAATACAGGAGCAGTAATCAGCTGCCTCGTCTCCTGTGGACGGGCTCCGGCTCCACAGTCTTGGACTATAGCTGGCAGCCGTAGTCCTTGTTCTGCCGCTCTCCACTTGAAGCAGGTTCTGGTTAGGGCAGAACTAAGACTATGGTCACATAGTCAAATTTTCTTTATGAAGGTCCCTAACTGAGTGAAGTGACCCAGAAGCACCTGTGTGGTAGCCATAATAAGAGCTGGTTGAATTCTTAAAATACTAATGAAAGGTGCTTCAGTCCTTCCTTTTTAGCAGTGGTGCATCCTTTATGAAAGGGAAGGAGATGATGCCACCCAGTGACACAATATCCAACTATCAGGATAACTTAAAAGTGATTCAGATCATGTAAATGTTAAATAATAGTGTGTTTTCCCTTTTAATGTAACCTGTTGATGTTTAGAAGCTTCAGCTGAACTGTGAACATTAAGCTCCTGTAAAAAGTTGTGAAGGAAAGCTCTACAAATAAAGAGCTGTATTAAAATGAACAGTTCAAGTTTCACCATAACTGAGTTTGCATTAGTTCTCAGTTGGTTTAAGTATTTATCATTTGTTTGCTTTGCTTTTGTGTCTTTTAATGCCTTTCCATGTTTCGAAATATAATTCTGTGCCTTTGTGAAGCAGTTTGAATTGCCTTGTGTGTGAATGAACTTTCCTTTTTGTTCCTCTTTTCTCCAGTATTTGTGTGAGTGCCAGTTTGACGAGAATGTGAAGTTCAAAACTGCCATCAATGATGAGGACCCAGATAAAATGCGCCTGCAGCCGATCGGTCGGGACAAAGACGGACAGATGTACTGGTTTCAACTGGACCAAGACGACAACGTGCGCGTTTATGTGGAGGAGCAGGACGACTTGGACGGGTCGTCGTGGAAGTGCATCGTCAGGTAAACGGACAGAAACAACCTGCAGGCGTGTGAAATAAACTTAAAAAAATGTTTACATTTGTAAATATTTTTTTCTTCCTGTAGAGATAGAAACGATTTGGCCGAGGTCGTCGCGCTGCTGAAGACGCAGATTGATCCCGAGTTGTTGAAAAAAGAACAGGAAACGATACCTGAAGGTGGAGGGGACAAAGAAAAAACTGAAGGTAAAAGGCGGCTTTTCAGTTTCTATATTTAGAATTTAGCAGTTAAAATTCTGTTTTCTCTCTATTGCAAGTTTGCATTTTTAGCTCCATTACAAGGCTGTGCCTGAATATTTGAATAATACCTTTGATCAGCTTGAGCTCCTGGCGTCCCTCTCACTCGCAGCAGTGGTTATCACCCTTCAGTTGACCTCTTTGTTGCCAGTTGGGTGACTTTTTGTCATACCCCTTCAGTGCCTTTTTCTTCCTTTTTAAAAAGACACCCAATGATCTGTTGACAGTATTGAACAGGAATCTAAAGTTTTCCTTTTGAGATTGGCTTCAAACTACAAACCCTAGTTTGTAGGTTTGCCAGTACCTACAAACCTGAACCTGGAATGTACCTGCATCAGCTTGTTTTTACTAGAGGCATCAAATTTAATTTGTTAATGTCGTGTGTTGTGAAGATCAGGCTCTGATTGATTCTTTGGTGCCCACATGCACCTGTTTCTAATTTCACTTACAAATTTACTGCTAATCCAAAAGACCTGTATATTTCTCTCCTTCATAGATGTGTAATATTGCCTCATATTTTCTTTTTTTTTTTTTTTTGTTGTTGGGGTGGCTGTGACTCTGGAGATAAAGCAGGTCATCGGAAGGTTGGTGGTTTGATTCCTGGCTGCATGCCAAAGTATCCTTGGGCAAGATATTGAACCCCGAGTTGCTCCCGATGTGTTCATCGGAGTGTGAATGCATGTGAGTGGTAGACGGTGCTTGTATGAATGTGTGAGTGGGTGAACGCAGACGTGTTGTATAAAGCACTTTGAGTGCACGAGTAGAAAAGCGCTATATAAGAACCGGTCCATTTGCCATCTTACAGTTTGTACTGAACAGTATTACCTATGTTTTATCATGAGAAGGGGTCCCTTTCACCAAAGAAGCAAAAACGTGAAGGAAAGAAATGACGCACCCGTCTTCTGGATAAATGTCATCCTCTTCCTCCTCACCTCAAGCATCATCTCCTGAACTGAAGTCAGGGCTCTGACACACAAAAACGTGCTTAAAGATGCTTATTTATTCCCGATATTGGCGCAGTTACTTAGTGTCAGTGGATTAGACGTGTGGCCCTCCCGTTTCCAGACAGCTGATGAGCTGGTTAAACAACAACAGCTGGTATGAGAGTTTATTCACTCGCATACTCTCAGTCTGAGTTCAACAATGTTAGATCCACTCCAAAGACAGTTTCAATAACACTAAAAAGTTCAGGATATCCTCAACAATGCACCTCATTATCGCTGTCATCATGGACGTGGACACACATTGACAGCTGAGGTAAATGGCGGACTGAAAGACTCACTGCAGATGAACAGTGGCCAGAGTTTGTTCTACAGTGGCCACCATAGATAAGATTATGAATTTGAATTGGGAGCGGTAAGAAAACAGAATTTGACTGCAATCTACTGACATTATTTGTGAGATTTTACACACTGTAACTTTGCATGTGCAAAATGATAAAGAAATGCCAAATGATGTGCTGGCTTGAAATATTGTTTTGCTGCACATGTTGCATACTGGAAAAGTGAT
>JAVDPK010002603.1:0-17097 GCA_034780415.1 Cichlasoma orientale
ACTTTATTACAGCAAGATAAATATTTTTAGCTATTTGAATGGATTTCTTAGGTTCACATAATGTGTCTCTTCAGATAAGTATGTCATCATATTATCTTTGCACCATAATCTGTCAGCATAAATGCCCGAGGAGAAATTCAGATTATTCCTGTCATCGTTTAAATTTAGCACACCCCATGACACACCAAATGAGGCAGGGATGGTTTGCAATCATTGCAACCTGCCACCCAGTCTGTTTGTTGCAAGCAGTGAGTTAGTTTGTCTACTGTATGTGCTGTATGATATATATGAGTATACCTATGCACGAAAAACCACCATCCATAAATCCATCCAATGAAATACACTAGGTTGTGTTAATTTTTCTAGAGTCTTCATGACTCTCATTTTTTAATGCTTTATTTTAAAATATTTATTTGGATGAAAATGTCAACTAGATTAAAATATTCAACATGAGACATTACTGGCTTCTGCTGCTTTTGCGGGAGGTCTTATATTAGCATTCATAATATTCTTCTAATTTTACATGCTTTCCACCAATTTTTACTTGCCAATTGGATTTGGAGACACCTGTCCATGAACTGCATAATTTTTTTCATGAGTGATTTTGGTCATTCTGCCTTTATCCCTGGTTTGGAATTTTGTCCTCTTAGAGATAGGGTGGATGATGTTTCTGAATGTTACTATTTCCAAATATCAAGGAAAGGAAATATATGTCACAGTGTATTGTAAAAATGAAATATGCCAAAAATAGCAAATTCCCACTGATCTGTGTCGCTGCCTTACATTTAAAATAAAGACATTAAGCTTTATTAAAGCCCCTCATACATTAGGCTGCAGAACATGTATTTTGTATTCATTCAAAAGTACAGTCAATTTAAGTGAAAACAAATCATTCCCAACATATATAAGGTATGTGCCTTAATCATTGCTGTTGCAGCGTGATGAGTCTCATGGATGAAAGGTTTTCTCTGGTAATGCCCCAACCAAAAGTAGTACCCAGCAGTTCAGGTTGTACATATTGAAAAGAAGGGAACAGGAAGGCAAGAAATAGATATTTGGGTATGTTGAGCTACATTTCATCGGTTATCAAATACTTGCACGGGCACCTTGTGTCATATTTTGGCATTATTGAGATATCTTACCTGCTCCACTTTGCTCTACCCTGCATTATTGCTTATGATTGCCTTAAAATTAGTTAGGCAATTATTCTATGAGGCTAATGATATGTTCATTCTACAGGAACACAGCTCAAATGAAGTTTGTCATGAGGAACCAGCTAATCTCTCTCTTTCTCTCTTTGTTCTTTTCTTGTCTTGCAGAACCGTGACAGAATGGTCGACAGTATGAGCAAAGTCATGCTGCACACGGTCATCTCATGCTGGCAGCCTTTCCTGGGATTGGCCCTCGTGGCTGTTTTTGTGGGTTCTACCTTAGGATGTCCCTCGCGATGCGAGTGTTCAGCGCAAAGCAAAGCAGTTGTCTGTCACCGCAAGCGCATACCCAGTATCCCAGATGGCATCCCAACCGAAACCAGGATCCTGGACCTGAGTAAGAACAAGCTGACAATGATCAACCCTGATGACTTTTTTGCCTTCCCTGGGCTTGAGGAACTTGACCTCAGTGGAAATATTATCAGTTATGTTGAGCCTGGAGCCTTCAATGGCCTGTTTAACATGCACTCGCTCAGTCTCAAGAGCAATCGTGTCAAGCTCATTCCTCTGGGTGTCTTCACAGGCTTAACCAATCTTACCCGACTGGATATAAGTGACAACAAAATTGTCATTCTCCTGGATTATATGTTCCAAGACTTGCACAATCTTAAGTTTTTGGAAGTGGGCGACAACGATCTGGTTTACATCTCTCACCGTGCATTCAGTGGACTTTTAAGCCTGGAGACACTAACCTTAGAGAGGTGCAACCTTACAGTTGTACCCACTGAGGCTCTTTCTCACCTTCACAACCTGGTCGGCCTGCATCTACGATACCTCAGCATTAGCACTTTACATCCATACTCATTCAAAAAGCTATTCAGATTGCGGCACTTAGAAATTGATAACTGGCCTTCACTAGACCATGTGCCAGCTAATGCCCTGCATGGCCTCAACCTGACAACACTGTTTATAACCAACACCAACTTGTCAACCTTCCCTTACCTAGCCCTGAAGCATCTTCCCTACCTGACACATCTCAATCTGTCCTACAACCGCATCAGGCACATTGAAGGGGGCATGCTAATGGAACTTGTTCGGCTGCAAGAGCTGCATATAGTTGGAGCTCAGCTGACCACCATTGAACAGTATGCCTTCCAAGGCCTGCGGGGTCTCAGAGTTCTCAATATCTCTCACAATCGACTGGACACATTGGAAAAGGGTGTTTTTCAGTCTCCTGAAGTTCTGGAGGTTCTTCTTATTGACAGCAATCCCTTAGTGTGTGATTGTCGCCTCATGTGGATCTTACAGAAGAGGCACTCCATCTTCTTTGGGGATTCACAGCCAGAATGCAGCACACCTGAGGGTATTCGTGGTCGGCCTTTTAAGGAGTTTAAGGAGACTCTTCTGTCTTATTATGTTACATGTACCAAACCGAAAATTCGTGAGAATAAAACACAAACAGTTACTGTAGATGAGGGTCAGCAGGCTATGTTGCGTTGCAGTGCTGAGGGGACACCAAGGCCAACCGTGTCTTGGTTGTCCCCACGCCGTCGAGTGCTGACAAGCAGGAGCCATGGCAGAGTAACGGTCCATAACAATGGTACACTAGAAATCAAGTCAGCAGAGGTTCAAGACAGCGGAGTGTACCTTTGCCTTGCCTCCAACACTGCTGGAAATGACACCCTGATGACATCACTGGCGGTGAAAAGTCTAGGATCACTGTATGCTAACAGGACCCAGTACTACACAGATCCCAGTAATGCCACTGCCAATGGGACGACTAGTGTGACCCTTGGTTTGGACCTTAAGACTATTTTAGTGTCAACAGCTATGGGTTGTTTCACATTCCTGGGAGTTGTCTTGTTTTGCTTCCTGCTTCTTTTTGTCTGGAGCAGAGGAAAAGGAAAACATAAAAACAATATAGATGTTGAGTATGTGCCTCGATCAAAGTCTAACGGCACTAATGTTGACTCAGCAGAGGGACAAGCTGGTCCTCGTCGTTTTAACATGAAAATGATGTGACTTCTTTTATAGATCTGAGAGTCTGGATTGTGGAAAAGCCCAAAGTACAGTGTATTTTTTTGAAAACAGAATGACTGACCTTCTCACTGCTACAGGGAGAGTGGTAGTGAAAAAAACATTGGAGCATCATAAAATGATGAGCATTACCTTAAATCTGTGGATCTTGATATAGTTCTTGAATACTGTGTCTCAAATACAAAAGGTTTTAGAAGGATTTACACTATCGCTACCAGGGGAACTTCTCAGATGAGTTGCTCCCATGAGGACCTGGATGAAATAAGTGTCAGTTATCAGCTTTTTGAAATTTATATGCCCAAAAACCCTTCAGTTTTGGGTTGGCTCTACAGACTCAGCTGAACAATGTACAGTACAAATTTGTATCTAAGCTATAACCTACTTTGTTTAGTCTTGCGCCATGCTTATTCACTGAACCAGTCGATGAAACAAACCATTATTTCCTATGTTCTATATTTTGCATATGTGTACCTAATGCTTCATTATGTACATGTATGTACATAATCATTCAAAAGAAAAAAAAAACAGTTCGTAGCAATATTCATGGGATGCATTAGCCAAAATTGCTATAATCCTAAATGTTCCACAAGAACAGTCTTCAGGCTTTTGAAGTTTCCATTGATTCAGGAAGGGCTTCTATGGCTAAGTATTTGTCCCCTGCTCCCCAATTTGACTCCTAAATATTAATGAATATATATTATTTATCAATAGAAGTAAAAGAAGATGATTTTATTTATGAAAAGTATTAAGAATTTTGCAAAAATGGGTCCTCAAACACTGTTCGGGATTTAAGATAACACCTGGATTATCATAATGATGAATTAGTATTGGTCAAACAACCTACATGAACCACTTTTTTGTCCTCTTTTGTCTCTTTTTATTCCTTTAACTGTACCTTTGCTAGTTGGCAAACTACATGTGTCAATTTTACTACAGTGACATTTGCATCATTTTCCCCAGTAGGAATTTTGGACTTTGTTGTGGTAGTTCTTCATTTTGTTGTTGAATCATTTAGATTGTGAAAACTTCAAAAGTAAAAGTAAAAAAATATGTATGTGAAATAAATGAAGATGTATTTGTACCAAAGTGTCTGACTAAATGCATAAAATATAATCATCTTCTCCTCAGCCTCACTGATGGACGATAGTTTAATCATTTGTGTATTGTTGCTAATTCCTTTTTCTTTGTTGCAGTCTACAAATCTTAACGGAGATGTTAACATTCAATCCATTAACATACAAAGTTATGTAGCCACTACTTTTATTTATAGAAATATTCTTGCTTTCAAATGCCCACATACAGTACTAGAAAATACACAGCTGTAATAATCCAAATGATCATATGAATAATTAAATGATACGTTTTAAAAAGCATTTACTTTACTAACGGGTAAACTCTGTGTAAGACAGATAAACTGAAAATATAATTTGTATTTTGTTTCATTTAACATAATATAGCTTCTTCAGCCATCTTCAATTACAGTTTTTTACAAGAAAATTACATTTTCCCTACTGACCATGTACATGTTTATTTTCATATTTAATTTTGTAATTGTATTTTTATTTTATAAGATTACATAAAAATTTACTGTATTTAGATTATGTAATTTCCCTGTTATGTAAAGTATTAGGCTCAGGTTATCAGATCCACACTGTCACGTCCTCTACTTCGATTTGGCTGGCTGGTTGTGGTGTGGGCTTATCAAATGACTAACAGGCTCAGGTGCATTCATAGATTATGCATTACAGTAATGAGTGTTACATTTTCTTGGGCACACAGATCCGCATATTAAGTATAGTTCATTTGCAGCTGTTGAAGTTGTGTAATAAGAAATTCCCATTTTGGAGATATTTACTATTTTCATTGTCCCACTTGTGCTAATGCAAATATATAATGACACCTGTGAATTCATTCCTCGAATGCCGCTGCTGTCTAAACAATGTGCAAACTTTCCCTTTCTTATTGTCACTTTGGAGGAAGACATGTAATACAATTCAGTTTATTCCATTATTGAGCTTGTACAATGAAAATTTCACAAGCATGGCATAAACTGAAAACAGACGCAATTTGCCTTCAAAATAAAATGTTCCTTTTTGAAACGTGTTGGCTACAAACAGTAAAATTTAAGAAGAGCTGAACACATAAATGAACAAATTACCTAAATGTTGAACACAGTTGCTGTTACTTTTGCCTCTGGGGGTGACCACTGAAGTTGCATGAGGGTTATGATACTGGTATGTATAAGTAATGAATCAGTAATCTTTTTTTACTTGATAAAGGTCCTTTGTTACTTTGTATGACTGCTATCAAAAGTATGCCTGATGCCTGCTGGCATTATCAGGGTGAGCCAATCAGCTCTTTGGGGGTCCAGTGATACTTCAGTCACAGCAAAAGTTTATTAATTAAACGATTTGTATAATTTAATCTCAAAATAAAACAGGTTTAAATAGTCTGTACATAATTTTTTATCAGTGTATTAGTGTGTATTAATGTGGACATGGCTATAAATATATATACGAGTGAAATACAGTTTGATGTTTTATATATATAATGCATAAAAAATTAAAGGAACACTTTTTAATCAGTGTTCAGCATCAAGTCAAACTTCTGGGAGATTTATCTGATCAGTTAAGTAGCAGAGGGGCTTGTTAATCAGTTTTATCTGCTTTGGTGTTAATAAAATTTACAACAGGTGCACTTTAGAGGCAAAATCTTTTCTCACTGTTGTTTCACTAGTTTTGCATTTGGCTAGGGTCAGTGTCACTACTGGTAGCATGAGGTGATACCTGAACCCTACAGAGGTTGCAAAGGTAGTCCAGCTCCTCAAAGAGATAGCTTTGCATTTAGTAACACGTGCAATCTGGCAGCATCGGATGGGCTGAAACATACAGTCTCAGAGGTGTTCTATTGGGTTTAAGTCAAGCGAGTGTGGTATAAATTCCTTCACCCCCCAGGAACTGCCTGCATACTGTGGCCACATGAGGCCAGGCATTGTCACACACCAGGAGAGATCTAGCTCCACTGCACCAGTGTAGTGTCTGACAATGGGTCCAGGGATTTCATCCCGATATTTATTGACAGTCAGGGTGCTGTTGCCTAGCCTGTAGAGGTCTGTGCATCACTCCATGGATATGCTGAACGATGTTACAGGCAGCATAAAATTCTCAATGGCTTCTCTAGACCATTTCAGGTCTGTCACGTGCTCAGGGTGAACCTGCTCTCATCTGAAAAGCACAGGGCACCAGTGGTGGACCTGCCAATTCTGGTATTCTATGTCGGGGTCCACAATGTCGGAAAGTGATAGCACCCACTAGAGAACATCAGGCCATCCTCATGAAGTCTATTTTTGATTGTTTGGTCAGAGACATTCATACCAGTGGCCTGCTGGAGTTCATTTTGTAGGGCTCTGGCAGTGCTCATGCTGTTCCTCTTTGCACGAAAGAGCAGATAACGGTTTTGCTGAAGGGTTAAGAGCCTTCTATGGCCCAGTCCAGCTCTCCAAGAGTAACTACCTGTCTCCTGGAATCTCCTCCATGCTCTTGAAATTGTGCTGGGAGACACAACAAACCTTCTGGCAACGGCATGCATTGCTGTGTCATCCTGAAGGAGCTGGACTACTGTACCTGTGCAACCTCTGTAGGGTCCAGGTATCACCTCATGCTACCAGTAGTATCCACCTGTAAAACGATTCCTGTGTTGGGGGTTTCCTCTCTAGTGCGTTAGCACCAAAGCAGCTGAAACTGATTAACAAAGTGTTCATTTTTGGGGCCCTATATAATCATAGCAATCACTTCACAGAGCATCAAACTTTATTTTACTCATTTGCTATATATTAATTAAATTAACTTTCTAACAAGTTTTGGAAGGTGCCCACCCAAAAAGCCCAGCAAAATATATGCACAATGTCAATGACCATTTGAAGAATGAATTCACAGGTGTCATACATTTGCATTAGCACAAGCAAGACAAAGAATTTAGGAAATAAAATATATTTTTCAAGATTTCATTATCCTAAATTCTTAGCTTTTATGAAAATTTGTTTTTTTACATACTTATATACCTATATATAAATATAGATATAAAGGTCCAAAAAGCACAGACGGTCCACAGAAAACCTTTCATGCTCAGTTCATAAGCAATGATTATCATGACATCCATGTATGGATTGTGAGGAAACCATGCAGACAGCTCCACACAGGACCTGCTGTGAGGCAGCATGAAAGCTGCACAATTGTGCCACCTCAGTTTCATTCCTACTTATAAAAAAAAATAGGCAACGGTCTTAATTAATGCCCCGTATGTTACTATAGCAACTGAGATGTGATTCAAAACTAATATTTTGAAATACACAAACATCCTGTTTGTTAAGCCATGCACAAAATTGCCAGATATGTAAAATGCATTTCTGTGGATACGTTCCTAATAACCCATTTGGTGTTATGCTGATCAATTTATAATAATTGAATGCATTTAGACTGGACTGAAGCATTTGAATTGCATGCGAAAAGCTGTTAGCACTTTGTGGCAGTTTGCCCCCCTCTTATCAGTTATTGACTGATCTGACCACTCTTATTTTCAGACTAATTAGTGAGGATAATTTTTTTTCAAAACACACGAGAGTCTCAGCCTAATTTGACTAATGCAGTTCTTGGCTCAGACTGACATATTACTATAACTCTTAATCAGAAAGTGCAGAGACACTTCAAAAGTTGTAATTCCATGTATTATCAACTATCAATAAAACATGTAGGGAAAAATATGTTTTTTTTTCCCCCCTTTGGAAACCTTTGCTTTTATAAAAAGAAGAAATTGTTTCAAAGAGGATCATAATACATGGTTGAAGCTATTTCTTATCAAAGGCATTGATTCATGTGTTTATTATGTCTTTAGAAGGAAAAGTCAGAAACTCCCCCACCCCCCTCCTCTCCCTGATTTGTGATTTAATGAAGATTAAACTAAATACAAAAAAAAGGCTGTAGATACATAACCATGTACTAACCATGTTTATAAATTCAGTGAAAAAATACAACAGTCAGTGGGTTGTGATGGTACCTGGCACAGTAATGCTACCATTAGCATGCTCCCAAGATCACAATGATCTCACTAACCTGTCAGTGTTCAGTATGTTTGTCATCTTGCATGGTAACACCTATTGGTGACCACTTACCTCAGTGCGTGTAACATTAACTTGGATGCCATTTTGGATTTGTGACAGCCATGGTGGCAAAATAGGGTCAAGTGAATAAGGCGCTGATTACACAGGTCTAGAGATTATTCCAAAATATCTGGCAACCAAGGGTCAATGTGGGAAAAAAATGTATTGCATGACCAGTTGACGAAGGGTTGCTGGAGGTTGATGGCAGTCACTGGGAAGTCGATTGCTAAAGCTCCAGTCACACAGGCCTAGAGACCGGAGTGACCCCATGGGAATCACCGGGCACTAGGGAAAATGGATATTCCCCAGCTGGATGGCAAAAACCTCTTTGCAATTGCTTTGGTCACTAGCAGATTGCCACGGTCGCCTGTAGTTTGCATGTCACACTTCGCCTTATCTGCAAACACTTGCCAGCTGCTCACTGAGCGAAACCGTGAAAAGTACAACTGGAAACTGAGACTGTTTCCTTTCAAAGTAAAGGTTCCACCATTTGAAACGCGTTGGCTGCAGTGCTGAGTCACAACTTTTACTCTTGAAGGTGAACATTCTGCAGCAAACAGTTTACTGCGTCTCAGCGACTACTTTGCACACAAGTTGGCATCTTCCTTGCAAACTAATGGCAACTGCAGCAATCTACAAGCAACCAAAGCAATCATAAAGAGGCTTTTGGTGCATCACTAATTTAACTCAGCAACAACCAGCAACCTCCAGCAAGCACTCGCTGGAGTGGTTGCCTTTTTGAAAAAGGCTGGAGATGACCCCAGCTGTGATAGGGTGAGAAGTGGGGTCCTGGTCAGGTCAGCCTACAGTAGATGCATTTGTTTTCTGCAACTACAGGAGCAGACCCTGAAACCATGCACTGTTCTGTAACAGCAGTACTATAGAGACTGTTTCATGTGCTACTTACAGTGAATCAAAGATATAAATTCAGCCTTGCACATTCACACACTTCTCTATAGCTAAATGCATCTGAAACACTGGCTGAGAAAGAATGAATCAATAAGCTGTTTTTTCATGAAAAATTAGGAGGGCTTATGTTTCTGGTCTTTATAAATACACGTATCTGCAAAACAAACAGTCCCAGGAATAGAAAAAAAAGGGGGGGAGGGGGGGATCAAAATATGCTCACTGAAATCTCTGTAGTTTTTAAAGTACATACCACATTTTTGATAGGTTACCGACGCCACAGTCCACAGAATGCAACACATACAAGTGAAATAAGAAAAGGAGAGCGTAGAAAACGAAAACTGTGTGGTTTTGGTTTCACAGGAGAGTGGAGCTGGTTGTAGCTGAAGTCTTGGCTGTGTGTGCTTTCATTAGGCTCCCCGGTGGCAGGCTGGTCTGCCAAATGAGCTCCCATGTGAGCCGACTCCAGTTCCAACCTGACGTCCAAAAATTGTGGCTGGCTGCAAAAGAGGATGGCATGCATTTGCTGCTATGCATCTTCTACAAACATTCAAGCATTCACTAATATGAAATAAATGCGTGCTCCTAATGAAAGACAGCACTTGGTGCTTAATTTTTTTTTCAACGCACACTGCCTCCTTTTCACTGTGCCATTGTCGATCTGCTCGTGAAACAGCTTCTTTTGTCTTTTCTCCCAAAACAAAAGTAAATTGAAGGGACTGAAGAAGGAGAAGAGTTATTCCCTTCTTTTTAAATATGAACCTTTGTCACACTGCAAGGCAGCAGTGAAATACATCTCCAGGATAATGGACCAAAAAAACATTATTAGCGACAAAAACCCCTTCACAATTTACACTCAACGTTTGCCTGTAAGCCAGCAGTCGATATTTCTTTGTTAGCGTGTTGCTGCATTCTGTAATTATGTTTTTGCCCTTTCTGGGAAACACAAGTCATGAAAAAAGAAATGAGAGGAGGAAAATTGAATTCTTTGCCTATGTAATTGTTTAATGATGAATGGACCCATAAATTGAGGCAAAGACACAAAGTTTTAAACTGCTCCCCACCAGAAGAAACAGCAATATTTCCTCATGGTGAAATAAAATAATTGTTTATACAATTGAAATAGCACCATTGTCCACAACTATGAATTTTATATGAAGCATTTTATTACTAAAAGTAGATTTTTGTGATTTATTAAACAACATAAATATCTAGAAGTCATGGCTGAATCATTCATTATAGAGTAGAAGAGATGAGGTGTGGGTAAGCATCTTTATGTCATTGTGAATCCAAGAGTAATTTAAACGAAATCAAAGTTCAGCCTTCAAGGAAAGTTTATAATTTGTACTCATAAATGCTTAAATGTCACGTCAAGTTTTCATCATTGGTTTTGCTTATGATGCAGAGGCATATGATTCCTTAAATACCTGAAAATGATTTAATTAGAACATGAATTTAGCCAGATACTCTCTGTGGAAACAATGTAATTAACAAGTGGCCTTAAAAAAATTGGTGTATGATGATGTCATAAATGAAAAACGTGAAAGACAAAATTAAACCAGGATTACCAAAGCTGCCATATTAATACACAAACAACTAACTAGCTATTAGTTAATAATGGTTATTAATTAATTACTTATACAAGAAAAAAATTATACAAGTATGGCTTGGTTTGATGTAACTGATAATGGTAACAATATTATATAGCAATAATATACTATTGTTACTACATTAGCATCAGACCAGATCAGGATGGTCAGTTGTCATCTGCTGTGCACGCAGATAAACTGCAACATTAAACCCAAATGTGTAATGTGTAGCAGCACAACATGGACATGTAGGTCCGTGTCATGCTGCCAGAACAGCTCTGAACCTGTGTAACAGGCATGAGGCCCAGTGGGGGCCTTGTGTTGCTGGGCTTGTTCAGACACCCAGCAGAAGCTTGATCCAATTAAGATCTAAAAAGTCTCAATCTGGTCAGCCCAAAATAAATAAATATGTTAGAGCCATATAAATTGGTTTTATTATTTCTAGATCTGTCAATCTCTTGAAAATTTCCCTGTCAATCTTTATTTTCTATTGGTCACACAACATCACAGTGTGCTGCGGTCAAAGTTCAGGACAGTCCATGGTACGCGTGTGTGTTCCCCAGATAGCACGTTTACACTGCAGTGCGCTTTGTTCAGTGCATTTACAGTCCCTTTGGTCATGAACTATGTCAGGATCTGAATCCGGCAGAACACTTTTGGGATGTGGCTGAGTGGGAGATTTGGGTTATGATTGTAATATTGACAAATCCAGCATTTTGTGATGTGATCAAGTAAACACGCACCAGAAACCTAAAGAAAATGACTCCAGCATCTTTTGGGGCCATAAAGATGTAAGGCAGTGTTCTGAGTAAAGGGAGACCTAAGTAGTAATAAAATGCAGTAGTTTCTGTTGCCCTGAGAACAAAACATGTATATCAAAGCCATCAGACAAATGCAGAAAAAGTTCTCCGATGACGATGCCTAACACATATATTCCGCTTTTTAGACTCTTCTGTTCTCTGTCATAGACTGTCCACTCAAGTTCTGCTGTACCACTTCCCTTATCAGGTATCGTCACACTCGTGTTTTTGTTCAGCTGCTTTGTCCTCACCCAGAAGAAAAACTACATCATTCACCACCCTTGAAGAATTAACCAGCAATCTTCGACAAAGCTCACAGTTAAACTGGATCTCTAAGACATCACAACAGCAGTTTGGTTTCCTTAAAAAAAAATTCTGTTCTGCCTGTGCTGTACATAATTCATCAATACCCCCTCTTAGGTGTCTGTTTCCTTCCCACACACTACATGGTCTCAATGATCCGGTGGAATCTGCTTACCCTTCCCACTTCACTTATTCTTTATTTTCAATAGATGCCTTGGGATGTTTTACATCCCTACTTACTGCTTTGTAACTTGGCAGCAAAAGTGGATTCTGGTATTGTAATATTATTACTCGATCATTACGCTTCCTCCAGTATCATTCACAGTCCACCTCATTGCAATTTATTGTGTCAGGAAGCCCACTTACAGCAACCTCTCCTTTCTCTATATTAGTATTACTAGTCACTTTTTTTAAGATTTAACATTTTTAAATCTAAGGTGAAGTCAGTCAAATTGTCAGACATTGAAAATCAATGCAATTTTAGCAAACACATTTGTTTAATGTATTTTGCAATGATGTGAACAAAAGGTTAATTAAAAAATAAGATTTCAGTGACTGTTGGCATGGTGCATGGAAGGGTTTCCAGCCCACAGCAAAAGACCGTCGGTGACTGTGTGGTTCTGATTTTAGAAGGGAGTTTGTTTACCCATCCGAGGCTGGAGCACAGAAGACGAGTAGGTGAGTAACCAAAAGGTCCTCTGAGTGGCAGTACGTTGGTTGGTACGGTATGACCACGGCTTCGAGGTGACCACGAGATTTTTGAACTGGATGCAAAATGCATCAGGAAGCTAGTGGAGCGAATGCTGGCAGAAACTAATGGAGAATGTGGAGGTTAAAAAAAAAACCCACACATTCTCAACTACCTGCAGAGATCTTGTTTCAGAAACTGACATGTACATCACTTTAAGAACGTGTCGCTTAAAAAAAAAAAAATTCCATGCTGCTATTCGTTTTTCACCGCTGCACTTAAAGTCTATTCCAAGTTGTTAGTTTTAGTTTAGTTTAGTGTATTCTTATTCTATTTTTACTTATCCTAGTTTAGCTATCTACTTCTTTATTATTTATTTTTCTGTACTTATTAAAATTTTATTTTATTTGTTACTATACTATAGTATATTACTACTATACCGAGACCTGAGAAACTACATTTCGTTCACACTATGTCTCATAGTGTGAATGACAATAAAGCTGAGTCTGAGTCTGAGCAAAGATCCACATAAGCAATAAGGCTGCAGCTTTAGCCTGGAAGAAGTGAATTCCTATGATTATATTGTAAAAACGACTTGGGGTCACAACCAGGTTCTCCACTGTCCAAATCAAAGAAGCACGAACATTTGTCATAGAGACAAATCTGTAAGCACTTCTTCAGCTTTGAATTCAAATTTTCACAAATCATTGGTATTCATAAGGTGCAGATGTTTCTTAGAAGGTTACTTGAAAGGGCTGCAAATATCACTGTCTCTGCAAATATGATTGTTTGTGCCAAAATCAGTAGGAGGGAAAATAATATTGTTGATCCCAGCTCGTATTTGGCAGTCTTGGTCACCCACCTAATTGACCATCCTCTTTGTTTCTCTGTTGTACTTTCCCTCCATCACCCCCAATCAGATGCAGCAGATAGCGGCCCCTCCCTGAGCCTGGTTCTGCCAGAGGGAGTTTTCCCTTCCCACTGTTGGCAAGTGCTTGCTCATAGGGAGTCATCTGATTGTTGGAGTTTTCTCTGTAATATTGTCGGGTCTTTTCCTTACAATATATAGCGCATGTTGTTGTGATTTGGCACTATATATAAAACTGAATTTAATACTTTTGGCTTTAATTAAATAAACAAAAGATTAAAGAAAACCTTTGAAACACATCAGATCTCGATGGGGAAAAAATTATGCTGGATATCTATACTAATATGGACTGGGTGATGGGTTAGAAATGAAAGGATGCCACTGTTAGATGGAAATGAAAATTATAAACCTACAGAGGGCAGAGTTTAGACACCCCAAAAATCAAAGTGAAAAAAATGATGTGTCAGGCTAATCCATTTTGCCAAAATTTCATTGTGGCAACTCCAAATGGTACTGATTAGTTTGTATGGCCTCAGCATTCTTGTATGCATGCCTGACAATGTCAGTCTATGCTGCTAATGAGCCAGCAGATGGTGTCCTGCTGGATCTCCTTCCAGATCTGGACCAGGGTATCACTGAGCTCCTGGACAGTCTGAGGTGCAACCTAGCGGCGGTGGATGGACCAAAACATATCTGTTGGATTTAGGTGTTCTTTTGGATTTAGTTCAGGCAAGCATGGGGGCCAATCAATAGTATCAGTTCCATCATCCTTCAGGAACTGACTGCATACTCTCACCACATGATTGCATTGCCATACATTAGGTGGTGGTGGTCGGAGGGGCCGTAGGCGCGGATTGGCAGCCACGCTTCCGTCAGACTGCCCTAGGGCAGCTTTGGCTACATTAGTAGCTTACCACCATCAAATATGATTGAGGTATGAATGAATAGTGCACAAAATTGTAAAGCGTCTTTGAGAGCCTTGAAAAGCGCTATATAAGATTAATGCATTATTATTATTAGGAGGAACCTAAGACCCACTGCATCAGTGTGGGGTCTGACAATGCCTGATGGAGGTCTGTGTGTCCCTCCATGGATATGCATCCCCAGACCATCACTGAACTTCAACCAAACCAGTCTTACTAATGTTATAGGCAGCATGACATTCCCATGGGTTCTCCAGACCCTTTCACATCTGTTACAAGTGCTCAGAGTGATACTTCTCTCATCTGTGAAAAGCCCAGGACACCAGTCGTGGGACCTTCCAATTCTGGTATTCTATGGGAAATGTCAATCAGGCTCCACGGTGCTGTGCAGTGAGCACGGCTCGAGGACATCGGACCCTTCGGCCATCCTCACGAAGTCTGTTTCTGATTGTTTGGTCAGAGACATTCACACCAGTGGCCTGCTGGAGGTCATTTTGTAGGGCTCTGGCAGTGCTCATCCTGTTCCTCTTTCCACAAAGGAGCAGCTACCGATTCTGCTGATGGGTTAAGAACCTTTTACAGCCCTGTCCAGCTCTCCAAGAGTAACTGCCTGTCTCCTGGAATCTCCTCCATGCTCTTGAGACTGTGCTGGGAGACACAGCAAGCCTTCTGGCAATGGCACGCATTGATGTGCCATCCTGGAGGAGCTGGAATACTTGTGCAACCTCTGTAGGGTCCAGATATCGCCTCATGCTACCAATAGTGGCTGTAGCTCAGGAGGTAGAGGAGGTCACCTGCTAATTGGAAGGTTGGCAGTTTGATCCCTGGCTGCTCCAGTCTGCATGGGCAAGATGCTGAACCCCAAGTTGCTCTCCGATGAAACCATCAGAGTATGAATGTATGTGTATATTAGATAGAAAGCAATTAAGCATAGAAAGAAATGCGTGTGTGAATGGGTGAATGAGGCATGTTGTATACAGTGCTCAAAGTAGAGTAGAAAAGTGCTATATAAGAATCAGTCCATTTTACAATTTACTGACCGTAGCTAAATACAAAACTAGTAAAAAAACAGTCAGAAAAGATGAGAAGGGGAAAAAATGGCAGTGGCCCCCTCCCGTAAAACCATTTCTGGTTTTGGTGGTTGTCTCATTGTTGCTCCTCTAGTGCACCTGTTGTTAATTTCATTAACACCAAAGCAGCTGAGACTGATTAACAACCTCCTCTGCTTCTTAATTGACCAGACCAATCTCCCAGAAGTTTAATTGACTTGACGCTATACTCTGATTAAAAAGTGTTTAATTTTTTTAAGCAGTGTATATGCACTATTAGAAGCTGACTCAAGTTTCCACTCTCTTTTTCTTTTCATTTTTTTATTTAGAAATATATAAAAACCAATTCTGAAAAAGGTGGGACACTGTATGAATTGTAAATAAAAAGGGAATACAATGATTTGCCAATCTCATAAACCCATATTTTAATCACACTAATATAGAAATCATGTTTAAACCGAGCCAAGTAAATGGCATGATGGTAAGAAATAGCTGGAGGAACATTTTGAAACTAATTAGGTTTGTTGGCAACGGGTCAGTGACATGACTCGGTATTTAAAAAAGCATCTGAATTTCTCAGAAGTGAAGATGGGCAGAGGATCACCAATCAGCAAAACTGATTGGTTGAACAATTTCAGAATAATGTTCCTCAACTTAAAATTGTGAACACCCATCATCTATATTACATAATCTTATCAAAAGATTCAGACTCTGGAGAAATCTCTCTGTGCACAGGACAAGGCTGAAAATCAAAATGCCCGTAATCTTTGGGTTTCAGGCAGCACTGCCGTAAAAACGGGCATGATTCAGTCAGAAATTACTGCACAGGCTCGGGAACACTTCCAGACATCATTGTCTGTGACCACAGTTTGCTGTGCCGTGTACAAATGCAGGTTAAAGCTCTATCATGCAAAGAGGTCATATGTGATCATGAGCCAGAAACAGTGCCGTCTTCCCTGGGCCAAACCTCATTTAAAATGGACCGGGACAAAGTGCAAAACTGTTCTGTGACCAGACAAAATGCAACTTTATTTTTTAGAAAACATGGACCCCACATCCTCCAGAACAGGAGAGGGACCAGTCAGCTTGTTATTAGCCTGCATCTTTGATGGTATGGAGGAGCATTGGTGTGTGGAACTTGGAACATGCAGATCTGGAAAGGCACCACCACTGCTGAAAGAAAAAAAATATCTTTTTCAGGGAAGACCATGCATATTTCAGCATTCAGTGCTAAATTGCACAATGCCTCTATTACAACAGCAAGACTTCATAGTGGAAGAGTCCAAGTGACCTGGTCTGCAGTCCAGACCTTTCACCAACATTTGGTCCATCAAGAAATGAACAGCATGCTGTGACAGCATCCACACAGTCTCCTCCTGGATGTTATACCAGTGGAGAACAACAAGACAAACAATGGTCTCTGTCATGGCTCAGTAAGATAAGAACTCCAAAACGCGGACTTGAAGTGCAAAACAACTGGTTTATTTACAATAAATAGCTGAGGATTACTCGGGCAGGATCTCCACGGAAAGGTGAGTCCGAAGTGTTCTGGATCTCCGTAGACAGACAGGGTCCGAGAAACTCCCAGATAAACAGACACCAGTACTTGTCTCTCACTACTGCTTCTC
>JAVDPK010002603.1:17197-31285 GCA_034780415.1 Cichlasoma orientale
TCAACAGGTGTGCCTCAGTAGTCAGGCGGGGACTCAGGAGGACCTGCCCACTGGAACACAAAAGATCACACCCACACTGACACTGAGGAGGAGGAGAGAGAGAGAGAGAGAAAGAGTCACAGGCTCCTGGAAGGCAGACCGTGACAGGTCAGAGAGCATTTAAGACTTACAGTTCTAACATCACTAATAATACAATCTAAATAGCCACCGTTAGGAACATACCACAGGCTTACATTAGAAGGACAGAAGGGCAAGCAGTACGTGCAGTTACACTTCAGAAGCTTGTACAAATAGGCTTTCAACGTGACACAGTGATGCAGGAATGTAATTTGCATGGATATTTACATAAATGCATCAATAAATAGATTAATGATACACACAAATGCACCACCCCATACCTTATGCTTCGGTGCCACCTATGGCTGTCAGTGCCATCTGTGCCCACGTCCAGCACCCTGAAGTGACAACAGCTTTCTGTTGTCGCTATTTAACCCCTGATCTCAATCACTCTAAGCTAAGCATAAAATTGTACATTATTGTTACAGGGGTTCACGAAGTGCCGCAAGATGTTCCTCAAACGTAGTGTACAAATGGAGCCCCTAAAAGACTGCTGTGCTTAAATAAAAAAATACATTTCTCTTCTGCTCATTTGTCTTTGGTGAGAGACAAATTTTCTGCTTAATTTTTTTAAAGATAAAATGGAAGTTTGTTAGACCTGTATTCTTATTTATATATATATATATATATATAAAAAATCTAAAATGGTGAAATAATAATTCAAAACATAACAGGTAGCATCACATGGAGTGCAACAGATTTTCCTCTCATCATAGCAGTGCCTCTCTGCTCTGAGCCCCACTTGGAGGACTTCACTTTTCACCCTATCTCTAAGGGAGAGGCCAGCCACCCTTCAGAGAAAGCTAATTTCTACCACTTGTATATTTTTCTTTGAATCACTACCCAAAGCTCGTGACCATAGGTGATGGTAGGGACGTAGATCAAGCAGTAAAACGACACTCAGCTCCTCTCTTTACCCAAGTGTCCAGAACATCAAATCTGATGATACGATTACAAAATCAATCATTGACCTGCAGCCTAGGGTGCCCTGGTTCCACTTGCACTTATGGACATCCTTATGTTCGAACATGGTGTTTGTTATGGACAAACTGTAATTTGCACAGAAATCCAATAACAGAACACTACTCGGGTTGAGATCAGGTAAGTCAGGTAGGACCCCTCCAGGTCTCACTGTTATTGCCCACATGGCCGTTAAAATCTCCCAGTAGGAAAACAGAATCACCAAATGGAGCACCTTCAAACACCCCACCCAGCAACTCCAAGAATGCTAGGTACTCTGATCGCAAAAGGGCAAACAAGAGTCAGGACCCATTCCCTGGCCCGAAGGCACAGGGAAACAACCCTCTTGTCCACCAATAAACACTCCAACATACAGTACAGGCAGCAAGCCAAGGGGATACAAGGATATCCACCCCAGCGAGCCGCCTCTCACCGAGGGCAACTCCAGACTGGAACAGAATACAGCTCGTCTCCAGGAGACTGGTTCGTGCTCTGGAAGCAGTCTCAGGCACCTTCCCCACCAAAGAGGGGATGTTCCGTCTCCCAGTAGCCAGCCTCAATAGCCAGGGATCGGTCCGCCAGGGCCTCCTGCAAGTGGTGGGCCTACAGGAGGGTAGGTCCATGTTTCTTCTTCAGCCTGCACCCAGCCTGGCCCCATGGGCTAAGACCCGGCCACCAGGTGCTCTCCTTTGAGCACACTTTCCAAATCTGGCTCCAGGTTATGGCCCTGTTAACACTATCCCAGACAGGCTAAATGGTCCCTTGATCTTGCTCTCATAAGGGTCACTGGAATTGCTCTTTGTCACTCAGGACCAATTTGCATTGGGAACCCTACCAGGAGGCACACGGTTTCAGACAACATAGCCCCTGGGATCACTGGGACACATAAACCCCTCCACCACGATAAGGTGGCAATTCACGGAGAGCCGGCGTAAACAGTACATGTCAATATATAATGAATTTCAGTATAAATATCTGGCACTGTTAAAGTGGTGGCAGTACGACAAATATATAGTGTGATTTTGGTGTTTATAAGAACAGTATATCTTCTAAAATGGTATAGGTCAGTAAAGATCAGGAATAAGAATTCTTGACAAAGGAATGCACTTTGCAAAGGAGTAGTTGAGTAGTTTGCAGGGTGACAGCAATCCTGGCTCAACATATATCCAACCTGCTGACAAATAAATAAGAT
Organism: Cichlasoma orientale; assembly: GCA_034780415.1. NCBI lineage: Eukaryota > Metazoa > Chordata > Actinopteri > Cichliformes > Cichlidae > Cichlasoma > Cichlasoma orientale. The sequence goes on from JAVDPK010002603.1 coordinate 19,467, forward strand.
TGAATGTTCCAAATGTGGAAAATAAAACAGAATTTCTGCTGACATTTTGAATTGATTGCACCGAAAATGAGCTGACCCCACCTGTGCTGTGGAGAGATAAGAGATTTACAATGCACACCAGTCTCAGACAGCAGCCTTTTCCCATGTAAATTGAACACATCTGGGAAGAATAATATAGTTTTATCCTGTTGTTGCATCTCCTTCCTTTTCTAGAAGCAGGATTTCAGGAACCCTTTATTTAGTAATGAGATTCAGCTTTTTTCCTGCGCTATTGTGTAAAGAGCCAGCTGAATTCAGGACCAGAGCATGTCACAACTCTTAATCAGAAAAGATCAAAGCCACATCTCTGGCCTTTGTTATATATTGAGTTAACTTGCAACCCATGTGATACATCTCTGTCCCTCAGCTCTTTCCCCTTTTGGCAAAAGAGTGAATTAAACTTGACTTGTATCATCATACGCAATCCGTCTTCATTTGTGCATGCGTCAGAGGCAGTTGTTACTGTATTGTGAGCTGAAACCAAGTAACACAGTTTGCCACGGCTCATTCATACCATCAGGGTTGTTGCTTAGTTTTCAAGGTCTCTTACCGTACCACATCGTTTCAGCAAGAAATTTGTCATGCTGTGAACAGAGGAGAAAGCAAAGTTCTGTCGGTTCATGATGTGTGCCGAGCCCTTTTTATCATGACTGGAAGGTCAGATTATTCCATACAAATTAGACCGTTACACCCCTCTTATTTCAAGCATTCTTAATTTAGCCTGTCTAACACAGAGGAAGCAAAGACAAAAATCACACGTCAAAAAGAAGAGAGGTGACAATCCACCCAAAATTCAGAAAGTTGCTAGTTTGTCTGTCTCTACCCTTTGACAAAATCCATCGAAGTGCGTAATGAATTAGAATCTCTAACAGAGTCAAAAAAAAAAAAAGCCCTGAGCACAGCGAGAAGGCCCCGTGTTCGAATCCACCGGCCGGCTGGGGCCTTTCTGTGCAGATCAGGTTTTACTGTGATGCAGTGGACACCACAATGAGTCGTGAGCAAAGACAGTTTGTGTGAGAGTCAACTTAAAACCCTTTTAGTTAAAACAGCTATTACATAAACCAAATTTTTATTTGATTGAATGAAAACTACAGAACAATTCCCATTCCCAACTTATTACTTCAAAATGTAAAGAAGTCCTTCATAGCGTCTACCTCCTTCAATTGTCTTTGCTTGGTCAGTATTGCAGCACAGGATTTGCAGTAAAGAACTGTATGTGGTTCTAATGCCTGGCTTATGCCCTAACAAAATCCCTTTAATAGCAAATTATAATAATCTGAAATTGCTGTGTGGCAGTAACATGCTGAGAGATCTAGAGCTTTAAGTTTTTCTCTTACATGCTTTGACACACATTGTACACCATAGTGGATTTTTTCAGAATTCTTCAGTTAAGTATTGTTTTCCTTTTTGGTCCCTCACACAGAAGCAGACAAAAACATTCATTCCTACAGACAGTCTGTGTGCCCTCCGTGTCTTTGGACTGTGGGAGGAATACCCACACAGACACGGGGAGAACATGAAACATGTTGGCTGTAAGGTGACAAAGCTAACCACTGCGCAGCCACACCATGGTGACATTTAACCTGAGCTGATTAAAAGGAAATGTATCAATCCTGGCGCTCCTCGTACTTCCACGTTCCTCCTTTCCACTGCACAGATTCAGTGTAAAACAGCTGCCAGCCCCGTTCATTTCCACCATGTAATCCTTGTGGTAAAAGAACCTATTGCTATCATTTCTATATAAGACAGTTTGCCTTTTCAAATAACCTTTATCTGTATTTTTTCATTGAAACAAATGTAATGCATGTATGATGAAGTATTTTATTTTGCATTCAAGTTTGTCACTCGTTTGAATATCCTGTTTATTTTTTATAGCATTTAGAAATATAAACTTTTACCAGCAAATGATGTCTGGCTGCGATGACATGTTGTTCATAGACAAGAAAAGAAAAGACAAAGATGTAACCACTCTTGTTTTTGAACTAACTAGCTTGTACTACAACACAGTCATCATCTGGCCATGTTCTTGTGTGTGAAATATGGCACTGTTTCTTTGCCTCTGGCTGGTTAAACTATCTCTAGGGTTTACAGAAAATGGTCTGAAAAAGAGAAAATATCCAGTGAACAGCAGTTCTCTGACCAAAAATGCCCTGTTGATGGCAGAGGTCAGTGGAGAATGGTCAGACTGCTTAAAGGCAACAAGAACTCAAATAACCAGTCGCTGCAACCGAGGTATGCATAAGAGCATCTCCTAATGCACAACACATTGAACCTTGAAGCTGATTACAGAAGACCCACGCAGGGCGCCATTCCTGTCAGCCAAGAGCAGGAAACTGATGCTACAATTTGCACGGGCTCACAAAATTTGGACAATAGAAGATTGGAAAAATGTTGACTGGTCTGATGTATCTCAATTTCTGCTGCAACATTCGGATGGTCGGGTCAGAGTTTGGTGTAACCAACTTGAAATCATTCAGCTTGCTGCTGATAGTGTTATGGTGTGGATGATATTTTTTTTGTCACACTTTGGGCCCCTTAGTCCCAGCTGAGTGTCATTCGAACATCACAACCTATTAGAATTGTAGAAAATCTCCTGAAGAATGTCCAGCAGATGATAACTCTATGCCATGAAGAATTAAGGCAAAAAGTGGTCTAACCCACTAATAAGCTATACTGAATAAAGTGTTAGATTTGGAAATGTAATGGCTAATGTTTTAGTGAGTTTCTAATTTATGATTTTTCTCAGAAGTCACCTCTCAGGTCATCGGCAGCACTAAAAGTTAATAGGAATGTTATAGTAAGAGTTAAACAAATGTGTTTTTGGTGAGAAGTACAGCTGAGTTCAGGGGACAGAAATTCGTAGGTGAAAAGTGCAATTATAATTACAAACAAAAATAGTTCAAAAATAGAATGGTTTGTACACACAGTATTATGAAGACGTCCACACTGTACAAATGTGGCTACTACATCAACAAAAAAACAAACAAACCACTGATTACAAAGAGGTGCACGTGTGAAAAAGCAAAGCTAGTTCATTCTGCGTCTGCCTTGTGTTTGATTTCTTGGATTTAATGCCACATGGAAAAAGGGGGAACGATTTATGTGTTCACTTGAAAAACAAATTGTGCCACAAATAATTGGTCCCCCTGTGGGAAGTGGTTTGTAAAATGCCCCCCTGCACTTCAATTTGGCTTCATTTTCACTTCATTTCACATTTTCACTTGAATTTTGAAACCTTTACACCAATTAAAGTAATCTACTGGTTCGTTTTAAAAGTTCTATTTTCACAAAAGAAAGTTTCTCGGGTCTGACCATGCACATTTTTTTGGTAACGTGTCTCTCAAAATGCATTACACTGTTGATTCCAGCAGGAAAATCATTATGAAGTGAGGATCTTTTTCTCCTTTCTTGCAGTGACCTGGTAGAGTGTCTGCTCATTAGTCAAATGAGGTTCACCTGTGCTTGATGGCCTGTAGCTTTTAAAAGTTGGCCTACATACAATGTCTTTTCTTTATTCTCTTCCACTGAGTCAAACAGCACAACACACACACAGAGACAGAGAGAGAGAGAGTGAGCATGAGCATGAGCCCTTCTTTCTTTTAGACTAAATTATCTGAAGTGCTAAACCTAGATAGGACGCACGTTACACACTTTAAATATTTGACACTATTATGTTGGCATTCCTGAATGCAGTTTTTCTTCCATATTTGCTTGACATGATTTCACTTTAATAAACAAGAGCAACAGCTCTTTAATCACATTTAAAGGGCAAGTCAGGCAGTTCAGAAGTGCACTTTAATAATCGGGGAACTCACTTTTGTTCTGTGCAATATTTAGCACTGTCCCCCTATAGTTTTAGCCTGCTGGTGTCTTTCTGTGTGGATTTTACACACACACACCCCTTTTTCCAGGTTTCCTCCCTGGTTTCCTCCCACATTCCAGGCATATATTTTAGGTTAATTGCTGATTGCAGTGTATATCTTTTAGTCCGTTTGGTCAGCCTCAAACACTCCATTAAGCAATCACCAGCATATTTCCACAACTCCATCCATTTAAACATGAAATAGAATTTGTAATTGCCTTGCAGAACAATACATGCAGGTTTTATCTGATCCGGCAACAATATCAGCAGGAGGATATTATTTGTCTCAACCTTCCAAAACCATTACAGATCACTGTTGGAAAATAACAGTTTTCTGATGTGACACAGCTTTGATTGAGTATTTTTTTTTCTACTGTCTTTTACACTGAAATCCATTTAAGGAAGGATCTTTTGGCAGTCAGTATGAACAGGAGGATTAACAGTTTACTATTAATACTATAATACTATTTTTTAAATGCCCTTTAACGCCTTTGATTGTAGCCTTAATGCATCTTTATGTTTACTGACAACTATACCAAGATCATTACGAAAAACAAAGAGAAAGGACTTTTGATCACTAATTCCCTTTGTCCTCTTTAGTTCTGTCATCACTAAATATTTATATACTGTAAATACATGTTTGAAATTTTGTATAAAGCCTGAGACACTAGTACACAAATTGCGTGCTCACATCAGTCTAGTCTGTTAAATATTGACAACTGGCCACAATAAATACATAGAAAGACCTTGATGTTAACAGCACAGTTGTATGTTCTTCCAATGCGAATTCAAGCAGAGCTCTCTGTTATAATGTTCAGCAAGGCAGTGTGTGGTGAGGAGAGCCATGTGGAGCACTTAAATTCATGTTGAGTTAAATGTGTAGCACTGCAAAACCAAGTGATACCATTTGTGTGTATGTTTGTGTTTTGTTTTGTTTGGTTTTTTGTTTTGTTTTGATTGGGGGGGGGGGGTTACTTTCCTTCTTGGGGAAAAGCAGTTTGTTCATTTAATGGGACAAATCATGAGATTATATGCCTTTTAAGATGAATTTCCCCCATATTTTACTGAAGTGGTTTGATCCAAGGATTTATGGTAACCTGCATTTTTTTTAAAGGTGCAGAATATCAGCCAGGATATTTTGAGGCTTTAAGCTGATGTGGGTCATCTATTTGTAGAGGAGCTACTCCCAAGTAAAGCCAATGAATCTGCAGGAAAAAAAAATTAGGAATAGAAAATGGGAGTTTCTTATTAATTGCCTAAAATAAAATTTTGTATAACCAAAATAATTGTACAAATTTACCATGTAAATGGCACCTTAAGCAGTAATTAAGAAGTTGTATTTCCCTTATTTTGATAATATTTAACAAATCAAGCTGATTTTTGGGTTTCCAAAAGCTCACTAGATTATAATCCATTCTTTTGAACTCTGCATTTGCTCCAGCTTAGGTAAGATAAGACGGCTGCGTCTTTCTCTGCATTCGTGGGGTATGTTTAGTTTTAAATGAGCATATCCACCATAGTACTGTTTCATTGTATGCTTACAACTTTTTTAAATGCTAATGCAAAAGGCTAATTTCTCAATAGATTTGTGATACAACATCTCAGTCCTGTTGGTTTTCTGCTTTTAAATCATTGCCAGTAATAGTGTTTTTGTGACTGCTCTGTGAGGTTTGTCTCAGGACATAATTGCATTCTACAAGTAAGGCTCAAAGCCTGAGAATCTGAGTTTCAATAAACCTTTAACACCTGGTGATCGCCGCCAATACACCTGTTACCTGACGTTACCTGCAGTAATGGTAGGCATTTCTTAAAAAGAAAGTCACTTTCTTTTTAAGTGCCGACCTGCCATAGTTGCCCTGGCTTTGCCAGCAAAGGCTCTTATTTATCTTTTGTTCTGTTTTCAATAAAGCTCCTTAAGAGATTGCTAACACTGATTATCTTATGTACATGCATAAAAAAAATAGAGCCAGTGTTTTATTCCTGACCGTGCATACCTTATTTGTAACAAGTGATTATTTGAATCACTGTTGTTTTCCTGTCAGTCTGACCATTCTCCTCTGCCTCTGCCATCAATGAGGCATTTTTAGTCATAGAACTGCTGCTCAGTGGATATTTTCTCTCTTTCAGACCATTCTCTGTAAACCCTAGAGATGGTTGTGCAGAACAAACCCAGTAGATCAGCAGGTTCTGAAAAGCCCTTGGCTCACATAAATCACCCTCTTCTGATGTCAGTTTGTGCTTTGGCATGTTGTCTTTGACCGTGCGTAATGCATTGAGCTGCTCCCATGTGACTGGCTGATTAGATATTTGCGTTAACATGCAGTTGATCAGATGTATCTAAAAAAGTGGCTGGTGAGTGTATCTAACCTTGGGTTGTCCTCTTGTGCTACTTAAACAAGAACTGGGGAGCGTCTCTGTATGTTGGACTGCAGTGACTTAATGCACAGTAGTGGATACAAAATTTCCCCATTGTGGGACAAATAAAGGGATTTTCTATTCTATTCTATACATTGTGAGAAAGAGTGACTCTTAAAGCTAGCTTTAATTCCAAATTTGTGCACACAACAGGCAGGAAGAGCTCACGGATAAGGGACAGTGTCATTTCTACTAATAAAGTTAAATTAATACACCTCTCGGGGCATTTCAGTTTTTTTTTATTCATTTAATAATATAATTCATATTTTACTGTCACATATTCTCCACCTTTAAGGGTGAAGGCAAGTGAGAATGACTGTGAATAATTATGAAAGAGAGTGCAACATGCAGGCAACACTGGTCGAATTTGTCATCCACCACCTATAATAGGCCATGTTGAGTCTTTCAGTAACCCGACTGCAAACTTTTCCATGGGTGAAAACGGAGAAAATCCAAACAATCTGTAGTAGATGACATCCAATTTGAATGGATTATAGAAGTCCCACACCTGCATACATTTCCAGATAAACTGAAGACAAACATGGTTCATTATTACTGTTCAAAATTCAGTGTGATAGTCATTTCCATGTTTTTATTCCCAGTTTGGAATTATGCATCATGGATTTTTAATGAGACCTCCAGCACTTTTCAGTGAACCATCTTGTGTGGCTGCAGCTATCACAGCTGTACTTCATAGCTTGCTTTACTGTTAATTTAACTAGAACTTAGCGATAAACGCGTGTGTCAAAAATCTCATGTGTATCACTATCACATTCATACACATACTGTTGTCGGGCTTGATTGTTTTAATATGGATGATTTTAGCACAATTTGTTAGGGCCTTTTGTGATAATGATACAATAAAAAGGAGTAGCAGAAGTATCTCTTATTTTAAAGACTGTATATTATTCATTTAAAGAAAACTCTTTGATTATTAATAAGCGAGTTAAAACAGTGCAAATTAGCTGAACTCCTGACACATTCCTCAGAAGGATGAGAGTCTTAGAAAAGAATGTTTTAATAATTTCCTTTCTCCCACTTTTGTAAGGATTAGTAATGCACTTATTTTTATGACTACTAAAACTAATTTGTTCACATAATGAACCAATGAACCAGATATTTAGGTATATGTTACATATTTTTTCTCCCTTTCCCCTCCTTAAATGCAAGTAGAAAGTTCAAATGCGCTTTATTTTTTTTTTTCAAAGTGTGATGAAACTGTGAATATATTATAACACTGTTGTCTGATGTATGTAATGTGGCTTTTTGAGTAATGTGTGTACAACTTAATCTTTTTTTAAAACGGTAAACAATGTTTTACAGCTCGTCAAATCAAGTTGCAAACAAAGAGCTGTGAAAACTTAATAGATGCTTGGCAACAGTGCCCTTTTAGATTTTAGATTTTCTTTCAATGTTTTTAGTAGTCTTTTGGGAACATGCACAAAATATTTAAATCTTAAATAAATGACTGCTTTGTATTCTTTGCTTTATTAGTCATTCTCCATTTTCTTTCACTTAACCAGTTCAGGGTTGCAGTGGGGCTGGAGCCCATCCCAGCTGTCAAACAGCGAGAGGCAGGCTACACCCTGGACAGTTTGCCAGTCTATTGCAGGACTTGAGTTTGATATTCACAACAACCATCTCCTGATGAATCCATAAAAGAAATGTTAGAAGTAGGGCTGGGCGGTATGGACCAAAAATAGTATCACGATATTTTTTAGCTGAATGACGATATATATATACGATATATTTTTACTTCGCAAAAGCTATGAACAAAAAGGCACTACTGAGTCGCACGGGCACTTTTTTTAACATTCAGCTGTAGATGTACATGAGAAATTGCTCAAAAATAAACTATTGGCATATTTAAATAATAATGCTTCGCAAATAAATTAATGCTTTTTTCCTCCATAACAAAACACTCACAGCTCTGCTATTAAAATGTAAACAGAAAAGATATTGAGCAAAAACAGCAAAAGGCTGACTTATTCTTTAAAAACCAGTCTGTAGTGAAGTAGACTTCACCAAAGAGCTTCCTCCTGTGTGTACTCCTGTACAGCCAGTACTCTGTGCAAATAACAGAACATGTAATCAGACTGAATGAACAAAATTCCATCCTTCAGTCAGAAAGGTTCTCTCTCACTCAGTAAATCCATAGACATATGCATTGACGTATCACAACAACGGGCCCACCTGCTCAATGTGGCGTCACGGTGCATCGCGAACACATGAAAAATACACTTCCGTTATTAAGGTCATGTGACTTACGCTATGCACCCAACAGCCAGGTACTCTTGGGGGTCCGGGCGATGCCAAAGCGTAAGAACGGACGCAGTACGAAGACACAAAGCAAAGCGGTGGCATATTTACGCCATGAATTTAGCATATCATGATATAATTTATTTTCCTGGGCAAGATTTTTTTACCGGTATTATCGTGAATGATATGATATGGCCCAGCCCTAGTTAGAATGTTTTGAAAAATTGCTGATGTATGTTTAGATGAATAGGCTTAATAAGTTCAAGGAGTTTGTATTCATCAGCCTACAGTTAATTAAAATCATTTAATAGCATGGCTTCTCTAGGTGGCCATCCAGGTTAAAAAAAAAAAAGGGGGGGGTGGGCAGGGTAACAGCCTAAGGCTTAAACCAGTTGTCAAAGCCTTCATCTGTTTATGATCCAGCAATCCATAAACCACTAACCAGGCAAATATTCATGGTTTACAACCACTCTTAAAGTTATCAATGTGTGCCTGCAGTTTGCCACAGAGCACTTTAATACCTGCTCAGTAAATGTTTTGTGGACTGATTAAAGCCAAAACTATTTGTGAAGACCATTCAAGAAAATGTAAAGTGTAAAAAGGAAGCTGCATACCAAAATGGAAATGCCATTTACATAGTAAAGCATAGTTTAAAAAAAAAAAAAAAAACAAGTATCATAATTTGGCGTTGCTTTGTCATCTCTGTACCTGTAGCACTCATCATCACTGTGAGATAAATTAATGTTCAGAGTAGGTGTAGGTTAACTTCAGCATGGCCTTTGCATCAGCTTAAGTTCAGTAGCTTCAGTATACTTCGAGTGCTGAGGCAGGTGAATGGACCCCAAGGTATCAAAGTAAATCTGACTTCAAACACAATATATCTTTGGAATGGCCTAATCCAGGGGTGGGCAATTCCAGGCCCCGAGGGCCGGTGTCCTGCAGGTTTTAGATGTGTTCCTGATCCAACACACCTGAATCACATATAGAAGTCATTAGCAGGACTCTGGAGAACTTGACTGCATACTGAGGAGGTAATTCAGCCATTTGATTCAGGTGTGTTGGATCAGGAACACATCTGAAACCTGCAGGACACCAGCCCTCGGGGCCTGGAATTGCCAACCCCTGGCCTAATCAGAGTCCAGACTATAAAATTCTGTGGAACTCCCTCAAGAGCCATTCACAGTAGACATCCTAAAAATATGAGTAAGCTCAAGTGGTTATGTAGGGAAAACTATTCCAAAAGGATTCCCAAACTTTGCGCAGATACCAGAAACACTTGTTCGAGATTATTGCTGCCAAAGGAGCTTTTGCTAGTAATCAAAACTAAGCATCCAGTTACATTTTAAATAGTTCTGTAAATGTTTAATTGGGGTATTTGGCTGGTTAACCAAAGTTGCAATTGTTTTGCTCAAGTGCATTGTGCTTGTTTGTTCTTATTCTTTTTAATTATCGTAGGGTCTTTATCTTACAATATAAAGAGCCTGAAGGTGACTGTTGTGATTTGTCGCTATTTAAATAAAATTGAATTTAATTGAATTTTTTACTATTATTTAAACAGCTGATCACACTTTACAAGTAGTCAACCAAGAAATTCCAATATGTACTCATACCCAGTGAAATAATATAAGTGCACAGATCTTTACACCATTGCTTTCCTTTATATTTTGGCCACAATTGTATACAGCACACACTATGCTATTCCTATTCCAATGACCTTCTGAACCTTTTCAGGCTAAATTTCCTTTCAGACAAAAAGCAGCACTGTGTAATGTCGTGAGGAGAAAGCTAAGGAACCGACCACAGAGAGAAAGGCCTCTTGTGCAGGCAGATCTGAGCTTAACTATAAGGCACCCTGCCAGGACAGCTGCACCCATTTGGAAGACTTGCAGTCATAGCCATGAGGTACCTTTGGAGAGGCGTCTGATTCATGGATATTGCTGCCTTACCAGAAAGACGAAGCAGAAATGGGTGCAGATGGGCACAGAGCAAGGAGTCTGCTGCCCCATAGCTAGAGATGGTAACAAAAGGCATCTCATGGTCAACCAGAGCAGAAAACAACCTTGTTCCAGTTCAGGTTGAGCGGCTGCTGAATGTTGTAAAGCAATTCACAAAGGATCATACTTTGAGTCTTACCTTGTGTTAGCACTTTCACTATAAATACAACTTTTTTTTTTAATCCTTATTGCTAACCATATTTCAAAGCACACAAAGTTTTTTTCTAGTTTCTGAGCAAATATTAGTTTCAGTTAATTTTATCTACAGTAGGTGTGCATTTAATTTGACTTTGACAAATAAACCATGGAATGAGGTGTTTATTGTATGTTGACTTTGACCTTTCATACATTTACATTTTTGTCCAATAAATATGTGACATCTACCACAAATAAATCAACACTGAGCAGTGGAAGCAAAAATTGTGTGACACTAATATTACATGAGTGGTATGGTAATGTAATGTTGAGGTGCGACACAACTGCTACAGTAAGGGGGAGCCAGAACGTCAAGTCAGGGGGGAGATGTCATGATCCTCACACTCACCAAGCCCCAAGAACAACTGATACATTGAATGCCAGATTAGCAGACCTGAAAGAGAAGATCATTATTAAGCTGGAAACCTGAACCCTCTATGGCTGATTACTTAGACTACGGAAAGTCTACTAGAAGATGTGAATGCAGCATTACAGACAATCCCTACTGAAAGCACTGAACCAAACCCGCTGGGAAACAACTAGTAGCTTAGTGTTCCAACATCTACTAAAAGCACCTCTATCGCAACTAGAGACTAATGAGGTTCAACACAAATGCTTCGGCAAGGGGGAGCCAGTACGACAGGTCGGGGGGCAGATATCATCATTCCAACATTCCAAGATTAGGTACCAAACCCCAATAAACTGTTAACAATGTACCAGGAGTACGTTGAATGCCAGAGCAGCTGACCTGAAAGATAAGATCATGGCTAAACTTGGACCAAGGCTGAATACCAAGATTACCTCTGAAAGTCTACTAGAAGATACAAATGCAATCCCTACTTCGACCATCACTGAAACCAATCGGTTGATCTATAGCATGGCTCCAGTGAACCTTCAGATGCTTGGCTATAAGATGAACAGCCACAAGGAGCAGTATGGAGGCTAGAGACTAAGATCAAGGCAGCACAGAGGGAAGTCAGCCAGCTCTCAGAGTTGCAGAAAGGTGTGATGAAGAAAGGGGCACCTAAGAAGTACAACAGGCTGTCCATACCTGA
>JAVDPK010002603.1:34268-44807 GCA_034780415.1 Cichlasoma orientale
GGCGAGCTGGGATTTTTTTTTTTTATATATATATATATATATATATATATATATAAAATGATCTTAAATGTAAAATATTCTGCATTGCTTCATGTTGATAAAAACTTAATCTGGGCAGGTTTCTACTGCACCATTTTACTGCTAAAAATCAGCAGTATATTAATGTCATCTCCAGGAGGTAGGATTATGTCTATTGCTCTTAGAAACCCTTTTTATCAAGGGCTGCAGTCTGTTGCATTGCCCCACAGTAAAGTCCACCCCTGGTTACAATCTACTGGAGTCAAAGAGCTAAAACTATCAACAATTATTTCTTGTGTATAATAAGTAACAAATAAGAACTGGTTGGTGTCCTGTATTAGTCCAATTCTATGCTAAAGTAAGGTAGCTGTACTTAAAGAAACTACAAATACAATTTATCTTTGAAACTGTTCTGAAGAAGGAATCAGGCTGCTCATTTAAATTAGACTAAATCCACACATTCTTTTTGTTTCGCTGTGTTTCCCTTAAATGTCTAAGATTAGACAAAAACCCCTGGGTAACACATGAGTTATTCATGAACAGAGGAACTGCACTTGGCACCTAGTATTCAAATGAAAGGAGCATCACATAGATGAATACTAAATGGGGAAGTCAACAGTAGCGTCCCAAGAAATTTAGACTCTTTGCAGAAGCTGTTGTATGTGAACTACTGGAATGATTTACAAATATATAAACAAACATTAATAACAGGAAAACAAGCATCCCAAAAATGTTTTACATCTTTGTTAAATTACTACAGTAAGAGAACAAAGTCAGACAAGTCCACAGGTAAACACTGTAGCCAATAAAACAAATTGAGAGTTGCTATCTTAAACGTAAAATTGTCTAATGCTAATTATCTTGCAGATCAAGCTTCCATGTGGAAGGAAACAAAATGACCACACGTCATTTTAACAATTTTTATGACTTCTTTTCTCGGCATTGAAACACCGCAGTGAAAATGATAAAAAAACTCTCACATTTTTGTTCATCTACAGCATTTTAGCTCATTATGGTGTTTCTTGACTAAATAAATAAGCATCATATTAAAATTTCTATGTCAGCTATTTTTTTTCCCCTCATTTCATTTGCCTCAAAGCCAAACATGAAATGGGCAAAGTACAGCTCATGTCCTCATGCAACTCCGTGGTCAAATCGGGACTTGGATTCAAAGAGGAGTCAAAAACAACCTCATGTACAAGCAAAAAAGGAAATGTGTATCAAACCAGGGCAGTATCTTGGATTTTTGATACTTTCTTAAGTAAGGCTGTGTAAAATGAAACAAATCAAAATAAAAATTATTCTTTGCATCTTACTATCAGATGTAGAGATAAACATAAACATATTCATATGGTTCATTTTGTATGGGCGGAACAGTTGTGTAGAGGTTAAGAGACCACTTTCAGTTATTTAGAAAAAGTGCTGTATAATAAGCCGATAATAAGCAGAAAAGTTTAGCTGTAAAGTGTAAGTATATATTTATCCCTGCTGTGAGACTGCTAGCAAGTTCCCAGCTGTACTCACGTACATACAGGATGTATATACATTCATAGGCTGACGTGTTTAAATTTCAGTGTGATCACCCATGTTTATATGATAGAAACATTACCAAAAGAAAACAGACTGCTCAAAGCAAACGTCCAGTTGTTACACCATAGCTTAAGATTCTGCCAAGATTTGCCTTTACTGATAGCTGAAATCTGTTTAAACAAGTCATTCATTTCTAATTGTGTTTTTATGTTTAAAAGAAAATAAAAGCCACATTTCCACATTCCTTTACCTCTGTTTTAGCTGTCTCCATGGTCTCCACCAACAGCTGGGAAAATTATATTCAACCTGTTTGATTAAAGTTTTTTTTTTCTCACCACCAAGCTGTTAACTATATCTGCTTTCAGTTTAGGGTTGCAGAGGCAATCTGCAGGAGGTATGAAATCTGTGTTGATGCAAAACAGCTGCCTAAGTGAGACTAAAAAGCTCCATGAAGTTTCAGTGATTTTTGCACTTGGGTTAAATTTGGTTTCAAAATGACAGTAACAGCGTGGTTAGCGAAAGCTAGCGTCTCATCTTCTGCAATCTACATCTCCCACAATCACTGCTGGTTTATTTTAACAATGGGTGGAAAATAATCTTCCAGCGGTGAAGTCATGCACTTTGTGCAAATACACAGCCATTCTGCCATTCATCCCAAATCTTTCAGTGATGTCCTGCCGCCGTCCTTTTCCCTGATCAAGCAGGGTAATCGTTATATGCACAATTACAAGAGGTCATTAGAGGTGACTTATCAGGAAACATGGGTCACGGAGTTCATGTTAAGTAAGCTGTTTTTACATGAGGACGGTCTCAAAATGAAAAATAGGAACAAATCCACAAAGCTGTAATGAGTCCTTGGAGGTTAATCCACCAGGAACATTGGACAGCATTCTGGCAATTTCACAGTGTTGTTAGTTTGTCCAGGGAGTCTGTAATGACTGCAATAATAAGTCTGAAAATGCCAGTCTCCCACGTTTGCCTGAGAGAAGAAACTGGTTCCATTAAATAAGGCCAAGTCTCTCTCTTTTTTTTTAATTATTCATTTTTTTTTAATGAAAGCAGTTTAGTTTGGCACACAGATGTTTTGGGATTGTTACTGTTGTGATGAGTGGATGCTCTGTATGGTGCTTGTTTCCATGGTGTTGTATTCTGTTGTAACTTAAACTCAGCTGGGCCAATTTACACAAGTGTTGAGAACTTCTGCCCACACAGTGGGAAATGTTTTGAATGGATTGTTTGTGTCAGTATTTTTTTTTAATTTTTTTTTTGCTGTAAAAATCCAATAACCCTATTTATGATCAATGAGCGATTCTCCCTCAAAACTACAAAAAAGCGGCTATATTGCGACAACACTGAGCCAATGCTTTGAGCGAGGCAATATCAAAGAAGCCCCTTAATGTGCAGGTGACAATAACCTTCTACTTGTCAATATTTCTGTGTTGCGTGGTGCGCTGGTGCCCAGAAGGGTTGATGTATTGATCAAATTATCAAGAAGGAGATTAAATAAATCTGTTCTACTTTTACGGGCATGTATTTTTGTCAGCAAGAAGATAAAGCTCAGCAATCCTTTGTAAAACAAAGAGTTAGAGTTGGGTTTACTCGAAGGGAGAGGAGTGACCTGCATGGACTGGAAAAAAGGGGGGGCATCTATTGATTTTTACCTCACTATGTCAAGGTCATTGAAATGACTCTGTAATTGAAGTTCTTTAATGGAGCCACTAAAATAGTGTGGGGCAGATGAAGGGTCCAGAGACCAGCCTGAGGAGATAACCCTCACTGTTGACCATGGATGCACTGTCCAAGGAGGAGGCAATAAAATGTAATATGGACCGAGATGAAACATTTAAATACGTTCATATTATGTGAAAAAATAAAATGCTGATTCAACCTCCCGCACAAGAAATGGATGAATTCATTAATTTTCTGTGCTTGCTTAGTCCTTCACAAGGTCACTATAGATCTGCAGTTCAGACAAGCAAAAAGAATCTACTTATGCTGCTCAGTGGAGAAGCACATTTAATAATAAGGTTTAACATCTTCCTGCTACATCTAATTTATTGATTCACTCACACATGTCTGTATGACTGATGTCACAACAGTTAGATTGAAATGACTAAAAATTTGGTCAAAATCTTAAAGGATTTGGAAGATGTATGGAGTAGAAATACTTCGGTTGTTCCCCTCTTGAGTCATTTGATAAATGTTTCTGTACATTAATGTTGACCTTGTTCAGTACCCCATTGTGGTTGTTTTCAATACAGAAGGCTGACGCCATATTGTTGGCTCCCATAGATAACTTTTTCCTGTGTGTAATCACAAAAATGGAGCATATCTGTCTCAGATGTGGCACCCACTCTACACCGATCATTCATTAGCATCATGGTCGAGTTAAGCCGGCTCTCAGCTGAGTTCTACTTCTCTCTCAGAAGCCAGCTCCTGATTATCTCCACTTTTTCAGCATCTTGCTCTGGTTTCTACACTTGTTTGTCACTCTGCTTAGCTCAGGAGCTCACTTCTCAGACAATATTATCTCAACAATATTTGCAATAAATCTGTAGGTGATTAGCTACCGATCCACCAGGTTTGCCTGGTTGGTGAAGTTTTAAAAATCATGGTTAATATTTTTTAAGAGAGTCCTTTTCTTTTTTTTTCTGCATAAGCATGTCATTAAAAGCAATTTTATTTACAGTTACTTCATCATTTACATATATTGAAGAACCATGGCTTAGGTTTGCAAAGTTGCATCTGAGCAAATCACAGGATTTCTGGAAAAATGTATGTTGGACAGATGAGACCACAGTGAAGTCTGCTGAGTTTGCCTATAATGCATATTGCCACAATTGGCAAAAAACAAACATATTAGCAGAGCATGTTTGCAGCTGCCTGGCCTGTGCACGTTGCAGTCATTGAGTCAACTGTGAACTCTTCTGTATACCAAAGCATTCTAGGGTCAAATGTGAGGCCATCTGTACAACATCTTACTCTTAGCAGAAACTGTGTCATGCAACAGAACAAATACGTCAGTTAAACTATAACAGAATGTCTGAAAAAGAAAAGAATCAAGGTGTTGCAATGGCCAGACCTCAACCCAGCTGAAATCCTCGGTGTGCATAAATGAATGCCCGCAAGCAACTAAAGCAATATTGTAAAAAAGAGTGGCCAAGAGAAAAATAGAGCTAAAATTCTTCCACAACAATATGAATGTCATACAGGAATTGATGCCTTTGTTAAAGGTGGTTTTACAAATTATTACATTATGGGGTTTACTTAGTTTTTCACAGAACTGCACAAAGTCCTGTGAATTTTTCTTCTTCTTCGCATGACTGTATGTCTTTGCTGTAATATATGTTGAGATAGCACAAATAATCTGTTTAATTGTAGCTTAATTTCTATCATGTATATTTTCATTCAGCATTTGAATGCTATAGATGATCTCTTCATTCAGTCCAGTGCCATAAGTCTCACATCTGTTCCATGTTAAATTTATAACCTTCTTTTGCTCCTCCCTTTCCTCCCACATCTAACTTGTCTTTTTATCTCTATTCTTTGCACAAGCATTGTGTCGTCTGGCAGTCTAAGTAGCTCATTGTTGTGGGGAGAATGCTCTCTCATGGGAGCCATAGGCAGTCAAGAGTGGATTGCCTCAGTGCCATACATTTTTACTTTGTCAGTTGTGATGAGGGATAAGAAATACTGCGTTCATTTGAGACTTCCTGAATCAAATATGGGAATTGTGAAATGCCTAATTAAAAAAAAAAAAATCTTTACATACAGGTGTTTATGGAAGAGTTGCGGGAAGATAAAATTATATCAAGTCCCAAGGTGATGTAAGATCATGCTTAATGTATACACGAGGATATATGTACAATGCGCTTTATCAAAGTCACCGTCGACTAAGTGTGAAATATTGCTGTCCCTGTAACATGTGCATTGGTCTTTGTTATGCTCTGTGTTCGTGTGTCTCAGCAACAATGTCAAAAAGAAAAATCACCGTTATTTAATCGACTTTGTCAGAAAACACCAGTGTGGTTCTCGCCTTAATGTTCGCTTAAGTTCTCTAATGTAAAATGCTTTCATACATATTCATACGCCTGCCATACAATGCACTGAACATATTATTAATAGCTTTTGGGATAGATGGCTGGAATATGAACGATTGCCTAGATTTACATCTTGCACCATACAATCCAAGAGAGTGGGTTAATTGGAGAGTTGGTTTTCAGGTTAACAGGTTATAATTTACATAAACTCAAGGTGGTGTTTCCAAGTGTTTTGTTAGGCCACCTGCACAAAGGCAAAAAGAAGAGTCGAAAAGAAAGTTCCCAGTTGAGCTTACGTAAATATCCAGAAATCCAAGACAATCCCTCCCTGATTTATATATTCATTTAAGTTAGTTAAGTGCCCGACTGTCCTTAACTACTTCCAAAGTCAGGTATATATAAGGTGTTGTTCAGACAGCACACAAATCAGATTTGTTTCTCAAATCAGATCTCCAGGACAGACTGTGCTACAGTTAATTGCAAATGATAAGATCAAATTTGTGTGCATAGACAGCCCATCAGCATAGGTTGCTGTAATAACGATGCTAGTGTCAGTAATTGTGCAATCATCTGGTTACCCCCCTTCTTCCGTGCTGCCATATGTATGTTTTGATAAATTCTCTTGTTGCGCTAGGTTTCGTTAGCGTTCTTCTAGCATAGGTACAGCTTTGCACGTCAGCTTCTTGCTTTTTGTAAGCTGTCTGTCACAATTACAGTCGCACTTTGAGTTGCCTCCTTGATTTAATTTGCAAAAAATTGTTTCATGTGGTTTTCACAGCCAAGACCTTTTATAATTGCATTCCCATTTCAAATAGATTAAGACCTAAATGCCAAAACGCTGCTAAAAGTGTTAATTGTGTCCTTTATTTCTTTTCAGTTACTTGTTCAGTTCGTTTAGTTAGACACTTCTGTATCAAGTGCAGCCTTAAAGAAAAAAAATTAACTTGCGTCTACATGTGGAAAACTTATGTTAAATTCACAAAAGTGTCTTTTCAAGTCTTGACTTCTTTTGAAATGTGCGTATCTTTCAGTTAAGGCTGAAACTGGGTAAATGCAAGTCTTGACTTGTACAGCTTAATGGCAGTAAGCAAATTACAAAATCAGCACGCACATTTATAACCTTAAATTACACAGTCGGAGGCAAAACTAAAAGCATGTTTAAAGTGAGTTATTGAATTTTGCTAAATATATTCTTTCTTCATGCCATTTTTGGGGGTTTGCTTTGTTTAGGTTCATGCTGTGAAATTACTAATGAATCTCTGCTTAGAAACAAAAGTTGTGTGGATTTATTAGAAATGTGCTTACATGATTCATCTGTTAACCTGATATCCTGTAGGGAAAGCCAACACAAGTCTCATTACAGTTCTTAAAAACATTAGGCAAGTTTGTTGCTGGTTGTCTGCTTTGTTACACAGTTCATGCAGTTTTATAAATGCATGCTTACTGTACGTTCCCAGACAAATATAGGGAATTCTAAACTGCCTGCAAATGCAAGAAAATAATATTGCTAGCATATAGAGCTTTCTTGTTTTTGAAGGGAGCCGCTCACAGTAAACGGAATCAGAAAGAAAGGGGTCACCGTGATTCTAATTTTACTTGCTGCAGAGGTGTGAAAGCCCACCAGCTACCCTCGCTTTATGTGTGCTCTCTCTCCCCAATCCCCCTGCCCTGCAGCAATCCCCTCGGCAGCCAGCAAGGTCTATGTGACCCCTGAGGACTGGCCAGCAAATGAACTTCTCATGAAGCAAAGAGATTCTAACACAAAGGGATTTTAAAGTGGGCTCAGTCAAAGAAGAGGAGCAGCTGCGTGTGCTGCGAGTTACTAATCACCACACTCGAGTTGTTCTCGAGACCGAAGGTGCCAGACTTCACCATGGAGCTGAAACCCATCTTAAGGGAGCAGAAATCAATGCAACACACTGAGCCAAAGATCTATGTATGACCTGCTTTTGAAGCACCGTTGTGTTCTAAAATACTGAAAGAGCTGATCTCACTGTTTTGTTTGGGGTTTGTTTTTTTCAACTTTCAGACCATTGTCTTGGGAACACGTGTTAGTACATTAGTCCAAAGAACAAAGCAGACATCTGATTGATGGGTCCAGAGCATTCTATAAAGTATAAAGTACCAAATGATGAACAGTACGTACACTATCAAACTTCCAGTTTCATAAGGCATTCCATGTATCCAGCATTTTGAAGTGAACACAAAGGCTTTTTTTTAAATAGCTGTGAACATGTATTGTTCAGATATTTCCCAATACTTTCAATCTGTCCAAACTCCTCAACATTTCTGAATAAGCGTAAATGCAAGTTGTGACAAAAAAAGTTTCATCTTTAAGTGACTTGTGCAAAAAAAAAAAAAGGTGCTGCTTCTTGCAAATTATGCAAGGAAGCCGCACTTAAATTCCTGCATCCAAGCATCACACCAGGATGCATCTTCCCCTCAAACTAGATGAATTAGCAATAAACAATAAAAAGCATCACCTCCAGCTCACTAATGACTACCCATGATCCTCTCCTCCTTCCTCCACATATTTCACCAGGGAGTGGGAGAGTGATGTGGGGTGTGCCTGAAGTTTTCTGCTTACCCTTATTGCTTTTGCTACCGAAGACAATATTATTATCTGCAGCTGCAGGCCTCAGAGAACACAACTTGTAAATAATAAACCGAGCTGGACAGAAGCCTGTGAGGCCACTGCTAATCCTGGTATTATTCTACTTTTATTGTTGCTATTTGCTCATTATTTCTCATCTCCTCTGGCTGAAGACAGCCAGTTAAATTATTTTCACCCCATTGTTTTCTTGTGCCACAAAGGCCAAATTAGCATTGAGGACAGGCAACATTTAGAAATGCCTTTATTCCTTTTTAGCCCTCCTGTTCTCACTCTTGACCCATTTAGCACCCACAAGGTATTGCAAACGCTCACTGTGGGTGTTAGTAATGTCTGAACATAATTTTGAATAATATTTTTTATTATGTTTTAATTTGCAACATCCTTCCATTTAGGGAGAATCACAAAACTGTAGGTAGTAATCTTCAGATTCTAGTTATAACCCTGTTGGGTCCCCGGTGGAGGTTTGGGGAGAATGAGCACTACACAAAGCTAAGTCAGATTGATGCTTTGCTCAGAATCCAATTCCAGTTGTTATAATCAGCATTTGTAAGGGTGGTGTCTGATCCTCCAGAGAGCTGCAATATTCTGCATTTGCTGACAATGGTAGCATTTCACCAGGTTTTGACTCAGTATCATCCTTCTCGCTCTGACAAGCCGGAGGGCAAAACTTGTTTTCTGCACAATCTGCTCATTGTAGCTATGATGGCACCTAAAGATATTCAGCTAATGAAATGGCTGCAAAGCTTCTTAGTATATGGAGCATTACTCCTGGAGCAGCATGAAGAAGTACTGCTACTGTAATTAACGCTTCAGATTCTACAAAACCAACACCAGACAAAATTATGATCATTAAATTTCACAGAACGACAGATTTCACACATCAAGTCTAATTACAGATCTTAAAGGAGAACATATGTGAAATGCATTGTATAAAGCCATTTGTGACTGCAGAAGGAGCTGTGCACAGGCTGATTTTGCCCTGTCACATGAGTCATAATTGGGACTGAAGGCTCCTTGGGAAAAAAAAAAATCTGAGTGTGCAGCTAGATAAAAATAAAGAAGAGGAAAAAAGTTAGAAAACCTCTGCAGCCTGTTCACCATCTCTGCTTTTGACATGAAAAGCTGCCTCTCTCCTAACATGAAACATTCTAGTCTCCAATCAAACCATCAGTGATCCACCACATCAGAGTCATGTGCTGGATTACCTACAGTATGTGCTATGTGCCAGTTTTTGACAAGAAAAATGGGTAGTAGGCCCTTCCTAGCTCTGCTGATTTACGTTTGATCTTTTTTCTCTTATTTTTGTTAGCTGTCTGGCATCGTTACAGCACTAAATGCTAAATTGGTAGAATATTCTTTTGGACATGTTTACATCTACAGTGTGAAAGTCGCACATCCCATCCCATACACATTTCGTCTCTACTTCCCATTTCAACTTGCAATATGAACAACTAAAGAAAAATGTGTAAAACTCGTTAGTCTCAAGTTGTTTGGAATCACGATGGGTGAAAAGCTGCGATGACAGTCTGCATTAGTCAGCTGGTCACTCAGTTAGAAGAAACAAATAAAGAGCTGAGGAGCTCAGTTTTAAAGGTGATGAATCATCCCTTGGGGCAAACAGTGGGAGTAGGGACAGAATTTTCTTCAGAAAACTGAACTCACATGAAGACGTGAGTGGGTTGTAATTATAGCTCGATAACTTTTTTCCTGCCTGTCTAATAATACTATCAGCCAGTGCAGATTCTTCACCCATATGAATACTAGCTAATACCACTCATGAGAGTCCTAGGTTATGATGACCTTCCTCTGCTGGTAATGAACTAGAGCCAAATGTGAGAGAAGATGGTGGTAGAGGTCTTCGCTGTGTGAGATCACAGCTCCAGTAAAGCAGCAATTTACAACACTGAGTGGCTCCCCTGTACTCAGGTATAAGATGCACAATGAACATTGATTTCCCAGCGCTAAGTGCAGAGCACATCTAGAGCCTTGGGCTAGTACCAACTGCATGACTGTGAAGCAGTGCACTGCTTGTACAGTATATGAGCAAAGAACAAAGATACACTTGGGTAATTTGCATGCGCACATTATGAGCTAAACAACCTCTAATCAGATTGAAACAAACTAGGATAAGATAGATTAGGCTGCTTGAGTGAGCAGATATTGCTGCTCACTTTTAACTTTTGCATTCATCAAAAATGCAATACCAGACACTGAACAGATGGCTTCTTTTAAGAGCTTTTCCTTTTCATTGTTATATTTACAACAAAAAAATAGACCAAAAACTATGAATAAATGTAGAAAGCATTGATCTTAGTGAATCTGTTAAAAAAAAAATAT
>JAVDPK010002603.1:44907-84815 GCA_034780415.1 Cichlasoma orientale
TAAATAAAGGTCTATCTCTTTAGTACATGGAAAAACCAGAGCCAGCATGTTTATAATAGAACTTCAGTCACAGAGTAACAATTCACAGTGAAGAAGATGGGAGCATACAGACAGCTTTCATTCTCTAAAAATGCTCGGATCAGATTGCACCACACTTTTGTCTTAATAAAGCCGCAGTATTAGACTGGGCAATCATAATGCTATAAATTACAGCATAAGTAGTTCTATATGGACTTTAATCCGCCAAACTTCATGTTGGGTTCAATGGTCCATCCCTAGTTTTGTGAATGAATGTATATTAGTACATTTAACTTTGTACAAAATCCAGTAAATCAAAAATAAAAATAAATTTGACCAGTTTTATGTGTGCACTCTCACACCTAAATACACTTGCACGTGCTATAGTTTTTGAAGACACGTGGCTGGTAGATTGTTCTTTAGCTTCTTTGATATTTCTTCTGTCAATCATCCTCAGTTGCTTCTTTCTCTTCATGAATTCCCAGACTGACTCCATTATGTTGAGCTTTTTGGGGCTCATACCATATGTTCCAAGGGCTGCTTCTTCCTCTTGTTGTTGAATATAGTTTCTTATGTCGCTGGCTGAAGGATCTATTTGGAACTGACCAGGGTCTTCTTTATTAGTACTGGCTAATATCATAATCTAAACATGTAGAGTACATAAATAAAGAAATGCATAATGGTACAAAACCTCCCACTGGGTTTTTATACTCTAAATTCTCCTCCAGACTTCACCACTGACAGCAAGAAAAACAGCTGCATACTGCCATATAACAGTGGCATCGTAAATTTACTGCATGTAATACATCCATTGTGTCTTATGTATAAATGGCTTTCTGTCACAGCCTTACTTTTTGGAGAAAGAGGGACTTCTGGCGAAGTGACTGCACCTGTCACCTTCTTCAAAGGGTCTTCGTACATCTTGTCACACCTTTCCCATCCCCCATTGTGAAGGGAGTCCTGGCTGGCAGGTCTCCATTGATCTGTTCCAGAGCTGTGATAATTGGGCTATTAAGATCTCAAAAAGACACCCAGCATGTGGCAGCAATAGAGTCTAACAGTCTGCCAAGAGAAAGGTCTTCCAACTCCTTGGCATCAGTTGTAATGACTTCTTTGCTATGCCATGAAATATGTGTAGGAATAGCTTGCTGTATTTACTTGTAAAAAGTGTTAGCATTGAATGCAGCGCAGTACAGAAGTACAGTAAGATACTAGACTGCACCTAGTACGGTGCACATCCCTGAGAAAATGTATAGCTATTAATAGTAGAACATTTCAGTTCATGGATGGACTACAGACTGGACTAGTGGTTAAAGGCCAAAGTGACCATAGGTCCAGGCTGTCTTTGAAGTGACATAAAATGATTACAAGAAAACACGAGAACCCCCAAAGATACCAAAAAACACAGACAGGCCCACAAAGACACTCAAATCCATAATTGTATGCAAAGCAACTTTGAAAAGAAGAAGAACAGAAAAACCAAACTGGTCTTGGTCGTTCCAGGAGTCTTGTTTCTTCAAAAAATGAATAGGGAGTTGCATTTAGGTACCAATACTCAGGGACAATAACAAGTCTGGCGAGCCTTACACTGCACCACAGACCGCTGAGAAAACCTGAAGGTAATTTGTAAGAGAAATCAATGACAGGTGCCACCCCTTGTCTGCTTCTGAGTCGTGACAGGGTTGCTTTCTGCCCCATTAACTGTCTCCACTCTGGTATCCTCCCAATCACAAGCTCAAATACTCATCACCAAATTGTGATTAAGTAGCTGTGTTATAACAGCAAATCCAACACGCACAATGGAGATGTGGAAATAAGAAACTAGACAAAGAACATAATGAATCCCTATTATGTCAAGGATGAATCAAGTCAGTGGATTTTTTTTTCTCTGTAAATTAAAGAGACTGGGTACAATGCATACATTGCGATAATATATACAGTGTAAAATATGTGTCTGTTCTAATGTTTTACTCTTGTTAGAATTTAGTTGGTGGTTTAAATAAACAATAAATAATGAACAAAATGTAAAAAAAAAAAAAAAAAAAAAGGGGACCTGCTGGTTCATTTAAAAACTTTTGACTTCTGCTTTAAAAAGGAAATAATTGGAGGCACTGAATCAGCAAATTGTAACTGTAGAAATGTGGGTTATTGTCTTGTTCTGGTATAGTGGGAGACTTTAAAGCTGACACAAAACAACACTGGTACACAGTACATCTGTTGTGGGAAAACTTTTCAGTCACATTTTTTACCACACCCACACATTTAATGGCAAGTTTTGCTGGGAGTACACAGTTTTACTGGTGATCTGTACTCTGCAACTTTCATGACGAGCAAACTCTGTGCCGTATGTGGTCAATTAACCATCAGAATCTCTTTGTTTTTTTTTGGTTTTTTAAGCCTCATCACCTGATTCTGAATTTTTCACAGAGCTTACAAGTGGTTTGATTTCAGTTACATTATACAGAGATAATGCAAAAAAACCAAGAGTTACATCTCAGACTCTGCAGGCCTCAGTTAGCATGTTAAATGTGCAGTGTTTGGAAGGGTTGCCAGGAGAAGGCCTCTTCTCTCTAAAAATAACATGGCAGCACAATGTTGTATATGAACAAACCCCGAGACTGGGTAATGCGCAGGACAATGATTCCAAACACACCAGCAAATCTACAACAGAATGGTTGAAAAAAAAAATCAAGGTTGCAGTGGCTCAAAGTTCAGACCTCAACCCGTGGTTCAACAAGCACTGAATTATGGGATGTACTTAGTTTTTCGCACATGTATTTTGACTTAGTTTTTGTCAAAATATGACACCGTGTAATATGCCATGTGTTGTTGTTCACCTCAGGTTATATTTACCTAATTTTAAGACCTGGTAGAGGCTAGATCATTTTTTATTATGTACTGATGTGTAAAACCTTAGAATTGACAGTGTGCTTTCTTTTCCCCAAGACTGCAGATGCAAGAAATCTTAACTAATCTTTCTACACTTTCTTTTAGAAGCTGACGTACACTGAAATAGACTGAAAGAGGCACAGTACCAGACACAAGCTTGGACACACTCTCCCATTGAAATGAATGGGAGAGTGTGTCCAAACTTTTGACTGGCATTATAAACATTCTTCATCATTGTGATATAACTTGATAAAGTCCTTCTTTCTCCAAAGAGAGAGCACAGGATCATATTTTGAAAAGTAAGAGAAACAGGATTGATTTGATAAATAACGAGAATAACAGCCAGGTTGTGTTTTGAGTGTGAAAATTTTACCTCATGCACTTATTCAACCTGTGTGAAAAACTGTGCTGATTAAATCACAGTGTCACCTCTCAGTAAGTGCACTTGATACATATGAAATCATCTTGACATTTTAAAAATCTTTTTTAATAATATAATTTCAAATGCTAAAGTTTAAACAGTATAAGTTTATTTTATCTCTATATTTTTATTTTGCTCTTGCACTGTCTTGTATTAAATTTAAGAGGGTACTGACATACTCTAAAGATGCTCCTTTTAATGAATTTCATTTGCTGTGCAGTTTAGTCACGCTATCAAAGACCAATACAAAAATGCTAAAGTTTCCTAAACAAGATTTTTGGCAGGGTTTCATGTTAATGTTTGGTGCTTTGTTCGGAAAGATGCTTTGAACAAAGAGGGGTGACGTGTCCCAAAAAGTGTGTCTCATAATTGTGTGAACAGAATGTCATGAAAGTGTCACAACAGCAACTCAAAGGAGAAGATTTAGGCAGTTAGGTAAGATGGGAATTAATTAACAAATTGTGTCAACTCTAACCATCGCTATACAAATTCATACACATACTGTTGGTGATGGAAAACTTTTCTCCTTTTTTTTTTGGTTGGATACCCTTCTCTCGAAATGTGTTCCAGATGCTCGATATAGCTTTCTAAACCCTCAAGCTGCTATATGCTTTAACATATGAGCATCTCCTCACTTTGAGTGGCACTGAATATTTCAGCATGAAATGTTAAAGTACAGTAGCTGCATTTCAGGGCTGTGAAAAGCAACATAAAAGCAAATATGTGTTTGGAAAGAAACTTTAAGATTTGTTTTCTTAAATCTACACAGCTGTGATGAGCGTCTTTTAGGTCTTGGATTAAGGCAGTGGAATGAGAGCACAGCTGAGGCTGAGTGTGAAAGGAAAGGCATGTCTTGTGATAACATCACTTTGAAACTGAAGGTCAGGACAATTGCTGCCCAACTCTCCCCTGAAATAAACAGTGTTGCCCGAAGGAAAAACTCCAGAAAATCTGGTCAGTGTCCAAGTGGTTTTCCTTTGGCTCAGGGATCAATGTTAGAGAATTACTCCTTCCAGCCACCATATGTTTAAATTGCTGCAGCTCCGGTGTCACTTCTAATAGAGTTATTTTCTAATACACTTCAAATCTTTATATTTATTGATGTGTGAATAACTGTTTCAGCTGAGTTTCCAGTTGGCGGATTTCACGATATTCCTTTAATATATTGATGCTTTATCTGTTTAACCAAATTCACAAGGGCCCATTCAACCTCAAAAACAAATACTTGCAATAAATAAAGTTCAACTGAACATCCAGACGCATTTCTTGAGTAAGTAATTTTGTCCATTCGTGGTGTGGGGAACGGATATTTATATGCTTGGACTTACCCTGGTTTTATTGCCAGTATAATTGAGGGATAGGCTTTCACTAGAGAGGGCCTATCACTACAGTGAAGAGACCTGGCAGGCATTAGTACGTGGGGAGACCAGAACCGCCAAGCAATTTGCCGTGCCAGGCATTTCACATCACTGGAATTCCATCATTGTTGTGCCTGAAGCAGGTAGGGTAGAAAATATCCACAAAAATAATTAGTCAGTGGAGAAGTTGCAACCAACGCCATGCCATCTTGCTTCTCATCCGTATCTGTCCATCTGAGTCTTTTTCACAGATAGCGCTAATTTTTAAGGTTTATTAATTTCCTCCTTCACCCCTTGAGCATTCCTGTATGCATGCTGAATACGCTGACTTTTATGAATCTACTGTAATGATCCTTGCATCAAACAGATGCCTGAGATACCTGGAGTTTTAATCGACTTCGTTTAATTGATAAATTGATCAAACTGAATTTAAAGCATCCACTTGCCACCTAAAAACAAAACAATCATATGCAGCATGATCTCATTAGTCAACTGCAGACCCCTGGGGTGATGTGGGGTCATCGGCATGCAAGGTCAATGTTTATAAGAGAACCAATAGCAGAAAATCCTGAATCCATTACTATCAAGTAACATAAAACCCATATTATTATCTGATATAGTGTTTATTTTTATAGTGCCTGTAAAGTTTTTTTGTATTATTATTTTTTTACAGTTATTAGAGTTATTCCAATTATTTTTTTCAGCATTCAGGTAGCGCAGTGTTGTACTGAACTATATCAGATTTTTTAATATTCTGCATCACCAGTGTATGTCAGAGTAAACACCACTTCTGGCAATGATCAGGTCGTTATGAACTTTGTTCAGCTAGATGTTGACATGGTGGAACAGTTGTGTTGGATTGTTTATGAGCTGTCAGCAGTTCAACCAAAGAGTGATATTTCCTTCACTGACTGTCAGGTTTAAGAGACCTGTAAAATAAGAAAAAATGGTCTATTTGAGAAATGACAGGGAAAAAACACAATTCTTGTAGCAAAAATGTTGTTTCTCTCTCCCTGCCTTGTTATTCATCATGTTGCAACCCAAATTTATCTTGTGACCCCTTGGGAGTCCCAACCCAGGGGTTTGGAAGCAGTGACTAAAACCTAAAAAAGGGTGAAAAATATATATATTTTAGAAACAAAATATATCAGCAGCATCGGGAACCTTAGTCTGCACTCCTGAAGTGCAGAATCTGTACACTGGATTAGTGTGTAGGTGAAAATGTTTTGCAGATTGTGATAATGGAAACTAATTTCACATGTTTGAGTTTGTTTTCTCGCTGTCGTTGCAGCCTATTGAAACTTGCATTATACGGCTTTATTTTTTAAAGTAAGCACCGGTGTCAACATCTTCGAACCGAATGACCTTTAGCTGACTCATCCCTGCCGCATACTGGCCATCACCCACAAAACCTTTCCAAGCTCTTAGTCATGTCCTGGTTTTGGCTGCATTAAGACTCAACCTGTTTATTTAACACTCTGTGAGGCACATGGATTTGATGTTCTTTTGTCTCATTTTAGACAGAAAACCTACAAAAAAAAAATTAAAAACTAATATTTTCATGTTTTGGCAGCCATGAAAAATATATCAACAATTAATTAAGAAGTAAATTAATGTAAATTTTTTTGACATCTGCACTTAACATCACTCAATACCTTCAGTTTTATTTTTTATCAGGTGTCACAGACTGATGTACTCTGACTGCCACATACATTCCTTTGGAGAAGAGATGATTATATACAATGATTTGATTGTACCACACGCATCTGAAGTAATCTGTTGATAAATGTCCCTCTGAGATCTTCAAATTAGTTCACATCAAGAGTATTTTCACCTCTCAAAAGGCAAAATACAAGGTGAACCCTCCTCACATCATCATAGTCTGCAACGTGCAGCGTGGGGCTCCGACACGGCTCTTGATTAAGTGAGTCAATTGGCCCAGGGAGGACACTTTTCTCCTATTGACCCTGCTGATGTGTCATCAGCAATAATCTTGCAGCGTGTTTGATAGGAAGTGCTCCTTTCATCAAGCAAAGTCGCTGATCTCTACTCCTTGACATCCTCATCTCCCATGCTTCAGGAGAATTGCCAGATGATTTTAAATGAGGGCCAGCTGACACCCTTCAGAATGTGTAGATGAAGTGAAGTGTGAGACGCCATTCAGAAGAAACTATCAGCAACTGAGCATATAGGTATGAAACTGACTTACAATTGGAAGCTCTGTCTGGGCATGTACATGTGCTCCATGTAAAGAGACTTCAGCTTAGGGTTTTTTTTTCTTTTTGTTGTCTGGCTCCTCAAAACCAAACACTGGATGTAAAGTTGGTTACAAACTGACTGTGTTTGCCAGGTATCCACATACAGTATGTTGCCATAAAAGTGTGAGATCAGTGAACAACTCCACTGATAAAGGCCAGCTGCTGCTATTCTGCTGGACCTTAAAACCATTCCAAGTTGTTGATGCTACAGTAGAACGATGCTACACTGTTTTAGTTTAGCATAGTAATTCTATTTTACTTATTCTACTTTATTTACTTATTTTAATTCTATGTTTGACCTACCTCATACACCAAGACCTGAGAAACGCTGTTTCGTTCACGTTATGTCTCATAGCACGAATGACAATAAATCTGAGAGTCTGAATATAACAAATCACAGTAAACTTTTATTGCCTTTGCACTATTATTATCTATTACATATTTATTGTTTTTTGTTTGTTTGTTTATCATTTTTATTTATATTTTTTGTTATCTGTATAACCACCTGGGGTGTCACAGTGACGCTGTGGTTAGCACTGTCTCCTTCTAGCACCAAGGTCCTGGGTTTGAATCCACCAGCTGCTGGGGCCTTCTGTGTGGGTTCTCTGCAAGTACTCTGGCTTCCTCCCACAGTCCAAAGACGTGCTTCTCAAGTAAGTGTGTGATTCTAAATTGGCCGTAAGTGTCACTGTGAGTGTGAATGTCTGTTTATGTCAGCCATGCTATGCACTGACAACATGTCCAGGGTGTACGCACAGAATCAAAATGACCATAGAGGGCAATTAAAGAAAATATTCGACTACAGTTATAACCAGTTACGAATGAGATTGAGTAAAATAATAAAAGGTCAAAGATGTAGTGCAACAGCATTGCATTAGAACAAATTGTCATATTTAACCAATGATTGGACTCAATAAGCAGGACTCAGAAGCCGACAGCGGTCTTACTGATTTTATTGCAAGGATAAAAAGTGTAATAAAAAGGCAGGTCAGTTGTACTGGGAGGAGGTCTCTCTACTGGCATGGGATGGGAGTTTCTGTCAGATGGGAGAGAGGTCATTAATAACAACCAAGGTGAGTTTGAGATGATCTTGCAAATTTTGTACTTAGAATCAGAGACCTTATTTGTTATGATTCTGAGGGGCAGCTGGTAGGCAGACAAGTTTCCAGATAACGGTGAAGAGGAATTTAGTGAAGGCTGGATAAGAGACAGCTGATTATTTTTTCTTACAGGTGAAACAACCAGCTGGAAAGCTCAGGGAAGAGGAACTTGATATGACATGCAGTCTTCTCAAAGCAACAGGGAACCAAGGAATTTGGGCAGCGATTCTGGCTTCAGTAATTGGAGAACAGGATTAAAGAGCATAAAACACAAGTACTAACTGGAGACATGTGAAGCCTGATTACCATCATGGAGGTGACAACAATCTGGTGGAGAGCAGCAGCAAAGATTGGTTCTTAAATATCACGATCTAATAAACGAAGGCAGAACAGGTGTGGAGGAAAGTGCCCAGGAAAAGGGAGGCTCTGGGCTAGCAAGGACAACTCCACCTGTGAGGAGAAAGCAAGAGAGAGAGAAGAGAAAAAGGAGACCCAAGGCCTGCCAGGACCATGATGCTTTCAGCTGCTCCCTTGAGGGGTTGCTGCAGTGGATCATCTGCCTCCATCTCACCCTATCCTTAGCATTCTCCTCTGTCACACGCACCATCTGCGTGTCTTACTTCACTACATCCATAAATGTCCTCTGCAGTTTACCTCTTCTCCTCCTGCCTGACAGTTTCAGGTACAACATTTTCTCGTCCCTCCTCTGCACATGTCCAAACCATCTCAGTCTCGCCTCTCTAGCTGCTCCTCTGATAAATTAATTTCTATTTTTGTCTAGCACCACCATACAAATGCTGTAATAAACAGAAAATATTAAAAAATACTGCTGCACCTGCAAAATTTCTTCTAAAAAAAAAGTCTTCAAAAATTATTTATCTTTAGTGTAATACAGGACAAAAAAACAGGACCAGATATGTACACGGAGAATGACTTAACATTAAAATGAGATTAGAGAAAAGCATTCATTAAGGTCCGTTAATATAATAACAAAATGAAATAGCAAAAATTAAGAAGCCTGAGTCACTGCCACTGGAGTGACCCCGGTTATCATCAAGGACCCCAAGGCAGCTCAGCTGAACAGGGTCAGCCAGGTTAGCAGTTTTTGTTTGATTGTTTTGTTTTTTTTTACTGTTGTTACTGTATTTGAATTTAATATCTATTATTTTGCACACTTATTTATTTCGGATTATGCCAGAATTAAGGAGTTCTGAGTCTTCCCCAAACCCGACAGAAGAAAGCTGACTCACTATCTCCAAAACAGCCCCGCCTACTGTAAACATCAAGCCTCTTTATTACGACGTCAGCAGTACAGTTATTTCGATGATGCTTATAGTTCAAATGATGGACACAGACGTCTGGCCTTTGGTTAGTGTGACGAAAAAATGATCACCATGATGGAAAAACAAAGCCTGGCTTCACTGAACAGCCTGCATCAGAGTCTGCACGGTTTGGTTGTGGTGAACTAATATCAGTATTCGAACCTACTAACACTGTACACACTCTGTCTACATATAACAAAAATGCAAGACTGACTGAAAGATTTATGTCCAGTCATTTTAATCACAGCATTTGATTTTGTTTCTTGTATAGTAGTTTTATCTGCGCAGTGAATAAAAAGTAGATTCAGGGAACTTAATGCTTTCACTGTTCTTTGGCCACAGACAGGTATAAAAAAAATTGAAGAGAAGATCATTTTAGACTTTAAATTAGTTTAAAATTATACAGTGTATATAAAAAATCTAGTTTGTGTGCTTTGTTTTGTCACAGGTAATGATGTCACAGGTCAACTGATTGTAATTCTCAAAGTTGTGACAAAGACACTTTGGATCGTGTTTCCTGCACTGCTTGTGTGGGTGTTGTCATGTTGACAAACAGTATTCCTACGCCATTTAGCATATTTATTCATTCATTTGACATTTACTGTTGCAGAAGCAGATGGTCTGAGTCTTGGTTACAAGTTTCTGACACCCTGAGGATTCACTGCATCGATTACGCCAATATGTTGGGCAGAGCTTTTAAGACTGCACCAGTTCAATCAATGACATATGAACACTATTAAAGCAGAGGTATTAAAAGCTAAATCATTCTTTAATGGGGTTATTTCCATGAGCACGTTATGTAGTTGTGTACAATTCCTGGCATTTGCTTTAATGTGTATAAAGTCCCAGATGGTTAGAGTTTACAGTATCCAGAGGATTTATATATGTGAATTTACTATGAAGTCCTGCATGCAAAATTAACTTTCCAAACTTTCTGGTGAGTATTTAACTTTTTATATTGATCACTAAGGTTAAATGGACAAACACAGCATAAGACTGTTTACATATTCATAGAGCTACCGTGTCTTTTCTTGTAAATATATATTTGAAAACAATTGCTTCAGCTTGTGAAAAGCCGTTTAAAAACAAAAGTACACATTTAACAGCAACATTAAAAAAACCCACAATCTAATCAGACCCAGAAGCTGAGTAAACACATTTGTAGTATACGCTGAAATGGAAACAAAAGGTGGGGGAAGAAAAACAGCATGTGAAATATTATAAATCAGCTCCCTACGGCTTTTTCATTATATCAGCGTAATGACCCCAAAGAAAAATATGTGGGCCTTTCCTGTTTTCTCTTTCTCACAAATTCCGGCACATCAGAAAGAGACTATACGTATATACAGTAGATATTTTTGCATATGCTTAAAATAAAAACAAGGCTTCAAATTATGAGCCTAAATCAAAACGTGCAATCGCTTTATTTTAATTAAGAATGCTGTAAATGATACAGAAGCAGTCGTTGTCCTTTACGGAGAAAGCAATAGAGGGAGGAGGAGGGTCAAAGAGGGCAGATCATCATGAGCAGGAGCTATGACCTGTAGTAATAAGCATGTGATGAATCCAGACACTGGGTTTCCCTGGGACATAGTGAGACACTCAAGATGGAGGAAATTAAAGACTTGTAATTATATTTTCCTGTGGGGCTACAGCAACAGCAGCCAGATATTCATCAAAGGCCGTTGCAGCAGGTGCAACCACACGCTTGCATCGATTCATCATCAGAAGCCAGCTCTTTTGTCATCTTTCAACTGCAGAGCTCTATTCTTTTATTGAGACATTTGATTTTCATGACGCATTAATGATCATTTCCATCTACACGTGAACAGGCTGCTGCGGTTGGATGGAGGGTTGCTGTTCACACAGTGCGCCCCAACTTGGAGACATATTGAGCTATCCCAGAGAGCAGATGCTTATAAAATCTAATTCAGGAGTCTTGCCAGTATGGAAAACAGTCTTGTCTCTGCCCCAGTTTCCTTACTGCTATGAAATCATTGATGAGGAAAAGCTAACTCATGCCAGCTGTAGCCAGAAGCACCTAATGCTGGAAGCAGCAGCCCATGCCTGACCCTTCAATCACACTTAATGCATCATCGTCTGATAAAAGGACATTAATTTCACATGAAAAATCTCAATTTTACAGCAGAGGCATAGAAGTGGATATAATTTAGTTTATTGAGACTGCTGCTATACCTATATATTGTATATTTAAATGTGCTGTTTGTGGCTACATAAAAATGTTTATAATGCAAGAGGATGCATGCACTCATTAATGAATTTGCATAACATTTGTAATTTCCTTATTCTTTAATGCTCTGTTTTTTGTTTTGTTTTTTCTGGGCTGACTAAAATTAACATTGACAATGTAGGTAACTATTTTTTTTTTTTTTTATCCTTGCATAAACAGTGGCAGTAAAAAAAACTGCAATGTAGGAAACCTAAAATCTTGTTCTTAAAATACGATCACATTATCTGACTTGTAACTATGGATTGTTTTTTGCCATGAACTTCCAGTCTACTGCATTTACTATCATTCATATCTCTCATATTGTGGCTGACTGTAGAAATAGATTACATGATTTAAAGTAAAATCAACTTACTTTACAACATTGTAGACAAAAATATGTGGTTCAAAGTGACTAATTGACATGACAGGCTTTGATATATTTTTATATACTAGATGTGAGGAACAAAATGAGAAGCGCAGCATCTGTTTCTGGTAACAAAGTTATTGTTTTGTCACTCAACATCTTTGTCCCTCACTCTTTCTCTTCCATACAAAAACAAAAATTGGTCCCCACAGCATGACTGATATGTCAGGTCATGGGCCCCAGAAAAACAAACACGCACACACCCACAGTCTCTCTCTCAAACACACACACACTCATGCACTATATAGAATGAGAAGCTAATAGTTTATTTTCCGGTTGTTAAGCCAAACTGTCCAAGGTTGAAAAGGACCTGGCTCAGATCTGTCCACTGAAAGACTCCTGAGAAAAATGTGGAACTTTGAGCAGCAGAAATTTCAAGGGCAACGTTTTGCTTTCCAACAGAACTACTCAAGAGATTCACAGCAGCGTTGCAGTCTCTCATAACTATTGGTGTATTCTCCTGAGCTACAGCAACCTTTATAAATGTGCCCATAATCATCATTTACCCTCACCATAAAAATATTTGTGTTAGTGGAGAATGCAGAAAAGCCAACACCCAGCACCTCACTCCCTCTGCTCGCAAACTGCTCAGTCTGGTGCTGATTCAATAGTATATAGCTGAACACTAGTTGAAGACAAATTAAGGAAATGCCTGCTTTGGCAAACAAGACAGGTTTCAATCGAATGCTGAAGATGTTTGAGGTGGATGCTGAAAAGAGAGTCCAGAATAATCTTAATGGGCTTACTGAATCTATCACTGGAGTTATTTCACAGTCTGGTATGAGTATTATGGATATTTCACCTGGAAAAGCTAAATGTAAGACTTTATCAAGCAACAGCACAACAGAGATATCCACACCTCATTTTTTTGCTATAGGCTTTATGCATGTAAAATTTTCTATTTTAAAACTGCATATTATTTTCAGATAACCACACAGTTCTAATGCATTGCTGTTGTGATATAAGAGCAGAAAAGTTGCTGAGTAACATAAAATGTTTGAAGTTGAAAATAACAGACACAAAATTCCTATTTAGAAAATATCCCTAGACATTAATAAACAGTACTGCAGACATTGTGATTGCTGGCCTGCAATCATAACTACAAGCTGTGCAGTTATAAAAACAACACACTTTGCTTTTTTTGAGTGAACCACACGGCCCTCTAGGGACCGCAAACTTTAGGCACAATTCTTTATGGCTTGAAATTTTTGCTGCTTCAATCCTGACTACCTTATCTAAAATGTAATTCATAATTCATGTTACAGTGAACGAATAAAACATTACTTTCTAGTCTGCCATGGTATTTTGGATAGACTGCCAATGGGAGGTGCCAACACCTTAAAATCCGCAAACCATGTCTTTTTTCCTGTTTGATCAAATATAAATGAAACAAAATAATGAAATAAAAAAACCCAGAAAGAAATGAAAAGTAAGATACAGTAAAGCTTACATTTTTACAGTTTACATGTGATGCTGCAAAAAATCATCTCAAATATCTACTGCAGATAGGCTTATGCAAAAAAGTGAGTCTTTTCAGATGAGCAATAAAACACATGAGCAAAACTGCTTCACACGAACATAGTTGCACTGTTCAAACCCTCAAGAAAATATCATCCCACTTTGTGATTCATGTTTGAAATACTGTCAATATCTACATGACCTGAGGGCATTGAGTTCAAACTGTGTGGACTAAGGTAAACTTGTCAGTTTTTGTAAACTTCACGCCTTTACTTTATTCTGAAAAAATATTCTGAATACTCGTGCTGAATTGTAACTAAACCAGGAACTTTGCTTAAACTTTGAAGCTAATACATATTCTCCCTGCATATTCTTAATCTTTCAAGAATGCTAACTAGAACTTGCAAGCTGGTGGTACTTAAAGAGCCATCAATGAGACATTCATTTACATGTGAATGAAATGCTTCCCATTACTTTGATGGAGGCTGTATAGGGCCTTCATTACACATGGAACCTTTCCACCCCCGTTTCTGCAAACAGCTGAAGTAAACATGTGGTTTTACCCAGAAGTCTAATTTAATCTGCTGCTCAGGGTGGAGCTTCTAATACATTAGTGGCATTTACTTACAGAGTGTTGTTGTGTTAGTATTTGAGAAATGCCCTCAAATCATAAATATGTATCATCGTGTCAGGCAGGTGGTTAGTTCAAAGTGGCTGGTCCACTGGTTACACAAATAATCCTCTTGCTGGCTGTAATTATCCATACATCAATCCGTGTTCTTCCGCTTATCTGAAATATTTTTTAAATATAAAAATGTTCAGCCATTGCCCTGCATACAAATGAAATACTGGCTGCACCTGCTGCCAGTTGTATAACCAACGTGTTAAGTGCCCACACTGAATAAGACATTCATACCTAGTCTGAGCTTTGACAACATATTTTCTTCAACAACATCAACAAATAAAATGAGTGAAATAATAAAATGGCTAATGTACCATTCAAAAGGTGAACTTATTTTTAATGATCTTCTCTTAGTATATATATATATATGATTAGGAGACGATGCACATCATTGAAATCAACTTGCAGGCGCAGCTGGATTGCTGGGTAGCTCAAAATTTCATTTAAACAACTCAGATATGGGCTGTTGTATTAACTAGCACGCGCCCGTGCTACAGTATTGTTTGGTCTGTGATTTTTGGCTCTTGTTAGGTGGTTTCTAGTCAACACGATAATGTCATAATATAGCATGTATAATTCAAGTTTTGTGGATACAAATGACATGTTACTGTCATGAAATGACATGACAAGATGTCGTTCTGAGGCATTAACGGTGCATAAATGCTACAAATGGGTCGTTTTAGCCTGCTGGTAGGCAGTTGCTAGGCAACATGATGATGTTATTATATCTGATATAGATAAGCATCTTCAGCGGCCTAAAATGTACCTGTGTGCATTTTGGTTGCTCAGCTCTTGATCGTGTATGAAGAATTTACTATGTTATAGTAAGATACACGCCAAGAAGGTTCAATCTATGAAAGTAGATGATTCGGGAAACATATTAAGACTTCATGTATTCAAATACAATATAGGTTAACAGATTAATTTGCTTTAGGTTGCTTGAGCCTCGAGCAAGGCCCAGTCCTCCAAAGTGCTTTGATAAGCTATTAATATCAGTATTCATAGGCCTAATGCAACAACCTGAAAGACTAGAACAGAACATGAACAAACATGGCACAAAAAGAAAAAAGGAGGCCGTTCAACTGACTCTTTGTTTTGCTATTCACCAATACTTTAAAAAATAAAAATAAATAAATAAACATTCATTGAGATGCCCTCAAGGTAGGAAGTGAAATCCAGGCTGTCAGTTCTCAGCTGCCAATAGGAAATACTGTTGATGTAGCCCCTGGATGCGAATGTGTACAAGTGTGAAAAGGGTAGTATGCAAAATGTGCTTGAGTGCTTAGCAAACCGGGCCCTGAATCACTAATAAAAACAAGAAATGTCAAGAGCTGTGTCGATACATGACTTACAAGACAGTTTATGCTCTGGCATCATTTCAATCCCTTCGAGTGAAAGTAAATAGAGCAATGCTTTGTATGTCATCAAACGCTATTTATTTTGTTTGCATTAATACATTCTAATGCACACTGAAGCTTCTACTTGTCGTTTACAGGACTTGAAGGGCCGAGCTGCTTTGCTGACATTAAGGAATTCTGCAAACCTAAACCAAGATTTGTCCCTATTTTACTCCTTCCCCTCTAATCTGGTTTATATATTTTTTTGAACAAACACATAAACAAAGATGTATTTTTTAGCATTTATGTATAAAACAGTAATTACTCAAGGCCAACCCAAAGTCCTGACATTTAACAAGACACTGCATAAAACTATGACTCATTCTTTCAACCTCGGGCATGCTTTGACTCAGCCTTACTAGTCTGATCATATCAGTCTAATTGTAGTGTTTAATTAAAAACATTTTTACATAACTAGGATTTTATATTCCAAAGCTCAGATGCAGAAGCAGTGTAAACAAATTTCTGAACTAAACCTCTATATGACGAGAAATATGCTAAAATACACCAGCTCCTTTAGATGCTCTTTTTTTTCCCCCTGTCTTTTTATTAAGAGCAACTTGTGCCATAACCGCCCTTGATGTCAAACATCCAAAGAATCCTTGATCATAAATTTTCAATCTGCTATAGTCGTGCTTCCATTTTAAAACCACATATTTTTTCAGTTTCCCAATGTTGTCTGATTCCAGACAGTGGAGAGGATTTGTCTTGGCGTAAGACTTCTTTTAATCATTCTCTTTCTGTATGTGTGGGCTCTGCAGCCAATTTCTTTCTTTTTTAAACAGACCTTTTCTTTGATAACTCTTTAAATTGGATTAAGGTTCATTCTCTTTCCTTTGTCAAAAGTACATTTCCCTATCTTCCTAAAATGTCAAATTGAGTCTACAAGGAAAAACATCTTCAGAGGAGATAACAGAAACAGTAACAAAAAATCAAATGTCCAAAGTCTGAATGGATAGATGATGAGGGCTTAGGCCCCTATCATTGTGAATGCAGATTTTGCTATTGTTACACTGGCAGTCGTGGCAGCTGTAGCATCTGCAGTGAGTGGAGAAAAAAATGCTTACAGGATGCTCCAGGTGTTATTATCCATTCCCAGCAGTCAGTCGGTGTTGATTTTTCCACCAGTCAATACCTGCTGCTGTCCGTGCACCTGACATGACTTGCTCAAAATTGATGCGCAAACACTAGAAAAAAAGGAAATTAACTGCAAGCCAAGAGGAGATATTCTCTAACACACAGAGCACTGCATTTTCATTTGCATACAGTTCATCAATGGGCATTATGGCTTTAGTGCAGAAATTAGACCAGTGCTTTGTAAGTCGGAAAATAACAACATCCATCCATCCTTCGATGGATGGATGTTGAGAATCAGCCGTGTAAGGGACTGTTAGTAATAATGGTTGTGGGGTATTGTTCTGTACATACACAGCAGTTATTAAAATGATTCTGATGCAAGCACTTTTGTTCACAGTGATCATCAGTTTATATTTAAAGTCTCATCCCATGACAGGTGAGACAACAGAAAAACAATGTCCAGATTCAAATGACTGGAGACTGGATCATCACAGCACTGTGTTCAATTACTGTGGCCATATTGCGTGGCTAATTGTCTTTGTGCTGGCAACGGCAAAAAACAAAAAAGCTTCTCAACAGAGAAACAAGACAACCCGGACATCCAGCACTGATAATACTCATTCAAACTTTTTCAGGTGACATAGTTTGCTTCTTTCTTTTAGTTATGTTCTTTTTTTTCTTTTTCTTTTATGGTTTAAGGATGTATCAGCAACATGTGCACATTTGCTTTTCAGCCCCTTAAGTCGTTCCAAAAGGGAATGTAGAAAGAGAAACTGGGTACTATATCAAAAGCATAAAAATATGGATTTTTACCAACACTTGTGTACCCTTTCTGCTATCTGAGCTTTTCCTTTCAGTTTCAATTGGACATAAATCCTACACGTGAGCATAAGAAATGGGTTAAGTCCCCTATCTATGGTCAAACCCCATTCAGAGGGGATTTTGGTTGCAGGCAAAGCACGGACTTACACATGTGTAAGAGAGAGACTGTATAAGAGAGAGAGAGAGAGAGACTGCATGATTGAGAGAGGGAAACTTCTTTTTTTTTCTTTTTTTGCTTTAGTCCTCAATTGGTTCAGCTGCTTGTTGCCTAGTAACCGCAATCCCCTTTGAAAGGCTCTCTTCCTTGCTCAAAAATATCACTAAAGATATATTCACATTCTGTCTACGAGACACTCTTATCAACAATGGGACAATAATGTTCATTTTAGAGAAACAATGCAAGAACTTTTTTTAAATTTTAAATTTTTTTATTTATTCTTTTGGGTTTTTTTTTATCCTGGAGGACGGTCCTGTTTCTCAGCGTTGTCGAGCTAAGCTTGCTGAGTAGCTTTTGTGTGTAATGGAAGATAATGACTGCTTTCTGGCTGAAAAATCTTAGTTTGCTGGTATGTTGGGTGTAATTGCTACAGCAGTAGGTGACACATTGTTGGCAGGAGGCGATCTGAAATTTTTTAATAACTCACTTTAAGTGGTATGGTATAGTGAGGGTTGTATGCTAATCAGCTGATTACTGTCAAATCAGCCATTCCACTCACTGCACTTTTACAGGGTCTAGTATAAAATGTGAACTTAATTACCCTCAAGCTATCTGAGTGAACAGGAAAGCAAGAAATTGAAATTACTTCAGAAAAACAAAATATAGAAGAACATACAATATTTATATTTTCAGAGTGAACAGTTGTGAACACACAACTGTAGGTTGTCATCGTGACAGTGTTAAGAAAATTCTGAAAAACGTCTGCATCAGTGACTGTTAAACTTTTATAAAGTCATTGGTCTGCATGTATCTAGATTTCAGTACATTCATTTACATACGGATCAATTAACAATTGTAATATGAGGAGAATATGTATGGATGTATGATGCTAGTCAAATTCTGAAATATAGTGGAGTATACTTAACATGGGTTCATTAAATATAAGCTAGTCATTATTAATGAATTATCATTGTTCGTGCATTGCTGTTTATTTTTCATCCTTGCCCTGACTCATTTTCATAAAGTTAGTTCAGATTGCCAGAGTAACAAAGATAATATTTATTTGAACCCCCCAAGCACTAGATAGATTTTTTTAAAGATGTTTTTGCTGCTTTGTTTAAAGATAACCAATAAATAATGAGAAATACCAAACTTTAAGCCTAAAAAGCAACAGATTGGCTGCTTATGGCCTTAGTCCCAGAAATAGCATAGAACTTAAATTTACTTACATTGTAGAGTCCTGTAAAATACGTGTTATTACAGGGCACTTAAGACCTTATTCACGGGCCATATTATGAAGTGTTACCAAATTGATCAACTGTAAAAAAAATTAAAAAGCCTAACGTCACATGTACCTTGAAAAAGTAGGAAGGCAGTGCAATGATTTGAATAAGGTTAGCAACTCAGTGTGATTAGACATTACACAGTTGATTTGGTTGGATGGACAAAGCACAATCGGTTTTCATTCAAACAGAAAGGCAAAAATACAAAGCTGAATGGATCAATACAGGTTATAATTGCATCCATTAGTGCGTCATTGACTATTGTGATGATATTCATTTCATATTGGTAGCAGTAAACTCCACTGTGGCTGCTTCAGTGCGTAATATTTGCTGTAAGCATTTTTTTTTTTTTTTTACACAGCTTATATTTGTGTTTTTGCATCTGTGTTTGTGTAGCCAACTTAATTCTTTAACATACAAGAATAACTTTACCAAACTGGCCCCTATATATACAAAAGAAGAGCAGCACCTGTGTATATACAGAAAAACACAAGTGAGGTGATATACAACTGTAATTCTATGTGGATTAAATTTCTGTGTTTATGGCACAGTCATTTGAAAACAACTGTCATGTTGTCCACTTAAGTTAAAATGACTGTTTATTTGATTCTCAGGAGACTGTAATGGTTTCTCCCATTCCTGCTGTAATGTAAGGGAAGGAA
The DNA here is from genome assembly GCA_034780415.1 of Cichlasoma orientale. Classification (NCBI taxonomy): domain Eukaryota; kingdom Metazoa; phylum Chordata; class Actinopteri; order Cichliformes; family Cichlidae; genus Cichlasoma; species Cichlasoma orientale. The sequence continues at coordinate 64,466 of JAVDPK010002603.1, forward strand.
AACTCAGAACTAAAGATTTCCCTGTGGAAACTGAAGGAAGGTCATCCCCGAACCATGATGTTGCTGTCAAGATTAAAAGCGATGGAACAACTTCTTATTCCTTGTCATCTATTGTTTGAGAGACAGGAACAAGCTCACACAAAAGCAGATTTGCTACATTAAGCTATTGCTGGGATTTTCAAAATATCAAACGCCATATATGCAGTATGCATGTATATGTGTGCGTGCTGTGTATACTTGCCTTTTAGACAATATAAACCCGAGCAATAATTTAAAAATAAGTAATTAAGCAGGATTTAAATCCCTTGATCAAAAGAGCAATTTGTGTTTAACCAGCCCTACATGTTGAGCTACAAGCCCTAAACAAAGCACTCTAAACTTAAATAGGCTTTGAATGTTAATTTGCTGCTGCTATTATCATTAAAAGGAAAAAGAATCCAATGAATAGGCATTGTATGACAAAGAAGTCTTTATTTTAATTCCTTCATCTGCTTGGCACATGCAAGCTAAGACAAGAAAAGCTAAGACAATAAGAAGTGGCTGACCATCTCCAGTGGAACAGGTTCCCACAAAGCATGCACTTATTCTTGGAAGGAAAGATAATAATTTTAAGGAAATGACATCCGGTTTTCATGTTCGTGATGCGCTGTTTGCTTGGATGTCCAACAGATAAAAGCTGGTGTCACTAGGTTACAAACTGTGGAAAAGTACACAGTTTTTCTCCTTGAAAACACAAATGTCTTATTTCAGCACAGGTACAGATAATATATTCAGGACAGCGCATGTACCTAAAACAGAAGAGCACACAATGTAACTGTGTACAAAAACACTGACTATAGTGAATCGTGTTCAGAGTCCACTGCACATGCATGGCAGCTCCATAATTAAGACATTAATCAACTGCCAACCTTGCCTAACCCAGTGCATGCGTTATGATGACCATATACCCAGCACAGTTCAGACAGATCATCTGCTGATTACAGATCACCATGTTACTGCATGAAATGAATGGAGCTTGCATTACAATAACTAGTGAAAACAAATTATATACCAGCTTATTTCTTGATGAGCTTTTGGGCTACTTTCATTCTCAGAGGATTGATCCCCTGCTCATCAAAGAAGCATCAACAACTTCCTTCATTAAATTCATGTCTGACAGCTCTAACGAGAAATGAGAGGAAGAGATAGGAAAGCTTAACAAACCCAGGAATGTATTTATGCAAACTAATGAAAACATAAATAGCACATTTACCTTCTTTTACACACAATAATACACACAATTCTGTTGAGTAGTTATTTGCCTTTGTTTAGCATTGGTATGATATGTTGAACAGTGGGAGAGTAAGCAAGATGTTTGGTAACAGGTGGTTCTCGGCAAAAATTTAGTGTGGTAGTCATATTGACATTGTACTGGTAACTTTGGATAACTGACACTTTCATGATTGGGGTTTTTGAGGTTACAATCACCAGTCGTGAGGAAAAACCTGTATTCTCCAACTGGTTGTAAGTGGTTGCTAGACGTTGATGGCAGTCTAAAGGGAAATGACTGCTAAAGTGCCAGTCATGCAGGCCCACACATCAGTCAGCGACCCCTGGCAACCACACGCCACCAGGAAAAAATATGCGTTTCCCATCCGGTTGACAAAAACCACCTTGTGATTGATTTGTCACTAGTATACTGTGCGGTCATAGTTTGAATGGAAGTGATGGGCTTGTCAGCAAACACTAGTCAGCTAGTCTCTGAGCTGTACTGAAAGTGTGAAAAGTGCAACACAAACTGGAAGTGGAGACCGTTTGCCTTCAAAGTAAAAGTTGTGCCTTTTGAATCATATTGGCTGGCTATGGCACAGTTTTTACTTTGAAAGTGAAGCTTCTCCATTTCCAGGTTTGCGTTGCACTTTTTCTAGCTTTACTGCTACTTGGCTAGTAGGTAGTGTTTGCAGACAAACATGAAATCTACAGGCAACTGTGGCAGTCTGCTAGCAATCATTTGGAAGGTTTTGGTGCAGCACCTTCTTTGCAGCCAAGTTCACCCAGTGAAAGCCAGCAGTCTCCAGGAACCACTCCCAACCACTCAGGGAATACACATTTTCCCCCTAGCAATGGTGTTTGTACCATGTACCTGTGACGGTGCGTGGGAGCAGGCTGTGTGGCGTGTGAAGGAGGTGAGGACTCAAAAGCAGGATGCAGGAGTAGGCAGTTGTAAATGAGATTGAGCCTTTATTTTAGCAGCAAAACATGGAGAACAAAATGAACCAAGGCAACTAAAGGAAATTTATACTAGAAAAAGTAAACTAAGCAGTACTGGCACTCCGGCGAACACAAGACAACACAGCCACCACGGCAACATCTGACAAGGGGAAAACTGAGATAATAAATACACAGCGGGAACCAGGGGTGAGTGGAAACAGCTGGGGCAAAACAGGTGAACAGAATGACACTAACGAGACTCAGGGAATTAAATTGAAACACAAAGCACATGAGACAAGGGATTTCAAAATAAAACAGGAAGTGAGAAGACTAATACACAAATGCAAACTTGACACCACACAAAGAGGACGCAGACTAGACGCAGCACAGGGAGACAGACACTGTGAAAAATAAAAGAAACTCCACACAGAGGGGAAACACTTTGGGACGGAACACAGGGAGAACTAAGGTCTAAAGCAATGGGAACTAACTAGGAATACATAAGGGGAACACAAGACACAATAAACAGTAACAATAAAGGTAACACAACTACAAAAGATCCTAAACTGAGAAACAAGGGGTTGCAGACCTAGGACCATGACAGTACCAATAACATTCAGTGCCAGTTATTATTATTTTAAAAACATTAACAGAACAATCAGTGAAGGACTTTTTCTTTTCTGGCGCATTCCTTTTTTTTTTTCCTGTCGACTGACAGTAGTAGTGCCATAGCAACAGTGTCTATATGGACATAACACGCCTGCTGGGTGCAGCAGTTCAGGGAGACAGCCATCGCATATACAGAGAAAGTTAGTCAGTGCGCTCCGGGTCTTGGAATACACTCTCTGGCCTTCATCTTACTTCATTCTCTAATATTGGACTATGGGCGCAGTAACTGGACCCTACAATGACTCTTTGTCACTATATAGTCTATATGGCATGATACTAGTAATGTTACAGTCTGGTGTTAACTGAAAAGCATAGAGACAGAGTAGTGGGATATGCACTCACTGGCCACATAATTAGGCACACCTTTTTACTCAGGCAGCAACTCAATGCGTCTAGGTATGTAGACATGGTCAAGACAACCTACTGATGTCCAAACTGAGCATTTGAGTGACTTTGAATGTTGCATGGTTGTTGGTGCCTGAGGAGCTAGTCTGAATATTTCAGAAACTGCTGCCCTTTTGTGACTTTCCTGCTTAAACATCTCCATGGTTTACAGAGAAGGGTCTGAGGAAGAGAAAATATCCAGTGAGCGGCAGTTCTGTAGACAAAAATGTCTTGTTGATGCCAGAAGTCAATGGTCAGATGCTAGACTGCCTCGAGCTAATAGGAAGATAACAATAACTCAAATTCAAACAATAACTCTTCAGCATACTTTGTTACAACCGAGGTATACAGAAGAGCATCTCTGAACACACATCACGCCAAACCTTGAAGCAGTTGGGTTACAAGAAGAATACACAGAATTCCACACTGGGTGCCGCTCCTGTCGGCTACAAACGGGAAAGTGAGGCTATATCGCGTGTAACTGTGTAGGTACACTACAGTGACAATATTGTGCATTGTTATGAGCATATACTATAGAAAATCTATTGTTTAAACGCCAAGTGTGGTGAAATGTTGGCGTTCCACCGTAATACTACAAATCTGACTGTAATATTTGTGCTTGTAAAATGACAACACTGTCCCACTTAAAATTTGTTGCGTTTTTTTAGAAGATTTTACAGCTCTACTTCAATTTTATTATTTTCTACACCACTCTACTTCTGAAAATAGTTTCAATAATTTAATTTATATTAATTGCCCTCGCTCAAATAAAAGCTGCCCCCACACTCTCCTTGGTGGTTTTAATAAGCCAGAACCACCACTTTTCTGTTTTTTTATTATGTATTTATTTATTTGCAATATCTGAAATGAGATGTATTCCAGCGAAGGGATTGTTTAGACTTTGTATCATTGTATTCAGTTTTTAGTGAGTTTCAAAATGCAGGTTGAGGGCATCACCGGCCTTCTGGTACCAAATCACATTAAAAAAAAAGGTTATTCATTACCCCAAAAATCATGAAAACGATTATGCAAAATGATGATTGTTCAGATCACAAGCATCATTGCCCACATTACTTCCTACTCTCTGCACAGTGCACACTGCTGAATAATTCTGTGCACATAGTTAAATAATTTTGTTCCAAAACTCCAAAAAAAGATGATATCAGATGAGGAGGTTTGGAACAAGTGCTAATGAAATTGGGGTCTTTGGCCTAATGTGTATCTAAATGGATTTTCTTGATGCAAAAACATTTGGCAATTTCTCATTTAGACACTGAGCGATATTGCTGCTGAGGGAGTAAAACTGCACTGTGCTGGTGAATATACGATCATTTGCTACCCAAAACCTCAAACAAAAGTTTGCCTTCTGATGGAGCAGGTCTTTGCTGGCAAAAACTACTTGGACACTGTCTTGCACATTCAATCCCCTAACCTGTCAGGAGGTATAAATTGCAAGCGGAAATGGCATGATTGTCCACAGAGGGCTGGAGTCTGAACAGGTCAGACATGGATGTGATTGGGAACTTGATCAAAAGCAACAGAGATCCAGTGTGAAGAGGAAACACTGCTCATTCGCATTCCTTGAACCTGAATAACAGACAGGGTGATTTCCTTCTTAGTTTCCTCATGGGTTTGAAGCATCCAAAGCCTGATGTAAATATGTGTTAGTATAGGCCTTTTATTTGAAATGTCTTTTTTAAAAAAAACTGTTTGTGAGACGGTGAGGTGAACTGAGACATTTTATTTTTTTGATTAATAAGTCTATACTCACCATGGAGAGCAAAAAGAGTTATTTTTGTTCAGCAACTCATTAAAACATGCTCGAGGCTATGTGATCATATCACATGTTTTGAGGGGAGGAGAATGAGTGTTGCATGCTCAAAAATAGGCCATCCAATCCAGTAAGTAGTTACTGAGTGAAGGTATTCAATTGTGCAATGGCTGAATTGTAAAATACAAACACTTCCCCCACTTCTGAGAAAAGATTTATGATTTTTTTTCAGGTGATTAAGATGGAAATTGTTCATCTGATATCCTCTTAGCGGCAGTAATTTTACAGTTAGTGCCCTATCAAAGGGAAAATAACCTAATCTCATGCAGAAAAACCCTAAGTTCTATTTTTATATAATGCTGTAGGAATTTTCAGAAGAATATGTAATACTCAAAACAGCCCTTTTTTATATTTTAACTAGCCCAGGTATTGTTATGATGCAAATGCATGATTCTTCTTTAAATGCATGATTATAGTGCTTTTTTCCGGGCCACACCAGTGAAGTGGAGGTAAAATCTAGCACTGATTTTGACCTCAATATTAATACAACCTAAAGCACAAGTTATGAAAAGAAGAGCATTTAATTTTTCCAGTGTCTAAAATTCTAATTGTGCAACTCCTTTATAACTAAATCTCTTGATTTGAAACCTATTGTTATTAAGCTATAAAGAACAGAGAGAGAATGCAGCACCAAGTTATTAAAACATTCCCTAATTAGACTACGTTACCACTCTCATCTGAATGTATGTTGCACAAGACTCATCATTTACAGGAGTTTACTTTTTGTTTTTAAATCTTCGGCACAGTGTTTTCCAAATTTTGCACAACGGTTCTGATTTATGCTTTTGCTGCTGTAGCACGGGACTGCAGTCTTTCCCCTTAGACCGTCACATGGCCTGACAATAGTTGCAGATGGCAAGACAGTCCCTGGATAGTGAAAGAGAGGAAAACAGAGAGCGATCTCCAGCTTTGGGCATTACGGGCCTGGAACCAACAGCTCAAATTGATACGGCTTGGGACCAGCATGGTCCTCCACCACACTAATGTCTGCTTCAGGGTATTTTGGAGAGGAAAAGTCCTCCACCTCGAAAGAGCCTTTTACTTTCATAGATAGATGCCTTGCGATTCAGTGTTGCTCTCCATTTTCCTATGGCCTTGGGATGTCACTGAGCAACTCTTGCCTCACATATCCTTGCCCCCCCCCCCCCTCCTCAACCCATCCCCACCCCTATTCTCTGCCTCTTTCACGCCACTTTTTTTTTTTTTTTAGCATTTTTCAAATTTATGCAGGGGTTGGCGTTAGACTGAGAGCTCCTGGTATGCTTACTCTTAAATGTTAGTTGTTCCACCTGCCTGCCCTGCTATGAGGAATCAAAATGTCTTCTGTAAAAGGTTTTTGACTCAGAGTCCACGGGACGAGACAGCAGCAGTCACCTAATCAATTTAGAATAACCTTAGCATTGATTAGAAGCTAAATAAGTTCCACAGAAGTGACTAACACTATACAAAAAGGCACAAAACACCAATAAATAAATCAACTGGAAAAGGTGTGATGAGTTTCCTCACCTACAAATGAAATAGCTGTTTCCAGGGGAAAAAACAACATAAGTTATTTTACCCATAGTGGTGATGGAGATGTCCTAAACGGTTCCTACTGTACTAGGCCTGATCCAGCTATGTCTTAATAAATGTGTATCTGCTAAAATAAAAGTCCAGTTTAAAATGTGAGTCTGTCCTTATTGTTATTTATTGTGTATCGTCCAGTTCTACACCAGTGGCCTTTACTGCATCTGAGTGTGAACAGAAGAGAGAGAGAGAAAAAAAAAAGAACTGGTTACTCTGGTGATTGACTGTTCATTGTTCTGATTCCCAGGTTAGCAAAATTCACTAAGCTGCTTAGCTTAGCAGATCCATTATTTCTTCTCTCCCTTTCTCATTAAAAAAGATCAGTGTACAAAACATTGGGGAAGTAGTTTTTCATTTTAGCTGGGGCCGACTATTATTTCCACTGTTTAAAATGGTTGCTGGTGGCAGCTCATTTCAGCTGCTGCTAATTAATTCCATGAGTAACTTGATGACAAACCAAAACAGTTGCCTATAGTTGGGTTTGTGTGCCTTGTGCAGTCTGAGTTCAGCAAAGTGAGGAACATTTATTTCTGGCTCATCACATCATGTAATTTTCAGTGGTTGCATTCTTCCAGTTAAACTTTATTTTAGATATGGTAATAATTTAGCCCTTACATATTCTTTATATGTCCTGCCCTCACAGCAGGGTTTGCGTCAACTTTGACCCGGGCTAATAATTCCCTCATAATATGTGGCTATACCAAATTTTGAACTACTGATCTATTTAGAATGGATAAATAGCCTGACAAATGAGTGGATGATTAATTCTTAATTAATGTTTCAGAGAGCAGTGAGAGTGCATTTTTTTAGGTTTCACAGTACTTCGTTTTGGAGAAATATGTTTATTATCACACAGTATCATGTCCTGCGACATACCTTCAGGGTCAGAAAAATGAAGCCAATGCAGAAATGCCTTCCACCTGCATTTATCTGAAGGCCACCAGATGACAATAGCTGTGGTTGCAAAAACAAAGTGTCCCATAGACGTGTATGGGAAAATAGTCCCCTGACTTGACCTTGTAAATGCTTTCCTGCTATGATTATGGTCTCAGTCACTCATTTCAAGTCATACTGAAAAATGAAAAAGAATTGTCTGTTTTATAAATAAAAGCTCATCTCTTGGGTCTTGGACCCAGCGTTTTGTGTATTTGGACTCTTTAGTTCCGTTTATGCTTAATAATGTTCAGTTTGATTCTTAGTCTGTTTAGTTTTTCTCCTTCATGTTTTCCTTTGTATTTATCTGGTGTGGATGGCTTTATAGCTGCTTGCAGTAAGCTGAAATGAGCTTGCTTTTTTATCTTACCTTCAGAGTATTTCGAGTTCTTGTTTCCTGGTTTTGCCTTATCTTTATTGCATTTCCTTTGTATGGTATTTTGAGTTTTGCACTATTTTTATAACAGATCTCTTCAGTTTAGTTTTTAATTAAATTCTATTTCAATTCAATTTTATTTATAATGCACCAGATCACAATAAACAGTCGCCTCAAGGTACTTTTTATTGTAAGTTAATACCATACAATAATTACAGAGAAACCCAACAATCAAAACAACCCCCCATAAGCAAGCACTTGGCGAAAGTGGGAAGGAAAAACTCCCTTTTAACGGGAAGAATCCTCTGGCAGAACCAGGCTCAGGGAAGGGCAGTCATCTACTACGACCTGTTGGGGTGAAGGGAGGGAGACAGGAAAATTAGAGTTTTGGATATAGTTTTCCTTGTGTTCTTTGTATCTTGACAAACCTTTGTCTTTGTGTTAGGCATTCCTTTGCTATGTTACTTTCTGTGTTATTTTACCAGTCATGTTTCCTTGTATTTAGTTTTGATTCTCCCCTGTATTCGTTTGATTCAGTTCACCTGTGCCTTTTGTTCCCCAGCTATGTTCCCTCTCCCTCATTACCCCTTGGGTATATTTAAGCCATCGTCAGTTTGTCTTAGGTTTTTGTGGCCTCATGCTATTGTTCCCTGTCTATCTCCCCGCTTGGATTTAACAACTTTTTTTTTCACCTGCTTCTTGGATTTTCTGTTTCCTCAAATGAAGGTCAGTTTTAGTTTTTTTGTCTTGTTTTTTCAATTCCATTTTTGAGTCTGCCTTTGGGTCCACATTCTACATTCCTCATCATACAACAGAAGACAGAATGACGCTACACAGATTGAACCAGCAGACTTCACCGTGGAGTAACAGCTGATATGTTTGGAGCATCGCCTGGAGTTTTTGTTCCGGGAGTCCCAGACAAACATGCTCCAAACAATGCTTCAGACTCTGCTTGTCACCTCTGTCCTTCATCTGCTAAGACTGCCACTGCACACCTGCCTCAGCCCACTTACTCTAAGACAAGGCTTAGGCCTTGACGATGGCATTCATCATCTTCAGCGCAGCAGCAGCTCCACACCCAAGCCAGCTCTTCATCAGCCTTTCCACCTAGATCAGTCGACTTCCAGTCTTGGCCTTCTCTGTGGGCGACTGACACCAGGGCCACATCTGTTACCACGCCTAGGATGAGGGCTGCTAGGTGCACAGCTGTTACTGTGCCTGTGTCTACTGATGCCTGGTCCCTTCCCCTGTTTATCTGCCTGCTTTTGCTGTTGTCAGGCCCGACAGAGACTGAACCTGAGCTGGCAGCCCCAGAGGCTGACCACCCTGCACCGGTCCCAGCTCCAAAGGTGAGGGTGGTCAGGCCTAAGAATTCTGTAGCCTGAGCAACCAGAGAATCCTGTCCAACCTGAGAATTCTGTTAAGTTGGAGTGTTTGTCTTGTCCCTCTGTGTCTTTGTCCCTTGTCTTATGTGTTCTGTCTTTAGTTTTGCTTCCTATGTTGTGTCAAGTCCATGTTTTGTTTCCGTGTCTACCATAGTCTTACCTGTCTCTGTGTTTTATCCTCAGCCCCTCATGTGTGAAGCCACCTGTGTCTGTGTTTGTTTATTGTCCCGTCCTGGTGTCAAGTTTTGGTGTGTGAGTCTGTGTTCCATTGTTGGTCATTTCCTGTCTTATTGTGTTAGGGCCCTGTTTCCTGGTTTCATCAGTGTGATTTTGATCACCTGTGCTCCCCGGGTGTTTCCACTCCTCTCGTTACCTCATGTGTGCATACATTGTCTGTCCCTTGTTTAGTTTTTGTTGCATCGTTGTCATAGTTTCATTTAAGTTCAGTCCTGTTTTTGAGTCCTTTCTGCCACAGCGTGTCACATGACCCATGATCTGACCCAAACTGGTGACTCTAACATCCATCTCAATGGATACCTCAAATTTGACCTGGAACATCCTCAGTGTACAAAAACTTGTTGCACCTGCACAAAAGTATAAAATGATTAAATATTTACATTTTTGTGTATTTTGGGCCACTTTAGGAAAGGTCATAATGTTTTAGGTTAAAGAATGACATTTATGGTATTTTTTTTTTACAGCTCTACTATTTTGATCAAGCAGCTTGTGAAAAATTAGGTGGAAAAATTTTGAAGGACAAAATTATGAAATAATCACAGAGACTGTTTTAAAGAATTTAAGGCTAAGGCCAATAATTTTTTTGTCCAACAATTTTTTTTTTTTTTTTTTTTTGCAGTAGTGCTGCTGGTTGAAAGGGCAGCTTAATGGACCTGAAAAGGTGTGGTATTTGCAATCACAGAATAATTAAAGCAGAAAAATTGTAATCTTACAAAATCGTTACTCTTCCTCCAAAGATTCCAGAAATGTTAATTAAATTTTAGCCAGAAACTAGGTATGCAGCTGTATTTGTTTCAGTTTTGTTGTTATTTACTTCCATTTTTTTGTGTCAAGGTTAGTTTTGTTTCAGCTTTTCATCACACTATCTTTGAATATTTAGCCAGCAGAAAATTGCTACAACACATAAACACTGACCACTGCCATTAGCTAAAGTCAGTCACCAATACTGGCCAATGCTGAAGTTTAGGAGACAGAAATACAGCATGAATTAAATTTAATGTAGGTGGAATAATATTCTTGCATATTTGCCAAAGCATGTAATCAGCTTTTATTATAAAAGGTGTACCCAGTACCGGATTATATTTGACCTAATACAATACATTCTTTCTTTTTTGAAGTCAGTGCTGTCTGTCACTGCGTCTACAACAGCAACAGACTAAAGCCTTTTTTGTAGCTATATTTACAATATACTAAAACTAGTTGATAGTCTGTTGTGCTGTTGGTGTGGATATGATAAAAAATGTTGATTATCTGGTTCCTGGCAACTAATTAGAAAGGCTTTAGATTTAGTAATTTATGCCACTCCCACTCCCATCTTTACTGGAATATTTTAAAAAGCTGCCAAATACCAATAGTATGTATAGCTGGTTAGCTAGCTGCTGTAGTGGGAAATTGAGTGAATGAGAACAGAACATAGGGTTTATTGCTCACTGTGTGTATGTGTATGTGTATGCATGTGTGTGGTGAAGGTGGAGTTGCCCTTGTGCCCCAAGTGGGATAATAAGGGCATGGGCTTAGTCTCACCACACTGTAATATATATTATTATCTCGGCATACACTCAAAGTCAAGTATCTTTTTCTTCCTCTGTTATTGTTGGAGTCAGGGTGTAACCTTTGGAACCTTTGTTATCTGTGCACGATCGGTCCACAAAAGATGTATGGAGTTGCATCACCAAAAAGATTTGACTGAGCGCAAACCAGTCAAAGTTTTGCTTTGTGTAGGCTGGGGATCTCCATGGATGTGGGGTGTGTTATGACAGTTCAAGGTTCATCATAACTTGACAAATGGAGTTGTTTACAACAGACACAGCATACAGAGGACATGGCAGCATCAAGACAGATGGTCTTCATTTTTCACACGTTCCCTCTCATCTCCCTAATAGAAGCGGCGCAGGCTGTCAGGAGCAATGTAGAGGAGGCTTTCATTTACATCCTGGATAAGGATCAATAACATCTCTATTTAAAAATCAATCATTTCTTGTCAGCCAGGTTGAGTTGCGTGAGTGTCTCGTGTGTGTTGACACTGATGGTGTTTTTTATTTCAGGTGACTACAAATATGAAATGAATGTCAACTGAAGAAACATAGTGAAGATTTTGTCTTGGGATTTTAAAATGTTTACAAAATATAGTTGTAGCAAAAAAAAAAAAATAGTTAGAGGGATAGAACCGTATATATAAAAACTGAAATATTGAATAGTTTTCAACCTTTGGTACAGGGCAGTATTCTCCATGGGTTTACTGGATGTGTATGGGGGCGGGGGGGGGGGGGGTGGTGGTGTTTGGCTGTGACTTGCTCGCTGAAGATTTTAAATTATGCTTTTTGAAACAAACACATCACCAGAGTACATCAGACCCGATCCTATCACTCTATCTGTCAGGACCACGTGGTGCACCTTGGGAATAGCTCTGCTACGTTTCATAGCAGATATGTGTTTGCCTCTCAGTAAGAAGATGTTGGACAGGAAGAGTAGGCTCCATGGTTAGTGCTCGCTCGGCAAGAAGAGCAGGTTCACGCTCGATAAACTGAGCTTAGGTGACATCAATCCCTCACCCAAAGGGAGAAATGCTTAGCAGCGCTCTGGCTGAGGTTGATTAATAGTGGCTTCTTGAAGAGAGGAAGCTGCTATAATTAGGGATGCAGCACAGTGAAGTTCTGGGCCGATACCAGTTTTAAAATAATAATATGCCAATAGCTGACATTGATGTTAGACAAAATAAACAAACAAGAAACTTTGATATTCATTCATCCTATGCCCCCTGCCAGGGGGGGAAAAAAATCTACATTATAAATAAGTAGCTCATTGTTTTGTAGTCTTTCATCCTTTTATCACTCCATCTCCTGTCAACAGGAAGAATGTTGGGCAGATAAAACAGTGCATCCCTATCCATAATATTTGGACTTTTCTGGAGGGCTCTTTAACTCCATGTTTGAGACACGCTTCAATATGTTCACAAACCAGCAGGCGTAGTTGAAATCCACGGTGTCTGTTCTGCTGTTTATGCAATGTGATTCTGTATTTGTTTGTACACTACAGTAGAGGGTAATATTTTCAGTACGACAAAAAATAAATTGCATACTGGCATCAAACATATTCAGGATTAAGCTGTCTTCTGTGTGCCCCTTGCTATAATATGGTTTTGATGCTTTGAACTTCATTTAACATAAACTCTGTTCTATAGGATGGACCCGCCAAAAATACAAAGATGCAGTACAAATACCAGATTGACTGTCACTCAGAAATGAGCCATCTATTACGAGCTGGTGTGTGGGAGGTCAGGAAACCATCCCTCTGCATTTTGAAGGGAGATGTCTTGAGCAGAGTCATAGTGAGATTAAGAAAAATGACCCTTCATCTTTGATGGCAGTGAGGCAGAGGGAGAGCTGACAGTTATCCAAACAGCTTTCTGTGCAGATCTGCGGATCAGAGTCAGTCAGTGAGTGTGGTGAACTGGGAGGACAGTGACCCCCTGCCAACAGGGCCCCCAGAAAAGAGGCTGTCATATAAAGAGACACTTAAGTGATGTCTGACTGCCTCTGAGCATCAAGTGTTCTCTGCATACAAGCGTGTGGTTTCGCCCTTCTGTAAAAAACTGAAAATATCTGCTTACATTGATTTTGATATCACTATAGTAGCAGGTGCTAGTGCAAAGGTGCCAGTTTCTTTTTAATTCAAATTCAGGTGATAAAGCACACCTTCCTTTGGTGGAGTTTATTTACACTGGTTCTGGCTAAGGCCACAGAATCCAGTCACAGCACACAAAGAATGGCACACCCGACTTGCCAGCAAATGGTGCGCTGTGTCGAAGAAATAGTCGAGCGCTGTGTTGTCAGAAACAATAAACTGCCACTCAAATAAGCATCTCTTTTGTAGTATCTAGTATGTGACAGGTTTTGCGTCTTACGCAAATTGTCCCATTCAAAGCAATGAATACTGAAACATCTTTGTAACATTGTTACCAAATACTCTTGCAAGCAAAACATCAGACATGCTCACAATTGTCTTTTAAAGGCTCCAACATGAAGCGCTATCAGCAGCACTTCATGTTAGATGCTTCGTGTCCATCACTCAGGGATTATTGACTTGTTCTTACCAAAATCTTTCATAATATAATTCCTATGATATGTCCATACATATTTTAGTGTCATTTAAAGTCACAAGGGTAAAAAAAAAAAAAAAAGTAAAAGCACCTGAATAATTCCTGGACACTTTATTTTCAGTATCTGAATACAAGTCCATTTACCTGTTGATCTATAATAACCTGTATGAGTGGACATGTGAGCGGCCTAACTCTGCTCGCCCCCTCCCAGAAGTAGGCCTGGACACCCAGACTCCAGTTTGACCCACCTCATCACCCCTTGCCAAGTTGCTGACCTGCTCAATTAGTATTATTGCTCAGGCCATCTAAAGCTTTTGTTGACTGTATTGCTAAACCTTCCAGTTCTATTGCATTATACCTACTGGTTGTACTTAGCTTAACTGATCATTAAACCTGTTAAACTTTTCCAGTCCAGCTGTCACTGAGCCTTATAACACACTGCCACTCTTATGCAACACGGCAAAATCTTTATTTTTTTTTTAATAAACAAAAATAAATTTTTGCAACAATCAGTCGTTGGATTTTGAACGCCTGGAGAGAAAGGCACCCCTCTTATGCAGGAATGTGGTTAGATTTTAAAATGAAAAAAGACAAAAAGAAATCCCTTCATGTGCTGGTGTACATCATTTCAACATCAGTTAACCTCATGAAATAGAAGTGCGGCTCATGAAATCTGCAAAACTCAACCAATCACAGCTTTATTCTCACTTTTGAGAAAGTGCCCCTAAAGGTCAAGCCCATAATTACACTCCTTTTACCTAAGTGGAGAGCATGTCACAAATCCAATCATTGTATGAATGAGGGATACCCAATCTCCGAATGAAAATGAGCTGGCTTCAGAACTATGCTCTGCAATATTGCACTTACATTATCCGCAATGATGCACGAAGCGCCTTTAGTGACCGGTGTTTCAGCCAAAATATAATTGATATGTCTCTCATGAGGGTGCTTCTCTGCAGGGTTTAAAAGGGGACTTGAATAATAATGTATGCTTTGAAAACTGTAGTTATCCCTATGTTACGAGCCATCTTCATGCACATGACAGACTAACTTTACTTATTTTCCAGGTCAAATTTTAAACAAAACAAAAAGATGCCAATTTGGATTATTGGTATATTTCCAACTACAAGCACCTTTGCCTGTATTGACACCTCTGGGGGAAACGGTAAGACTAAATGTTTTGTGTGATATTGTGAATGAGATTTTTCCCCTGATAGGAAAAAAAGTCTGAACAATTTTTTTTGCCATTGATTTTCAGTGGGATGCTGTGGTGGTCAAATGATTGGCTGGCATGTGGGATTGGCAGCAAAGTGTTTTCTCAACATTCAGTCCTGGGGGAAATGCCTTTCTCAGTCAACAAGTCAAAAACCTTCCAACCTCTCGAAACAATAATCATCCCATGGGACAAGCAGCAGCTCCCTGTACAAAGTAGTGTGCTTATGTGGGTTTTTTTTTTTTTTTTTTTCAGCCTTGCTCAAAAAGACATTTTTCCACCGGGCAAAACATAGTTGGATTGATTTTAGGTACACATCCACACAATGGTGAAACGCAAATGACACTTTATAAAAATGGACTGTACTGTAGGTGAAGCAGCACAAGCTCAGCACTTACTTTGCAGCAGTGGAGGACAGAATAACAGCGTGGCATATTGATTCAGAATGGAAAGTTTAGCTGCCAGTTAAATGAAGTACGTCAGACAAATTGGAGACAAAGATGGAGTAGCGTAATTGTAAGCATACGTTGGCGCTAACAGCTTTTTACTCTTTTTGCTTCAGTGCACAGTGTCATTTACTTGAGAAAAAATTTTTTAAACTTTGATGGCGCTAAGCTGTAAGCCTCTCCTAGTGTAAGTACTAATGATTATGCCTACTGTGAGGCCAATAATGGTATAAACACAGTGATTAGTGTCAGAAGGAGAAAAAGAAAGGCTAGTTTCATATTCTTATAGAGGGCGACTGCAGAGTACAAATCAGTAATAAGGGTAATGATTTAGGATTCCTTTGTTCTAAGAATAGCTACGAATAAATACAGTGGTATGTGTCTTTGAAATAGTCTGTGAGTACGGGAATATTTTTCTTACAACTGTATTATAAACTACTTTTCAGCGGAACAGAGTGCTGTGGCTCTATTCTGGTGACAATAGCAGACACGTACCCTCATGACAATGTGCCTGCTGACTCTGCCAGAAGGGCAGCATGTGTGAGGTTGTGAACCTCCCAGGGACCCCTGTAAAGCCCCCCCAGAATAACTGTTTAAAAAAAAAAACTCTGCTTGTTAAATGAGAGTTGTAAAGAACGAAAGTGATAATGAAGGATTACTGAGTGCTTACACTTGGAAGCCATGTTTAAAACGCGATGCAGACTAGTTTGCTGTGAGGTGCCAAATGCAAAACTGCAGTCTGTTCTTCTTTTTAGGTCATGATTAATTTGTGGTGGTGCAGTTTTCGTGCTGCATGTTAATTAATGCAAAATAACAAAGACTGTTCAATTTATGAATAACATCATCTCAAAGGGAGAAATGGTCATGTTCACCAGCCTAAGGCTGATATTCAATCATACAAAGGAACATGGATGTCTGAATATGACAATTATTCAGCTTGCATGCTTACTAAGCTTACATAAGCCCGTTAATTATGAATATTTCTGCATGCAAGTCCAAATATGTCCAAACCTGAATGTTTCCTGTTGCCTGAAGCAAATTGGTTTCATCAACCAAAACTATCTCTGCAGTCTACTAAGTTGCTTGCCTTTGAGTTGGTTGGCTCCTTAAAGTTAACTGAGGTGACAGTAGGTGTTGCTATGCTGTAGTAACGCGAGACTTCAGGTAAATCTTCAATCTAAGACTTCAGTATTAGATTTTTCTGCCAATTTGCTACTAGACAGCTTTCAAGGTAATAAAAATATATTTCTAGCTATATTTCTATTATCTCCAGCACTCTGAAGGACGGAGGCTAAAACCTGGACAGTTTTAGGCTCTGCGAGAGTCTGTAAAGTTCAGCTAGCACCAGGTGGAAACACTCACTGCGGAAAACGCCGTCCTCAGGGAGTCGGTGAAATTCCTCACCGAGGGAGTGACCTGGCTCTCAGAAGAAAATAAAACAAATTAAAGAAACTGTCATCGAGTTCCAGTCCCGCAGCATAAGGGGTAACCTAGTTTTTTCAGGAATACCGGAGAAGGTGAACAAAGACCCGGGACCAAAGGTTTATTCATACTCAAGTGAAGACCATCACCTTCCATCGGGTCCACTGCCTGGAAGGGAAGCGACCAGATGGACGGAGACCCAAACTGATCGTGGCCGAATTCGAACATTTCAAACAAAAAGAACTGGTGAAGAGCCGCGGACTTCAGGAACGAACTTCAGCGTCAACGACCAGTTTCCAAAGGAGATCCTGGAGCGTCAGAAAAAGAAAGTAATGAATGTTCCGTCATGGCATGATAAGGGTATAAAAGAAATAGAACATGTTATTCAAGACAGAATCTTTATTTCATTTCAAGAATTTATATTAAAATATGGAATCAGGAACAGTAAATTTCTGGAATATCATCAAATCCATCTTACAGGAAAGTATGATGGATTTCAATCCCATCATTTCCCATCATTTCTTTTCTTCCTTCCCACCAGTCGGCTCTGGTGTTGGTGGGCCGTTTTATTTAAACATGTGAATAAAAAAAGAAAGGAAAAAAGAGAGAGAGACTAACAAGAGGAGCCTACAACAGAGCTCCTCTTGGCACAGCAAAGGTGTTTGGCACAACAGAGCATGCAAACAATAATTTTGCTTGTTTAAGCTGCCCGACAAGACAGGTATAAAAAGAAAGTTAGCTGAATTGTCTGGCAGGAAACCGCACTTTCTCAGATGAAAAACAATCGGTCAAATGAACGCCACATGAGGACTAACGATTAGCCAATCAGTACCAGTGGTGGAAGCAACACTGTAGTCAAGCTGTGCAGCAGAACCAAGGAGGCATAATGGAGCAATGGAGTCCATGGGTACCAGCATGCGTTCTTAAGATCGCCCAGCTTTGTAGCTTGATTTTGTTTCGTTTTGCTTCACTATTAAAATCCCTTCAAAAGTAGAAGGTTTGGAGGGGTCACATCAGTGCTAACTAACATGTAAAAATAACTAACTGAGCTAATGCATTGGTCTCTAGTAATTTGTTAGAGGGAAATCAAAACCCCTCCCTCATGAAAATCGCCTCAAGTGGCAATGTCACACTGAAGATGGAAGCAGTGAGCAATGAGTTGACAATTCTGTCTGATATCAGGCAAATGTGGTGCAATAAATTCATTACTCTTGTATAAAGCATTTTGCTATTTCCGAAGTTATGTTTGTCAGCTTAACATCTCCTAGAGCAAGTGTGGCATGTTTATACCTAGAGGAAAAAATATGGACAAAACTCAAATGACTCACCTCTTCCTAGGCCTAAGGTTGTCTCTTTCAATTTGTATCATTGCTGCTTTAGTGAGGTAAGGCCATTCACAATGGCAAGATAACTAAAAGCCAGTTTGTTTATGTTTTGTGGTCAGGCGGGCTCATACTGAGCAGCAAGCTCGCTTTTTCAGCAAGTCAATTTTGTGGCATCCCAGAGGCTAGTCTCTCAGATTAGCACAATGGGGATTATCCCGCCCAGCCTGTGTTGATCCTTCCACTGGCTGAGAAGGGCAATGCAACTGCACCCAGAACAAGGAGGTGTGGGTGGAAGCAGACTCAGGAAAGTTAGCTGAGCAGAATCTCTGTGGCCTTACACCAAGAACAAAAACAAGCAGACAAACCAGAAGACAAATCTTTGATGGGAAAATGCACGGCTGGCTTGCAGATAAGAGTCATACAATCAGGACAAATCTCTGCAAAACCTTGTGGGAGTATTTGGATCTCACAGATTGTTGGATGGTTAAAACTCAGATCTCACACACAAGGACCAAAGGTAAATATCTACTATTTAAAGGGTTAAATGTTGTCATGCTGTACAACCTACTGCACATACCTGGGCTTGTTTTAACCACAAGACATGTGCTGCAGCAACATTATACTCTAACCTAGTTTACATTCACAGCTAGTGCTGAGGTCTGTGTGTGAGACTCCACCAGCATGTTGCATGAAGCTTAAAGTGAATTTGACATCCAGGGTCCATCACTGTGTATTTTTTTTTTCCAGTAGTGGAGTGACAGCCCTGTGCATTATACATACAGCCCTACCATGGAAAGAGAATAACAGAGTAACTGCATGAAATGATAGTTTTCAGTTTGTTTGCTGACAAGCAGTCTTGCTGTATGTTTAGAGAGTGAAATGCATGGCTTATATTTTCACAGTATGTGAAAATATAAGCCATGTGCCTTTGCTCTGTGTGTGAGGTAATGCTTTTTTATGAGTCACTGTATTACTGAGTCACTGTGTGTGCTGTGTGATTCCGTGTGTGTCAGCACCCGTGCTATCAGATGTTAGAAATGTCATTAAGGCATTTCATATGTGTGACAATAGCGGTGCGCCTGATTCCGGCGAATGGTGCATTGAGCGAATAAAGAGTTAATGTTGCAGTAATTATAGTCTCAATTGAAATGCAATGATTGTTCTTGTCAGCAAAGATGACTGCTCTACCTCAGGAGTATATTTAAGAGGTTTCAAACAGGATCCCTATTGCTTTCAGAAGACTTTGTTGACAATGACAATAATAGCTTTGGATGGCTTTCAAAATTAAAATGCCAAAGGCTTTTACTGGTAATGCACCACAGAAGTCCATGACAAGATCCTCTTCTGGGGCATTTAATGTCTGTAAGTAGTGAAGGTGATGCAAAGTTATAAGTTCTTTTAGTGGAATTTAGTTTTTTTAATAGTGTTCCCATACTTGTGAAACAAGTTCCTTCCAGGTGCAAGGGAACTAGCACCATATTCCTGAACCCACCACTGCCACAGGTTAGCGCTGTCATGATGGTGATTGAGGAGGGTTGTAGTGGTAGCCCCTACTACACTTTGCATTGCTTTTACGTGATTTGTTTTCAAGCATTAAAAAATCATATACACTGAAATAGGACCAACTTTGCTATGAAGCTCACTGTGCAAACTGGGCGAGATGAGAGTTTTTTATTTTATTTGAACTAAGTGCCAAGCATTTAGCAAATCACATGCCTTGTTGGACCACATGCACTTGAACAGTTCTGGCATGGAAACCAGAAACAACCTGAAGTTACATAAATAATATACACACATAAATATAGCTTAACAATCTTAACTCAAGAAGTACAAAATATAGTTATGGTGCTGTCTATATGTGCAATATTCTTATTTATAGTGAAAAAAAATGTTTTTGTGCAGCAGTAGTTGACAGTGCAAGTCTGCATCATTATGGCGCTTGTCCACTGTGTGATGACTGGGGTAGAAATATAGAGCTGAACTAAGCTGAATGAATATGATCTATCAAGAGTAAATGCACAAAGAAGTGCGCTGATGCTAGTGTCCTGACCTTAAGTTCACTAAAATTCAATCTTACTACCCTCTGGTGCACAAACTGTAAAATGGAAATCATAATGAGAAAGAAAGAAAGAAAGAAAGAAAGAAAGAAAGAAAGAAAGAAAGAAAGAAAGAAAAGTTTGGAAAGAGGAGAAACCAAATTTAACTGTAGCATTTTTGTGAAATTTGTTTAAAAGTAGCTATTTACTGGCCATACTGTGGCTAATTTCTGCTTCT
>JAVDPK010002603.1:84915-102782 GCA_034780415.1 Cichlasoma orientale
AGAAAGAAAGAAAGAAAGAAAGAAAGAAAGAAAGAAAGAAAGAAAGAAAGAATGAAAGAAAGAAAGAAAGAAAGAAAAGTTTGGAAAGAGGAGAAACCAAATTTAACTGTAGCATTTTTGTGAAATTAGTTTAAAAGTAGCTATTTACTGGCCATACTGTAGCTAATTTCTGCTTCTCGTGTGACATTTCTGACCCATGTGTGCGGTTTTCTTTTCATTTAGATACAGAGAAAATTATTAAAAACATTATCAGAAAGGCGCAAGACCAAACGCAATCCACAAAACTGAGCTGATATGCGCTAGTTTGGGTAACTGTAATCGAATTTAACTGCATGTGCGATTAAAAAAAATATTTTCAGAAAAGGTCTGATGAAAATCTGATCACACTGAATTTGACTGAACTTCATCCACAATGCAGATCCACACGCAGACACATGCCACATGCAGCAGAGACAAAACAACATGGCGTATAGCTGATGTCAAATGCCAATCATTTGTCTTAATCATAAAGCGTATAATCAGTAGGAGTGTCCTCATCAGCAGGAGGGCTGGCGCCCTCTTAGAATCTCTTGTCAGGAATGGATGTGGGTGAACCAAGTTCTGCTCTCTCAGTTTTCTCCAGCTGTTTTGGGAGCTTCTTGGAACAGTTTGCAAGCGCTCCACTCTCGTACATTATGCATACTGGTTATCTGCAGTGAGCTAATCTAGGAGAGCCTGACCTTAATATCATCTGATATTTACTCGATCCAGATATATGTGTATGTGTCAGCAAGTGAGGAAAAAGAAATTTCAGAATAGAAATTGCTATATTGATTTCATTGTATTACACTGTGTCTAGCAGCTCATTTTAAAATCTTACACAACTTCTGAGTGTAATGCCTAAACATTTGATTTGTCATGTTCTAATGTGTGCCTATCTATAGCTTGACTCACTGTGACTCATATTTTCAGCCCAGTGAAGCACAGACATGGGAATAATGTCAAGCTCTGCTTGCAGCTGAAGAACATTACAAACATCTATGCACATCAGTTTTGAATTGATTTACATCATATTTTTGCAGTGTTGTTGTTATCATTTTGTATTGATACTAGTGACTATTAGTGCCAGAAGCTTTGTTTTGGTAACATATTTGCAACAGCTGCCTCTTAATTCCCCGAACAGCAATTGAAAGTTGTTGCTTATGGATTTAGGCCTACAAAATAAAGATGAGCAGTTGCAGAGTCGGTAGCGTATGCATAATGTTGAGCAGTGAGTCACTCACACCAAGGCTGAATCCCATTGTGTAGACTGTGGACTACAGGGCTGAACACTTATGAATGTAGATGACACATTTCTGAGACACGAAAGCTGCAAGTCCACAAGAGGCTAAGTGTCTGGGTTAGGAGAGAATGTGCCAGTCACTGTGAATCATAAAGAGAAGCAAATGCAATCTGAACCACCCAAATGTAGGATATTTTATAACTAAAATAAAGGTAAAATGTGAAGATGCACAATTTTAAAGCATAGTAAGGAGATTAAATAGCACTACACACATTCTGCATCAGTTAAACCTTAGCTTAGAGGTTAAAAAATACGAGTGCAGGTTATTGTGGGCATCAAGTGGGCATCTCTTAAAACAAGTGTTTTGTTCAGTTAAGCATGTACAGTAAAACACCTCCAGGACTCTCAACAATGAATCATTGCACTGGAGAACCACCCCCACTGCTGTGTACCTGCTCTCAGCCCTGAAAGTATATACATTAAGCTATTGGGGTTGGATGATAAACATGCTAAATATTGTTGTTACATAACAAATATTGGTGACGCTTGTACTGTGTAGGCATTTAAACACACTGTATTTGTGAGTATTTAAAGGCGCACTAAATTATCTAAGGTTTGATGAAGAGAGGGAAACAGATATCCCGGCTGAGTTATCTCTCCGGAAACGATCAGCAAGCGATGGTACAGAATTTAGTCGCAAAACTTTGAAACTAGGAATATTGTTTATTGTTCATTTAACGTGCTCATCGTGCATATGATAGAACTGTGGAGGCTTTAATACAGTTAGTGTCTCTCTTTAAATTCCTTTGAATCGAACCTAATCAAAAGAAAAGCCAAGGACTCCCGAGTAAAAAGAGAAAATGAGGACACTGTTTTCATCAAGTAGTTTCAAGTAGCTATGAGGCATGACACAAAAATCTTGTTTAGAGATAGCTTTATCCGTATTTCAAAATTATATTGTGCACCTTACAATGTTTAATAGGAAAGAAGAAAGAAGAATGAGAAAGCTTGAACAGCAACTTCACAATGACTCAGAAAGCTGCCTTTTAGTAAGTTTCACCGCTAGAAGCCACAGTGAAGGTCCTCGGCTCTTCATCAGTGGCAGAGTAGCTCTTGTAGAATATAAGGTACTGGAGACCTTTCTTAATCAACAAAAACTACAATGCAACTTGTTCTTTTGTTGCAGCATTACCATTATTCAACATCATTATAATTTTCTGTGTAGGCATAAGAGGTGCTTTTTTTTTTAATTCAACAAATAATGTGCAGTGACACCCTTAGAAGTGTTGCTCTTTTGTTATTGTTGCACAACTTCTAATGGTGTTTTTCTTTGCGGGATGAAATGATAATAGCCTTTCTGTGGGTGTTTTCTACTTCTTTTGGTCTTATAGCCTTAGTTACCGTGGAAATGCACATAGTTTAATTTTTTTTAAAGATATATTTTTTGGCTTTTATTAGTGCACAGTGAAGAGAGACAGGAACGTGTGGGGAGAGAGATACTGTACTGGGGAAGACATCCGGGTTGGACACAATGTATGTAGCATATATGGTCACCGGCTCATCCACTGAGCCTCCCTGGCACCCTTAAAACATACTTTTGTGACAGGAACTGTGAGCCATACCACAGTGACATAACAGGATTAACCCAATTTATAAATGAGAGGAACAAATTTTATGTAACTTTCATGGAGATGCTCCAAATTTTGTCATACACCTGTACAGTGACAAATAACGGTATTCTGTTCTATTCTTTTGCCTGGCTGGTTTATGACTTGGGATTCTCTGCTCACGGCCTACAGTATGCGCCCTAACCACTCTACACTAAACAGGTATGTATTTTTAAGTGCTTCTGAGCACTGTTTTGTCTCGAGTTTACTGGAAACTTCACTAACGATGTTAGGTTCAGTTCTCTTTAAATGCAATGGGTCCCACCACTCTCATTGCCGTCGTTCAGACCCAGAGGTAGAAGGCCAAGAAACTGAGATAATGTCACACCCCGTGCCAGCAGCCATATCCAAACAATTTCACACACATCACCAAATCTGCTTTGCACTTAAGTCTCATTTTCTTTCCTAGCTGTTATGTGTTAAACCTTTATTTGTCCACAGCTTGTGGACTTTCATGACAATGCCATCTGTGGTTGCTAGGGAGATTTGGGGCGCAGCTGCAGAGGCTCAGTTCATGACTTGCAGTGATGCCAGTGTAATTTTGCTGCTGCCATCTAAGCTTTGACTTTAACTCCAGCACCAAATTGACTCTTGAAATGCCATTCCACCATAATGACAGACACTGACACATGCATAACAAACATTTCCCCTTCTTTTCTTTTTTTCCTCTTCTTCTTCTTTTTTTTTTTTTTTTTTTTTAAGACTAAAGCCCTTAGATGATGCAATCTATATTTGCCGTTACTGTTGGCAGAGTTTCTCCAATGTGTGTTTCTATGATATAGACTGATTCGGTATAAACATTTTTTTTTCTTTATAGCCCATCTGGATGTTGCTATATATTTTATGCATATTTCACTGCAGTTTAAATGTAACCACTAACGCAATTAGTCTGTCAAAAACTGTCTCAATGTTTGAATATTCTGCAATGTTTAAAAAAAAAACTGGGAAAACATGCCAATGAGAACATGCCAAAGCCCAGTGTGAGATCTTAATTGCCTTTCCCCCTCTATTTCAATTATTGCTCCTATAAAAAAAAGAAAATCAGAACAAACTCTCGCTGAATTTCACTTCACAATTACTGTAAACAAAATAACTCACAATACTGATATTATCGCAGTGTCTACAGAGATTTTTTTCTTAAATGATCTTTCCAGTCAAAACTCATCTTGTACTTTGTTTATTGCAGGCTTTGCCTCTTTCTAGCAAATTAATTACAGTCAAAATAAAGGTTAGAGAAGCGGAGAGAGAGCTGGCAGCCATGGATGGAGCAAAGCCTGCAAGCATGATCAGGCAGGCGACTAGAGCTCCACTGCTTCATACGCAAATAAAATGCCCCACTCTCCTCACGCCGTGTACCAAACACACCTTCCCAATTTGGCATTTACTTAAGCTCTAATATTGTGGATTATCTGGATAGTTGCAGCGCTTACCAGGATGTGATAATTGCTTAACAGGCAGTATAACATTGCATCTTCATGTCTGCACATTATGTCTTCATGACATGAAGAACATCAAATTTGGTTGTTTGTTTTTTTTACTAATAAAGGGCACTGGTCAGGTGCAGCTAATTATAATTGTGATAATAAGGGATTTTTTATTTGAACACCTAAATCCATATTTTCCTTTATTAACTTTAAGCCCACACATACGAACGCAGGGAGAAAACACACACACATGCAGTGCTGTATGTTCTGGCTAGTCCGTCGTCCTTTAGTGCAAACACGACGGTAAACTCTAAATTAGCTTTACTTCCCTCCTTCTTTGTCTCTTTCTCTCTCACACGCTATCACTCTCATCCAGTCATCACCTTGACAAACACCTCCCTGAGAGACTTTCAAGTTTGAAGGTTTGATCAGACAAAAAGGAAATTACTATCATGGGATTTACTGATTGATGGGACTAGCTATCTGTCAGAACACTGCAGGAAAATGAAATGGTTTAACATGGCATGTAATACAAACTCAACACAAATATGGCCGATAGTTTGACGCAGTGTCATTTACATACATCTTACACCGCTAAATTCTGTAAGTACATGTCAAGCTTCACTTTGTTCTTTGTATTCTGTATGACACGGCCATATGGTTATTATCCGTGCACACAGAAGAGTTGTGGTCAGCAAATCTGGGGAACGCAATGATAGAGGAAAAGGAAGTGAATTTGAATTTGTTAAATGCCAGGAAAACAGTAGGCAGCTGACGAGACTTCGGGGCCGCAACCAAAATACCAATTACTCAGTGATCACTGCGGATAGGAAATAACTGGTGAGTGAAAGCTTACATTTTTGTATAATTAACTGAAAATGAACAATTAATTGTTGCTGCTAATTATATTTCCATGAGTAGGTAAGCAATTATTAAAGAGCACCATACCTGCAATGTGACTTTTCAAAATATCACCTACAAGAAAGAACTCTTGAGTAATCAATTTTTCCACTGACTGCATATTTTTATTCTCTGCAGACCTGCTGTGAAGGAAAATAAGGCTGTTTTAAAAATAATTTCACAAACAACAATCGTTTTTGAAAAGGGATTATTGTAGTTAAGCATTTGTAGGGAGATAAGGCACATTTTCTTTCTGTCACAATGCCAGGAGCCTAAGAAGCAAAAAATGATAGCCACTTGTTTGTGGGTGATTTCAGCAAAGGGAGGAGAGGAGCACCTCCAACGCAAAGTCTTGGCTTAGTGAAGAATGATTTTGTATTTGCCAGCAAACTGAGTCGGCAGGAACTTGTCATATTCATTTGCTTCAGGAGACAACACAGTGCAGCACCCACAGCTCCTGAATTCTACTCTGTCTCTCACTCTCTCTCTCTCTCCCACTCTCTTCTTTTTTCTGTGTTTCTGGTGTGTGGCAGCATGCTGACGTGCACCTTAAAAGGTCTTTGGCAAGTGTGTGAACAGAAAATTGTGCCCAAACCTTTGACCAAAGTCTCCCTAAACAGTGGGGCTCTGCCTGAAACCATGAATAACACAGGGTATATTTGTGGTATGCCTGTGCCTCAGCACCTCAGTGTCCTACATGGGAAAATAAGCTTGGAAATGCAACAGTGCCCCCAGTTGGTTAACAGGGGAACCGCTCCGACCACAGGCCGTCACTCTTGTGGGCACATGAAGTAAAATAGGCTGGAAATTTGTCAGGAGTTGAATTTAAGAGCAAAGTGTCAGGAGATGCTTGAGGTGATTTGTTGGGATTTTAGACAGCTGTGAAGAGGTTGACAGTGTTGCAGGGTCTGCAGAACGTTCAGCTTTCTGGCTAACAAGGCGTAGAGGGGGCCTCTGAGGAAAGAGAGCTACCCCAGAGGTAAGAGGTGAATGCTGACATGGTAAAAATTAATTCCAGCTTGAAATACCTGTGGCTAGTGTGTGTGGCGAATATGTCACAGGAATTAGACACTGTTGCGTTGCGTTTGATCTCTATTAGCTGGCTGTCATAGAGGCCGCAGTGAAGGAAAGTACTGGATTCTAACAGGAGCGGACTCAACAAACCTCAGGAAGCATTTGAGTCCGTGCAAATGCGAAAGCACGCTCAAGCAAATCTGAAAAGCTGACATCTGACATCATCATTGCATGTGGATAAAAATGGCTTGAGATTCCTTGATGGAGGTCATGTTAATGACTTATTTCTGCAGTGTTAATTATCATATTTACATGCACTGGCAATGATAATGAACAACATGTTTTATTCCTGCCTGCGTGTGTGTGACATTTGAAGGATGACTAAGCTTCAAGGCAGCTCATTCAGTGAAGAGGAGACATCTTTCTCCTCTAACCATTTGACTCATCTCCTGCCACATTTAGATTTGTGTAGTAGGCAACAAACTGAATTGCATTAATTTTCAATGAGAGATGATGGTATGATACGGATGATGTCCTAACAGTGACTGCATGCGAAGGGAGCTTCAGTGAAGGTTGCGATTTTTCTCTCATGCCTCATCACAGAGATTTGTCGCACTTTACCTCCTGTGTTGTTCTACAACAACCTAAAACATCTTAAAATGTCTTCCAATTTCCCAAAGTAAATTAGAAATATCCTTTGGGGGAAAATGCAGCACTGTTTCCTAACAAACATAAACAGCCAGACCGGTTTGGCAAATTAAATTTAACCGCTGCAAGAAATTGAGTTTAGGTTTGTATGAAGGAGGCAGGTGTCCCACTTCACTTTACTGTTTATGTATTTATCTATCATTTCACACCAGCAGTTGGAAGCACGAGCCCTCGTATTCGCCGTAAGAAAAAAATCTTTGCACCCAGAAGTGAAGACTTACTTTTAAAGGGTGCAGGTTTGAATCCATTTCTAAAATTACTTTGCCGTGGACAGTGAAGACCTCAATGAGGATCTATATAAATGAATGTGTTATTCTAAAAAACATCTAGGATTATCTTTGGGGACAAATAATTCAAGTAATGTACATAATTCAGCATCGCAGTGTGAAAATACTCCAGTAGAAAAATATACTTAAAGCACATTGTGTTTTATACACAATGAGGTCATTCATTTTGTTCATACATTTAACTGTGTATTTTTGAAGTCAGTAAATGTCAGTTAAATGTGATAAATTTTCTGTTGATAGTGTAGAGCTAGAATAAAGTGAATGAGGGTAGTATAGAGTAGTGTGATATAGAGCAGAAGTAAGGCTACTTACTGAGTAAATAACCTTAAATATGTAGTTCCTATAAGTAAAATACAGTGACAGCAGTTTCACGGTGAATCAGTGTACTTGTGATTAGTTAAGGATATAAAATGATAAAGTGTCCAAATTGCGTATTTTCAAATCCAGAGTTGCAGAGAAATTAATAGAAAGACCTGAAAAGCGCGAGAGGCTGGAATCCGCTAACGTAGTTTGGCTCGCATCGAAAGACACGCTCACGAGTTTGCAACACTGCTGCATATCGACAGCTGTCACTAGTGTTATTAGGTTTATTTTTAATATATCTGCAGTACAAAGAATTGCTCGTTCATTGTACACTGTGAATAAAGTCAAGCCGATTCTCATTCAGAGCAGGTTTGAGATAATAAAATACTATGAACCAAAAGTCCAGTTGATATGCCGCGCACGTCTGCTGAGATTCTCACAACAGTAAATGCAAAAAGGAGAGGACAGTGTTCATCCAGGACCACTGGTATCTGTTAATATGTGACACATGTAAAGATATATTTACATACCTCTCAGATTCATTAGCTTATTAGTGAATCTGTTTTAGCCAAGCATCCTATACATTAATAAGGAATGCATGGAACAAACAAAAAGACTGAAAATACTGGACATATGCAAACTCCTATGAATAATAAACTGCTTTGCATAAAATCTTTGGCACAGTAAACACTGTCTTCCCCTGAAGATTGTGTGACCTCCAAAGTTCACCATCACCAACTAGGTGCCTGTCTGAATATGTTATGAATATTTCCTGTATACATTTTGACAGACAGGAAACAAACAACAGCCCCTGGGAGAAACTTCCCATGTGAGTGCCTTGCTGTGCGGATACAGATGCAAAGACATGCACACACCCACTGTCTCCCACCCTCCTGTCTCTGTCTCTCTCAGACACACACACACACACACACACACACACACACACACACACACACACACACACACACCTAATCAGACATCAATTCCCACGTGATTGTCAGCAGAGGTGGTTTTATTCTCAATCAGAATCATCCTCTTTTCTTTTAGTTGCCGTTTCTCTTTCTGTCTTTCTCCCACTCGTTCTGCCACCCCATGTCCCTACTTCTTGTTGTTTGGTGTGCCTCTGCTGAGCTTTAGATACACAGCCCTCTGCTCTCTTTGATAATCTTACACCGTGTCTTCCTCGCCTCCAGTTCCCCTCCAGCACTGGGTTGCTGCCTAGTTGCTGCCAGGTCCAGCTGGCTTATGACAAACTGAATGAATGAGTGATTGGTTCATTTATAAGCATACTGCAGATGCCTTCTTCTCTAATCCAATGCAAAACTACCTTGAATTGTCACTCTACTTAGAACCACAATAATGTGATGAGAAATATTCAGTTGTACCAACAGAAGTTGATGAGAAATAAGAGACAAAAGCAAATGAAAGCTAAAGTTGTTACAAAACAAAACAAAAAAAAAAGAATACAGTCATACCTTTAACATGTGCCAAGATTATGCTATGTTGTCAAACATCTTCCATCCACCAGATGCCTAGAGCTGCATCACTGAGGATATACATAGTAGCAACTGCACAGAAATTACCCTTAGTCCTGGAGAGCTACAGCCTAGCACTCACCGATGCATACTCTTGGGTCAAAACGATGCAATGTTGTTGTTTTTAGATAGTAGGTGAACTGCAGCCCAGGCCGGTGCGAGATAAAGTAACTCTGCCACTGAGTCAATTTTTTTGAGGAGCACGAGCGAGGGAGTGAGTGTGCAAATTTTGAATAAGATGTTGGTAGGCTAATGTTTCGGTTTACAAAGGAAACTGGAGGGACCGTTCTTCAGGTGGCGCACACAAGACGCCGCATGCTGAGGTTGCTCAAGCAGCTGTGCTACCTTTCAGAGACCTGAGAGCTCGGTTTAAACCATGACAAAATTTGCAGGGAAATGTATGCATAGCAAAGGAGGTGGAAACTACACACACCGGGGAAGCTATCAAATTCTTAAATATTTCATGAAGTCCAACTGCAGGGATTTAAGTATGAATCGCAATCATGTTGGAATTGTCCAGCATGAGTAAACTTTTCACCTCTGCAAATTTAAATTGCCAAATTGAAGGAGTATTTTTTTGGCTAAGTAAAGCTATATAAATGAAATCCCACATCTGTGCATCAGCCAGGGCCTGAAGACCAGCTGTAGAGCTGATCTGGAGGCTATGAAGCAGATGGGTTCCAGCCTGGTTTCAAGCTTTTTTGGCAAGCAAGAAAGGAGAGCTTGAGTTCAGAAATGAATTGCAGCAATTAGGTCTGCAGTGTTATATTAGATAGAGAAAAAAAAATTCAACATGAATATCTGCTGATAATAAATGATCAAAGGAGCATTTAATTCAATACTTTTAAGGTCTTCTGGAATCTGGGGTGTAAAAGGGAGAAGTGAAATATGGCCGAATGGCGTCTGTAAACGGTAGCTGTGAAGTAACTGTTTCATCATTCCAATATATGGCTACATTGATTTACTCTTTCTTTTGCAGCATCTGTTTATCACTGAGCCGTAATTGTGTGCATTCCTTGTGGGGATTCAGTCACGAGACGCTCCTTCCTTCATACAAAACTTTTAGCAGTGCAAGCATGAGCTGTGACACTTACTGTTCTTAAAAATATATGTCTTCTGCAAATAAAGCCTTTTTTGCTTCAAAGAGCGATCAAAGCATGTTTAATACGTCAGAATGAATCGCTACAGAATGATGAAACAAGCTGCAAACAAACACAAAGCACATAGGAGGCCATATTTTGCTTATAGGGCACATTATTCTAGCAAATTCAAATCCTGCAAAGCAGAGGGAGCCTACGGTTAGATTAAGTCGCCAAAGGCCCCCAATTATCAGGCTTGTGTGCCTCTGCAATGCACCACATCCATAAATGCAGCAGTCACCCTCTTCGCTTTTGCCTTACAACGTTGCTGTCAGTTCAAAGTCTATGAAAAACATCAGTGTATATAAAATCTCAAGGACAATCAATAATCTAGTTGCCATACCTTTCTCAGACACAACAACATAGGAGGCTAAATTGGTCGACTGGGGAGTATGATGAACCATTTTCGAGCCCAATTGGACTTCACTGGTAATGGTTAGCTGCCCTCCCTAGCAATATTAGATGTCATTCAGTGGGCTGCCGTGGGGACAGCAATTACCCTTGTGCTAATGTCTGCCTGCCCACTCCATCCCCGCTGCCCAATGGCTCCATGATTTCTGTAGCTGGCTCTGGCTGGTCATTCTGTTTACAGTGGAGACCTCATCAGACACAGATCCTCCAGATTAGATCAGAACTCTGACCTGCACGTCCGCACAGGCTCAGCTTTGGGCTAATGGCCACAACTGGCAAGAGATCAGGTGAACACAAACACACACACACACACCTACATGGGCAAATACACACCCTTACAAGGACATTCAGCCACATCATCGCAATTACATCTGTTACAAGTCATACAGACATCGACCACAAATACAGTAGGGCTGTTTGTAGTGAGTATTTTCAAGCACTGTAAACTGTCTCATTGGAGGGGCTGAGCACAGTGACGTTTTTACATATGTGCTTAAAAACTTACTTAAATCATTAATTAAATTAAAGTTTAATCAAGCTGCAAAATGGGTATCAAACAAATTGCAGCACAGATTTGCCAAAAGTGTTGGTTTTAATTTAGAAGATGGCACAGGTAAGTTTATTTTTCTGAAGTGCTGTGGAGTCACCTGCTTAGCCCACACCCTCAGGGCTTGAGCAAGTGGATGAATATATCAGCTATCAGCAATTGGCCGAGCTGCTGATTTAGTGGACCACCACCTGGAGAATTCAATATGGTTACAAAATAATAATAATAACCTTGTAAAGCACAATCGTTAAATAATGCCACGAAGTGAAGCTTCCATCCTTTTTTTTGTTGTTTTGAGCTTGAGCTGAGAGTTCTGCATACAGTAGATAGTGATGATTCTCATCGTGTATGGCGGGACACGTTCTATAATAATTAACCTGCATGGATGTCTTCAATCCCATCTCCAGCAGATTTTTGAACATGCAAGATTTCCCAAAGCCCATGCTAGATAATCTAATACTGAGACCACCACATGTTGCAGGCTGTGCACCCTCATCACTTAAAATGTGTTCAGTGCCTTGACACATAAAGATTGATAAAACCTGCATTAACAGTTTGGGGGTGGCAGTTGAGGAAGTCACAGGTCAGTGAGGAAGCTATGATTCATGACTACTTTGGGAGCTTTGAGTTGACTCCATAATTCATTACTTTTCCACCCACTTTTTTTACTTTTGCTTTCACTGATTACTTGGGATACCAAAAGCAACTTATTTAGGTTTGGGTTCAGGTATTCCACGTCACGTAAACCCTGTAAATTGAAGAACGATGCTTACTCTGAGCATTTAAATGCAACCCCAAGGGTTATTTTATATGTGTCAATATGTAAAGAGCAGCGAGTGACACCAAAGTGATACTTGTACATTTGATGTAACGCCAGCAGATGTGACAAAACAGCATTTTTTGATGCCGTGGGAATGAAAATGGGAATGTCATTTACAGTAAAAACACATCTTATTCCCACCTGTTTGTTCGTTTCAAGACTGCAAGGTGTCTTTCATATGATTGCATCATTCAGGTACCTCTTGTATAGTCTATATTTGCGACTCAAATATAGACTATACAATTTGCGACTCAAATATAGTCGCAAATATTTGATTTTATATATATATATATATATATATATATATATATTGCAATAGTGCACATACACTAACAGACTATATCAGTAGTTGCTGGCTACTGGACTGACTGTGGCTGGTTAGAAAAATGTAACAAATATCCATATATAGGTCGTAATTGCTTAATAAACAAAATACAAGGGAATGTACAGGAGTGCAACGTGTTTATGTAAATACAGTTTATCTATAATACATTTAAATTATCCAAGTATAGATAGTGACATTATAAATGTGGTATTGTGGCCTCAAATCTTTCACCGTCCTACTGTAGCTCTAATGAAATAACTAAGACTATCAAAAAACAATGTTTGCACCGATTTTACAGAAAGACTAAACGGTCCTTGCAGCTAATTGATGTTCATTGTGTTACATGTAAACAAATATGCCACACCTTGCATCACATGTGCAAAGGACACTGGGGAAATATGCTAGTATTGCTTCTCCTAATGATACAAAGGCTTATGGGCTAAATACGTCTTCCACAGCCAGCACCCTCAGACTACATAGCTTACACATCTTAGCCACAACAAAAACAGCAGATGGGAGGGAGACATAGAGGATAATTGCTCTGTTTCTTCAGAGACAACAGAATCAATTTTTATTCATACTCGCAGAGCATGAAGTTCACATATCCGCACATGTATGCACAGAGACATGCGTGTGACTCAGGATATTACCCCAGCTCCCTGCCTTCTTGCTACCCTGTTCTTGTGCTTCATCCATGTAGCTGTCATTCAGGCTTTTTAAGTCTGAGCCCCAGCCACATGGGTCTCCACCAGTGTCAAGACTGAGACCCCAATTTCACCTGCAGTGAGTGGATGACTGAGAGCTGTCACCTTTGCTCAGTACTAACAGTGCATCCATCTGCTTTCAACACTTTATAGGAGGCTGTGTGTGTGGCTCTCTTGTGCCCACATGAAAGGATAAAAGAAAGTGTGCCTTAGTTTGCTTTGTATTGGATGAATCCTCGTCAGGGAGGGAGGGGATTATTTCACAGCAGGAGGCTGGACCTCATTCATCTCCCTCGGACTTTTCTGAAGCTTCAGATATCAGGATGCAGTCACAGAATTGCTTCATATCTGGAAGAAGAGGTTGCAGGGAGAAATTTGAATCGACTCGGTACAAAGGTTCACATGCATTTGACTAGGTATACATTATAAAATCTCCATGGTATTGTAGATTTAATTTTGCATTCAAATTTTAACATCTGATTGCATTGGTTACAGAGCATGCAAATGCAAAGGCTGCAGCTACACAGCATGATGACGATAGTAAGTAGTATACTATACCACGGGGAAGTCATGCATATGTAGGTGCCAGGAAGTAGAGGTATTTAAAGAGATGTATTCAGAGACACACTGGCAGAGAAATGCTGGGTGAAGATTGGTTTTCTTTTCAGATGCCTTGGAATTGAATAAAGCAGAGCACATTTATGTCTGCTGCAGTTTTACCTTAGAGGTTCCTTTATGTGGTAGAAGAGCCTAAGCAGTGGCACATAACTTGATAAAGTAAAAGGCTAAATATGACTGGCTGTTGGAAATAACCACAGGAAGAACCCCATTAACATCAGTCAGTAATTAATTTTAATCATAGCTTCTGGTGGAGTGCTTTTAAATCTCCTTAAAACTCCTAAAAAGCATTTAGTTACAGCGATTCTGACTTTACGGTGGGTTTTGTGTAGCATTTGGCTTTAGATGACATCTGATCTGTTTTTAAAATCTTTAAAAAATTGCATGCACATGTTCAACATTTATTTGCAAGACAAGGCCCTTAGTCCATTATTTTCAAGAGATGAATAATGTGAATAATGTGGGTGTCAAGGTATGGCAGTGTGGCAGGAAGGTTGTGGACCTAAATGCAGGACTCAGGAGACAAAACATTCGCTCAAAGGGCCGCTTCAATGCTTCACACTTTCAGAAACACAAAAATACAAACGGTAGCTGGTCAGGAGCAAACAAGCCAAATGCTAAGAATCTCAGAGAAACATGGAGCACGGAAGCACACTACCCAGAGGGAGGACACGGCAATGAACAGAGGGAGACTCAGACAATCTAAACACACCAGATAACAAAGGAAACTGGGAACAGGTGGGAACACAGCCAAGGACAACCAACACCACTCAAAAGGAAGTCAAACTAAACTCAAAGCACAAGAGACAAAAGATTACCAAAATAAAAGCCTGAAGTAGCCTAACACAGAGACACTACACAAGACACGGAACCACAAGGGTCGCAGGAATACACAGGAAGAATAATATGACCCAAACAAGAACCATTAACAGTGTGAAACTAAAATCCTAAAAAAAATCAGAAATCCCACACAGTCCGTATGTGCACCGCAATACTATTTTTACACACATAAATCAGTCGAATATATATTTGCAGACATAATACTTTTTCAGTCGTCCAATTCTGTGCAGACTACCAGTATAGTTTGTGGCCCTGGCTAAACAAGCTTGCTGGTGTTGTCTAATAACCCTCTCATTCCAATAATGTGGTAACATCTCATACAAGATGCCAACAGCCAGACTCATGGCCTCAAAACAGAACATATCAGCTGAAGATGTCACAATGAGGATGAGTTTGTTGGTGTCTGCATGGAATTTCAAAAGCGGCCTGTTCCTTTGAAGCTGCAGCAGCCTCTTTCTGTACCTTTTGCCATTAATTATTACTTTTTAATTCTCCTTTACTTTCCCTGCTGCTTTTAATCAAATCTTTATCATTAAGTTGTTAAAGTGGCGAGGATTTATGCTATACTGTGCTCCAACTTTCCTCACATTTCAGAAGTAATTATGCTAAACCGCTTGTAAACAAAGAGGAAAAAGATGAGAGCGCCCTTCATATACACTCCTGTCTTCTTGTGATTTTGTCTCTATTTATCAGTCATTACCCACTTTTGAATTACCAAACTGTCTGAGGGAGTGTTTCTCCACTTCTTACAGCTGTGCATCAGCTAAATGATAGCTCAGTTTGCTTCATTTCCCCTGTTGCATATATCTTTGAGCTGGGAACCACAGGTGCCCTTTCAAGTAATCCATTTTCTTGTCCCATATTTGCATATATACATAATGCATGACAAAATGGCATCCCTAGGAGAGGGACCAATGAGAGGGCACTATTTTTAGTATGCACCTGGCGTCAGCACCGCCCATCCTGATATCTCAGGTTCAATTACAAAGGTTGGGTGGAACAGCAGCCGTGAAAGGTTGAGGTTGCGCGGGCTGTGGATGGCTATGTTAAACTCTTTCCCACTGTTCTCTCTGCTTTTTGTTCCCAAGAGTTGAAAGAAT
Organism: Cichlasoma orientale; assembly: GCA_034780415.1. Lineage (NCBI taxonomy): Eukaryota > Metazoa > Chordata > Actinopteri > Cichliformes > Cichlidae > Cichlasoma > Cichlasoma orientale. Next base: position 100,519 of record JAVDPK010002603.1, read on the forward strand.
TTCTTCATAATGCAATCAGGCAAATAAAAATATTAACACGCCTTTGAACAAAGCATCAGTCAGTCAGCGCGGCAGTGCGAGAATAAAGAAGGCCTTCGTCATCCCAGTACAACAAAAGAAAGGGAATGTGGAAGGGAGGGAAACATTTCTACTCCCCGGCTCAACAAAGGAAAGAAAAAAACAGAGCGATGAAAAGAAAATGTAGTATCTTTATATTTTGACACATCTGTCAGATTTTTGTCTGTCTGTTGGTCTGTCTGTGCCTGTTCTCCCTGACATTTCTATTCTGTTCAAATCAATGGTGTTCAATTCAAGGCTGATTCCTCACTTTCACTTCCACGCCACAGTTTTCAGTTTATAGATTGTATCATACAAATAAATATAGTAAACTCTACGGCAAGATAAGTGAACCTAACGTAGCGGTGGATTTCGTTTTTTCATTTCTTATCTCTGTCAGGTTTTGTCTCACTTTATATTATTGATCTGACATTTGAATATACTTGCTTATGTCCACTGCATGGAATTGAAATATGCGCCACTCAGTGTTGTAGGAGAATTACAGAGTAGTGACTTACACACACACACACACACACACACAGAGAGAGAAATATACTAGATATAGAGAAGAGCCACCTGGTACTTCAACCACATTGCTTATTTTATTCAGACAGTCCAACAGTCATATTTTGCATGTCTGCATTTTTGCCCCATTTAGGGCTTTAACAGAAAACAGCATTTGGCTACAGCTTTTGATTTTTGAACCTGAATTTATTTGTTTATTTTTTAATAAATACCTCCTGAGTAGCTTTAGTAAATCTGTACATTCACGCATGGGTAGCTTTGCTCTGATTCCGCTTCTTGCATTTTTAAGCGAGAGGCGACCCCCCCAGAGCTGAAAAAGTAAACGGTGGTAAGTGGGTAAAAAAATGCAGTTCCCTTAGGTGCCACATGAAGTAATCCCCATAGATTTAAAGGTGTTTTGTCCACATTTAAGACATTAAAAGACACACTTGCAGCCTAGTACAAAAAGAAACTACAGTACAGAAAGAAAAATACAGGGGGGACAGCTTCCCCCTTCATAACATCTCTGAGTGGGGTATTTTTTTTTTTATTTATAACATCCACCTGGATAATTTTATCAGCAGCATTCATTGACAGGTGTCCCGATACAAGCAGCTGGAGTCAGCCAGTGTCTGCTAGGCTTCAACTATTACTTCCAGGGATTAAACCAGAGCTTTTCCCTGTATTTGTGCTTGTGGCGTGTTTTGGAGCATTTTTAGTGGACTGTTTTTCTAATATTATGGCTCGCTGTGAAGTCCAGCCCACCCAAGATGTTTGTGCTTTAGTTTTGGTGAGTGAAAATCTCTTTGTTGGCACTAATTGTTGCATTCATAAAGTGTATGTGATGGTAACCAAGCAAAGTAGGGTTAGCTGGTGAATTAGCACTCCACCCTTTCATCCATATAAGATCACTTTTGGCTTCAAAAAACCAACACTGAAGCTTCAAAATGCAGTCCAAAACCAATGGGTGACTTTGTCCATGTTTTATACTGTCTATATTTTGAGATAATTGGTAGCTTGCATTATTCTTTCAAGAAAGGTACCACAGTGCTTTAAATTAATGCCAGCGCTGTCCCCCAAAATATCTTAACCTTACAGCTCACATGACATTTCCCAGAGATGTAGCTGTGGCCTATTTTATTCCCTAAAGTGCTTTCAGCTTTGAGGACACAGGTTGTGTGTTAAAGAAGTGGGACAGTTTCCTTTTGAATGACATTATCTTGAGCAAAGTCTGTTCGGTCCACCTGCTCTGCGGGGCCGTAGGTTTCTTCTTAGTTTTCTAGGAGGCCGATAAAAATGTAGATTAATTTAACTTTAAAATAGTTAAAGATTCTATTATTATGTTGCATATTGCTGTATTTTTTTTTCTAGCTGGTCTGAATTACCTGGTGCATAAATGTGCATGGAGGTGCCTGCGTGTATGATGATTGCAGTATGAGGGGACAGGCTGGGATTGCTATCTCCATGATGGATTGCCAAGAGTAGCTGCTTTAAAATACTATTAGGACATAGTCCCCAGCTTGCTAAAGGGTGTTCGCTAATGTATTGCTTCTCTTGGGACTGAGTTTGTGTCTGCTCCAGTTTAAGAGTTTGCAGCTACAAAAAAAAAAGCAGGGTTGCATTGTGTGTGTGGGTGTGGGTGTGGGTGTGTGTGTGTGTGTGTGTGTGTGTGTGTGTGTAGAAACCCCATTTTCTAGAAGAAT
>JAVDPK010002603.1:102882-128314 GCA_034780415.1 Cichlasoma orientale
GTGTGTGTGTGTGTGTGTGTGTGTGTGTGTGTGTGTGTGTGTGTGTGTGTGTGTGTGTGTGTGTGTGTGTGTAGAAACCCCATTTTCTAGAAGAATAACGGCAATAAGGCCTCTGTTCACAGATACATGCAGCCAGTCACACTCACACTGCTGCATCTTCACTTCGCCTTGTTTTGGCACAACAGTTTGGTTATGCAATTAAAGCACATGAATTGATAGCGCAGCAAAACAACAGTCCCAGTTTAATTCCTGTCTAATGACATTGCTGCTTAGCGGACCCCTGCCTCTAGAGGTGTAATACAGGAAAAACCTCATTAACTTTTTTTGTGTGTGTCTCATTATTATTTTTTTTTCACTGAGAACAACCCAGCCTTTCCTTATCTCTTGAATGATTAGAAGCGCAATGAAGAAAATTTTTAGTACACATATAAGCCACACAAAGCCCAGCAGGGATGTCCCCCAGAGAGATGCAAATGATCCTGTTTTTCTTGCATAAGTGGTGAAAGAATGAGCAAAGGAGACGGGACTATAAATTGTGGTGGCATCTCATGTTAGAGTAATGACAGCCCTAGATACACACGGACATCTGGGTCTCTATAGACACTGTTGTTTATGTGTGTATGCTTTGTTTTTGTTTTTCGCTTTCTGAGGTCAATAACTCAGCCATGACATACATGATTTATGCTTGGTATCGTCTGAAAATGTTGGTTTCAGCATCGTCCAAGTATTGATCCTTGGATATTGACTGAAAACCAAGATGTCAGCTCATGATGGTGGTGTAGTAACGTGGTTTTTGTGTTCTGCTTGTTAAACTTATCATCAGTCCTCTCTGCTTCTCATTCTATTGTTCGCTGACAGCTGCATAAAAGTGGCTGGACTGTACTTACGTTCATTTTCAAGTGGCAGAGACAGTTTAACAACAGTCTGAATAAAATCCAGTTTTATTACTGTGAAAAGCATTAAACAGTGGGTTGGTTTTCACGCAATTAGCTTTGTGCAAGAATAAAAGCACCTTTTTTTTTTTTTAAACAGCCACCCTCAAAGTCATGTCATTACGTTTATTTCACTTGTCATTTGTGCATTTCACATTTAACTTTTGTGATGTCATTTCACGTCCTCTTGGTTTTTGTTGTCAGCTTCCCGTTTTTTGTTGTTTTTTTTCAGAAAAAGGAAAACTCATTTCTTTGAGTGGGACAAATTAGTAAAAGACCAAACAAAAAAATGTTTTGGCTCTCTTAATTTTTCCTGCTTTTTGTGTCAGGCTTTCAAGCCCAATCTACATTTGGGATGGGGAAGAAAGGATGTAAGCCAAATATTATCTCAATACTTAAATCCCACAGTTCTGCCAGTTTCTTGGGAAAAAAAATACTTTTATTGGGGGGACAAGCTACCAAATGCAAAAATCCAGTCTGCAGGGACCACTGCAGAAACCCACAGTGTGTAATTGACAGAATATTGTTTTTATTTAAACAATACTGCACACACAGCCATCACACTCTAGCCTCAGGGCCCACTGTGCAACTGCTGACAGACACAACTGCAGTTGAGGAAAAATTTTTATATATTTATTCAATCAGCAAGATTTTTTATAGAAGAACTGTTTTTATCCTTTAGCAAATTTCCACTGGTTTATAAAAGCTTTGGATAAATAATTGACTGAGTTTAGCGGTCTTTTTTTTTTTTTTTTTTTTTTTTTTTAGTGGTGGTGGTGGTGGGGGTATGGTGTACAACATACTTGTGTGTTTGTGTATGTGTGTTGCCACCTGTGTATGTGTAAGTGAAACTTTTAAGCATCCTGATTGTGGTTTTCATTGACTGGGCTATTCTAAGAAGTCGTGCTTATCTCAAGCCCTCAGGGCACCCGTGCTAATCCTCGGGAAAAGATGACATCAAATGGAAGCAGAGCAAGGGATTATGGGGGATGTTGTGGAGCATGATCAACTGGATGGGCAGGAAGGAATTCTTCCCAGGTGAGAGTAAACACACCCCAAAAATAATATAGAATACAATGAAAATAAAACCAGCGTATGAATTAACCATTACATGAAGAAGCTTTACCACTGCCAAAGGAAGCAGACCACTCCATTCATTTTAATCAGAGCAACAGGAGCAAGTTGAGGGTGGAGAGCAGTTTTCCCATTGCAACCAGTCCCTACAGTCAATGCTTAATTCAGCAGGTGCTAACTGTTAAATCATAGAGTGTCAGGTATAATCTTAATGCAGTTCCTGTGAAACCTAGTTTTCTTATTTCACAGTAATTCACTGTGAACTGAGATTTTCTGTCTGTGTTTACAGAGATAAAGATGTTGACTTTGATGACGAACTTAGCTGAAACTCCACCGGTTGGATTTCTTGCATCCGTATACTACAGCAATGGAATTCCTAATTGCAGAGCTTTGTTAATGCCAAGCCAGCTGACATATAGAGGAAACATATTTCATCAAAATAGCAAAACTCTAGACGCCTGGTGCGGTATTTAAAATATCATTCATGCTCACACTGTTTAATATGACCCTTTTTATTGCAGCGTATTTAAAGCAGCTCAGATCAGTATAGAGCCGCGTTCACACATGCAGCGCGGCCCTGAACTTTTCCAGATGTCACATGGCAGATGTGCACCTGACAAAGAAATATCCCACATTAGCAGGTCGTTAACCTGTCGCCTCCTTAGTCCATGTGACTTCTGACTTATGAATTAATGAGGTAACTGCCCAGTGCATTTATTGCTAGCAAGTCTGCATCCTGCATGCTCTGTCCAGGCATCTCCAGGATGTTCCCCTGCTATATGCTACATGTGAAAGATTGTAGACAATATCCTCATACTGTATGATTCTGTTGAAACTGAGGCTGAAGCAGTCTCTCATATGGATGACCCCACTGAGAATTATCACCCAGCCTCGCAGTTCTCTTCATCTCATTCCTTTGATTTTATGGTCTGTAATCTCACTATTTTAATTCACTGTTAAGGTGCTGTTGCAAGTAAACACAGCACCAAATGGCAGAATAGGGTATCTGGTGAACAAAGCGGCGGTTTTAAAGAGAGGCGTTCGAATCTGAAAACTGAGCAGAGTGTAAATACTGGACTTACATTCATTATGAATTCAAATGAATGCTAATGTTGCTCAGCATCTGTTAGATGTGTAAATGAGCAACTGTTTACCATATCAGATCAGAAGGTGATAATGTCAGTGTTGTGTTCACATCTTGATTCCAACCCAGTGTGGCCAAAAATGTTTTATTGCGCTATTAATGATTCATTTTTGAAAAGACAAGGGGGTGAGTATTATTTTATGGGTTTTTTAAATTAATTTTGGACATTTCAAAATAACAAAAAAATACAAAGTTATGTCTTGAGTTTGCTACTTATAGAACAGGGAATGTCAACTGGTGGCCTGCGGGCCAGATCCGGCCCGCCAGAGCTTTCCATCCGCCCCCCCCAAATAGTACTGCCACAGGTAATATACATCAATCAATCATGTCGCATCATGACCCATTAACTACCGGTCTCTGACTAGTCTGAATTATCAAAAGCCTGCAAATGCCACTTCCTATTGCCCTTAGGCTGCCGAGCGTACTCCCCGGCCTGCGAGGGGCTCCCATCTCCTGCTCATGGGGGACCAGACGGGTAGGTGGCTTGAGGCGACTGTTTGTTGTGATTTGGCGCTATTTAAATAAAGTTTAATTGAATTGAATTGAATAATGGCAAATTCAGGACTGAGCAAAGGAATTTTATCTGATACCATGTAATTATTTTTGGCTGATATATTGTGTCATCTGTGACATCTCGGGGAGATATTTGCATTGTTTAGATGCATTGCTTATACAGGTAGTAGATACAATTCTAGAAAGTAATAGTATATTATTAGTAAACGAACTAAACCAGTAAGAGTGCATTGCAATTTTTCCTTTTTTAAAATTGCTCATGTTCCACCTTTCTATTGTCACGTTCAGCTTGGCAGGTTTTGTGTAATCTTGCTGACAGGCAGACAGACAGACACACAGAGCCTCAGCAGAGGAATAAATCACAGTTGAACTTTCTCTCCTGTAATCTGAACTTATCACCAGTCTAAGCTTGGAAGGCATTAATAACCTCCCTTTTGAAGCTGATCTAATGAGCAGAAACACTTGTGTTGTTAAATATTTGTCTCATTCTTTTCTCTAATTACACATTAATGGGCCCACGCTGGGTTCATTTGTTGCAATGTGGGCAAGCAGTAAATAATGGCTCTTTAGGGGTAGTTTGCCGGAGACTCGCCTCATGTAGAAAGGGACTCGCCTATTGATCTCACCTTAAGTTATTCGACACGTGGTGAGAAATACTGGTGCGTGTCAGCTCGCTGTTGAACTTTCCAGTTAAAGGTCTTTATTTATCAGTGTCTGCAGTAATCAGGCTAATTCAAGTGCACGGTTGCTCCTGGACTTCCACCAAAGATGCTGCAGAAGGAAACAGACAAATTAAACAAGGTCATGTATTATGTAAAAGCAGACAACAGCACCAAGTCAGATAGTTCTTTTACTTTATGTGCTTTGTTTCTATTCAGGTGATTGCTGGTCTGCTGCCCCAGTTGACATCATCATTTTTTATCAGTGCCTAAAACATTACAAAGCACCATTTCCGAATTTAAAAAAAGGTGCTGAGGTTGGAGAATAATTATAGTCATGGTTAAATTAAAATAATGCTAAGAGGGGTGCTGAAACAGCTGATGTCGATTTTTCTTGGGAGGGCCATCTCTTTTCAGTCTGACTCATATGCTGCACATGCTTCATTAACTGAGTTCCTTCATCTCCCTGGACACCTTTTGACTGCTCCCAGCGAGTGCATGTGAACTGATGTGTATATATATATGCCTGCGCATTTAATGCAGGAGTAAGAAGCAATAGCCTTGAGCAGGGTGCAAACTATCACAAAAGTTCCACCACTGGGAATATCTCAGTGCAGTCTGACTTTTTATCTTGTCACATTAGAAATCTTCTTAAAAGTCGGTTTTCTTTGAATTCCAATGACCTTGATGGGACAAAAAAAGTTAAAAAATATAGTGCCTTTTTAGCACCTCTCAACTAATCTAATAGGATATGAGCAGTAAACCCAACCTTATCTCTTACCTAAAGTAGGTTAATATAAATATTAATATTATTTACAACCACTAATCAGCTCAAGCCTGATTAAGAGTACCGTGAGTGCACATCCCCCTTGGTCCCCGAACAATTGAACCACAGAAATAATTGTAATCATCCTTAAGTGTCCTGGATTCTTATTACTGTTATGAACACTTAAACTGTAATGTTCCTCATAAATCATACCTCATTTCAGTGTCAAGGTGACCCGGTAATTAAGGAGATGATCCTTCAGCCAGGAGGATTGGGTTCAGGCCCTTCTGACAGCAACCTGCTGAAGAGTCCTTTTGCAAATAATGTCAGGTACTGTGCTGACATTACAGCCTGACCCCCCCAAATGAGAAGACAGCTCAAGCTTTGAGGTTTAATGAAATATCACTGTAGCTATCAAGAATGAACAATGTACCCATTAGAGGAGCTGTATACATTATTTTTTTTAACTTAATTACATTTACATTACTTACATAAGCAATCAGTGTTAATGATTGTATCAAACAAAAATGCTAAATATTCTGTTTATGTTCCTCAGATGCGATCCCGGTCTCCACTTTTATACATCATTGTAAATTGAATCCCATTTCTTCCATTAACCAGCATTAGACTTTACATAGAGTTGTGTTGATGTGTGTGGGAGAAAACGATATTACAACACAATTCCAACAGTAAGGTTGGAATAATTTAGCGACAGCTTTATGCGTGCCGCTGCACAAACGCGGAGGGCAGCGTCTGCATTTGCATTAAAAAAAATGAATTTGATCAATCAAGAAACAGCTATAAACAGCTATGATACAAAAAGAATGCCCACAGAAAATCAAACGCTTGTGAGGGGCCGATAAAAAAAAAAAAAAATGGCACTCAATATTTGCTTGCTCACAGATCTGACAAAATGGTTGATACAACAATGTGATTTGCAACAAAATGTTCAACTGAAATCAACCGCAGGTCATTTTGATATTCATCAAACATTCTAAAATCTACAATATGTCAGCTTGACACAGAAGAATGGACAATTAATCAGTAATGAAATGTAGCACCTCAAACCTGATCATCTTCCTGTTTATCAGTCATTGAGACACACACTCACACACACACACACACACACACACACACACACACACACACACACACACACACACACACGCACACACGCACACACACACATACACATAAGGAGAGACCAAGGAAAAGCAATTAACATTATTTATTGAGCACTATTTGGAGATGAGATGCTGAGATTATACACACAATGGGAGAAAGCAGAGTCTAGGCAGTGGTGGTGGTGGTGGTGGTGGTGGTGGAGCAGGTGGCAGATGTAAACGTGGATGAGGCTCTCTGAACATCCGGGATAAGGTGGAGATGCAGGTGAGTTATCACAAATGTCAGAATTGTTTTAAAGAAGTGGAAACAGGGAATGATTGGCTTGCAAAATGAGGGAAGGAGAGAACCGGATCAGTGTAATAACGGAGAACTGAGTTTAATATGGAAAAAGCAGATAGAAGTGCTGGAACAGCTCGAACCCCCAGGAATTCAGGCAGAATAAAAGAACACATATCTTCCTCATTTTGACCTCCCAGAGTTAACAGCATGTCGTATTTATTTACCTTTATATTTCCGTTAACACTGATAGAATCAAGCAGCCCGTTCTCGTTCCCTGAGTGTTAAAATATTGCCAGTTTGTCAAAGCTGCAAGTATCCCTGACATGAGCACAAGGTGCTCCTTGGCATTGGTGCGCTGAAGCACCATCTGTCTCAATAAAAAAACTCTGAAAAAAAAAAGAGCACTCCAATTTTAGACTGACAAAGTCCACAAACGGATGTGGAGACGGCTGTTTTGCGTTTGGTTAGGTTTAGGAGCAAAAACTTTGTTTTTTAAAGGTTTAGAAAAGGATTGTTTGGAATTTAAAGACAACTCCATCACAGTGTTAAGCCAGCACATTAAAAAGTTATGTAAAGTCTTTTGTGTTCAGTAGAAACACACTTGCCATCAATTAAGAAAATGTAATATGAATTTATTAATCTACTAATACGCTAAAACTAATGGATAAGTAAGCCATCATGAGCAGTAAAATGGAGCCGCTTTTAGAGGAGACAGATGAAGGTAGCTAAGGTCAAACACAACATTTGGCTGCATCTCGTTAATTATTTTCCAGAATGTTCATTAGCTTAGAAGAGGCTTGTGTGTATGGCTGTCCTCTCAACCTACTTTACAGTCTCTCACAGGAACAAGGCTCATCCAAATACTGCGTTGTTTTGGCCTCTGCCCAATACTGCAACACAGTTGGAGAGCTGAGTGTAGCAGGGTGAGGAGAGACTGTGGTGGCATCTTTGCTTGAGTTAGTGATGAGTGCTTTTGTGTCTCCTTTTGCAGTATTTGAAGGGAAGGAGGGCAGCAGGAGCACTCCTCGAGGCCCCATAACAGGCCGCACCGCAGGATCCGTCAGGAGCCTGCCGAGACAAATCCAGAATCCAATTGATTTCAAAAGCCAGGAGACCAATGTGTTTACCTCATCAAGCACGCAACCGAGTGGAGAGCATAAACAAAGTGAAAGAAATAAAAGACTGGTGAGGGTTATCATATGTGCGGTGACCCTCCAGTAATGACACTCCCAGCCTCCCCACCTGCACCTTGCCAGTTTTCATATCCGAGCCTATCAGCGAAGGAGGAAGGTGGCTTGCTGATAAAATTCTGAGTGTTCCTGTGGTTGGATTTTCTCCAGGCACAATTATCTTCCCAAGGCAGTCATTCCACCCCCTGTTGGGCAGATGTGAATTGCCTCAATAAGAGGCCTGCCTTCCTTTTTTCTCCTTCTACTGGTTGTTGTTTGTTGATCTCCCTCATAGCCTCAGCACTGGTGTGTCAGAAAATCTGCCTCAGGCTTAACTTATTATTAGCCTGGTTGATGCAATCGCTTTCTTCCAGATTGCCCTTACATAGATGACGTCTCGGACCAGGTAGTGACTTTAGATTTTGAGATTTGAGTCTGAATTACAAGCAATAAAGGAAAAAACACAATCAGATTTGAAAGAGGAAAGGTTCTGGATAAGGGCTGCCTTACTAAGCAAGTGATAGCAAAAATAAGTTTAAGCTCGACTACACAACAAAAAAACAGAGATTATAGATGTTCTGATATTTTATGTTTTGAAGATTCTAAATGTCTATATTTGACTCCAGCTCACCGGAGGAAGCTTTCTAATTCTTGGACTGCAAGTAAAAATATTTCACATGCCCGAGACGTATTGCTTCAATTACTAGTTGTAATTGTCATGCAAGTCATTGTCATTTTAGACTTTAGAAGATCAAAGTTTTCCTCTGCAGTGAATTTAAAAAAAAAAGTCTACGTCTTCTATTTCTTTGAAGAAAAGTGCATATAAACAACAAACAAGTCATTATGTAAAGTTTTGTAATATGTTGTTGTAATGCCTTTCTGAAGTCTGCCAATGTGTGTAAGCCACCAAGAATGGATGAGAAAAACCGCTTTGAAATCAGAGGGTGTTAGAAGTTTGGTCTTAGATGTTAATCTGGCTTTAAGTAGCCATTTACAGAGTACAAAGGCAAAGCCTGATGTCAGTGTGCAGTGGTAAATTTTCCATCTGTACGCAGAGGAAGAAATAATGATGCCATTATGTGGTGTAACCAAACAGTGGAACAGCTTGATATGTTATAATATCCTTGCTGAGACCTCTGTTAAAACCCATTTCCATAAAAGAAGCTGGGAGCCACACTTATTAAAGGCAGAACAAGATTTCTACTCACAGAAAGAGACCATGGAGGTGTCTGTGCACCGCCATCTACACAAGCCTTTAGTGGTGTCTATTTTCACGCCAAGGCTTGTTTCTGTTCGCCCGCAGAACGGAGGTATTACCACCCTTCGTTCAGCAGGCTCCTGCACACATGACAGTTCATTTTCTGCATGATCTCCCAAAAGTCGATACGATCTTGTAAAGACAAATACCAGATAGCGGTGGCTAACTGATGCAGTTTGCGGGGAACACTATTAATCATGCTCTCCTGGGGGATGAGGGTGAGGAGTGGGGCTACCCAGCAAGTCTTCATGCATTAATAAAATCACCAGATGATCTATAAATGGATTCACAGCTGGGAGTGCCTTCATTAACCGTGGTTCTGTGGGTTCTGGGTGGACGGGTCTGTATCAGATAAAGTGGGAGGCAACTGGAGAAATCCAGGCATGTTGAGATGTCTGCTAGTTAAGATGTTAGAGATGGGTGTGTCACTCCAGGTTGAGCACCTTGTAGAGCTGATGAGGATACGCAGCGTCATTGCATGCAACCTTATAAATGTGAACGCGTGGATCTCCTTTCTAACTCCTACATGAAAAGATATTTGTAGAAACTGTAGAAAGAGGGCTGTTGTGGGACATCTACAAACTCTACAACATGAACTCATCTCTGTTTTAACACTGAAAGTCACCTGCATCGCTATTTCTAGTAGTACTTTATGCTGTACAGAGCAGAGAGCTAAATACTGTGTGAGAGATGCACCCCATTGCTCTCATTATGTGTTTCATAAATGAGGCAATTTTTCTTGAAGTATAGTTGAACTTTTGAAATGGAACTGGGCCGTTCAAAGGATTCTATCTCCAAAACTAACGTTCCATAAAGCTGTTGACCTTCATACAGCACTCACACATGCTGTAAAGGGTACCAAGTATGATCGCACCATTGTGCCTGAGGGCTATTTAAATATTCTTGCAATCTGACTATAAAAGAGTTTTTTAACCCATGGATAATCCTGAATTGCATTATCTTACCCTTAGTCTGTGACTGTCTGTCATAATTATTGATTAAAGTCCAAAAAAAAATGCACTTTAATTACTGGGCAGTCTGCTAAGTAATATATATGACGTGGTCCACTTGTCCTGTGTGATTATTTAAAATGCATATCAATGAGAGGAGATCAAGTGAAAGTGATGCACATTACTTACTGATGTGCAGAGTTTGAGTAATAAAGGATTTGTTCATTAGACACCAATGAAGCAACATAGCAGAGCAGTATCTCCAACAATGGTAGGAAGTGGGAGAAGACCCCTGTAGTTTAGACACTGCTGGTGGTAGGAGAGCAGATGGCTCTTTGAATGTCCAAGATAAGGTAGAGATGCAGCAGGGCTGCACAAATGAGAGTCTCAAGGGCAGAATGACAGCACAGCGCTGAGTTTTAAAGAACGGGGAACAGAGACTGATCGGCTCATAGAAGGTGGTGAAGAAGACTATTGGATCAGTTTGGTGGCAGCGGAGTCGAGTTTGACAGCATGGGAAAGCAGCAGTGACAAAGGGGAAAAGAACATCTTAAAACCAATGAACACCCAGCAGTGATCACACATCATACTTACTGAACTCATGCAAAACATTCATTTCAGGAATTATTATTATTATTAAATGCCTGTCAGAGTGTCTCATGCTGCTTTGCAAAATAAGTTGCAAAGGTGAATAAAATTGGCTCGTCTTACATAAACGATTTTTGCCTTGCATTCATTTAGGACACTGCATTTTGATAACTCATTGATGGCGTTTAGGCTGCCACCAAGTTAGGTTTTATTTCAAGCCAGAAGAATTTGAATATTTTGGAATTTGGAACGTTTGGATGACGGGGGGGGAGTGCTAAGTTATCAGCTATGGCTAGCAAGTTTAATTATCAAGATGCATTCAACTTTTTTAGGTGGTCTGTACCACACAGTAACTCATATCAGGAAGAAAGTAGAGTTTATCTACAATGCACTTTTCACAGACAGTCAATGCACTGTACAACGCAATAGAGTAAAATAAATAAAAATTAGGAAAAATCACAATAAAATCTAGTGAAAAAATCAAGTTAAAGCACAGAATGAAATAAACAAGTAGCTTAAAAACCATTAAAGGCTTAATAGAAAGCCTGGTTAAACATAAAAGTCTTTAACTGCCTTCTATAAGAGTCCACAAACGTTGCTGTAGTGAGAGCCGTTACCAAAATCGTGGTGCCACAGACTGAAAGGCTCTGTCCCCCTCTAGTCTTCAATCCCACACAAGGAACAACATAAAAATTCCGAGCTTGCAATCGAAGACTGCATGCAGCGGTGTGTTTGTTAACGAGTTGGGATAAATAGTCTGGAACCTGTTCGTTTGATGCTCTGTATGCAAGTACAAGAACTTTAAAACAAATCCTAAAATCTACTGGGAGCCAACGTGAAGAGTAAAAAATGGGAAAAATGTGAGCTTCCTCACTAGAACACCTTAATAGTCTGGCCGTGGCATTTTATATCACTTGGAAGTGTGAAAGTAAAATAAAGTAAAATTTATCTAAGCTGGTAAAGAGGACGTTGCACTAAGTACGACACAAATGCATGAATAATCTTTTTCCAGTTTGGTCAAGGAGATTTAGTCGCAATTTAGAAATGTTCCTTAAGTGAAAGAAACAGCAACAAGAAATAGATTTTACATACGAGTCAAAGCCCAGAGGGGGATTAAATATTACGCCGAATACTGGACTTAGCAGAAAAACAAAAGGAAGCAAGTGCTTGAATGATTTTAAGATATAATTCTGGAGGGGCTATAATCGTGGTCTCAGTCAGCCACTAATCCAGGATAAACAGGGGACTAGCGTGGACAGCCTATTCAGCCAGTGAGGTTTAAGACATAAGACTTCTACTGCACACTGATCATTTGCAGTTCTGTCTGGTTGCTTGTCAATCAATGCAACCACACCCCTAACTCCAGTATCCAGATGAATGAGTCATTTAAAAAAAAAAAAAAAAAAAAAAACACCCACTAGAGATGTGTTGTAGGGGTCTCTATGGATCGGTAAACCAAACCAAAATTGTTTCTGTACCAATGCTTACATGCTTTTGATGCTGTAAAATTCAGTGTCTCGTGGGGCTGACTTGCTTTTATAGGCATACTTTGTCATAATCCTGGGTTTTTGACCCAGCACTTTAGGTTTTGGGCTTTCTATTTATGTTTTTATGTTTTCTGTCCAACTCTTAGTTTTTTGCTTTTTGTTTGCAGTTTAGAGTTTGTACCTTTTACAGTTACTCCTAGTTGGTTTCTTTATCCTCAGGCCTTCTTAGTTGCAGTTGTCTGGGTTTCGTTCTTGGTTATAGTTTGTTTGTATTTAATTCCTTGTTTCAGTTACCATGTTTTCCCTGTGTTCTGCCTGTTTTGTTTTTCTAGTTTCTTGTCTCTTGAGCATTGTTTTGAGTTTTGCTTCCCCTTGTCTCATTAGTTAGTTTTTGTTCACCTGTGTCTTGTTTCGTCCAGCTGTGTCCTCTTTTCTTAATTACGTCTTGTGTGTATTTAAGCCCTCCGTTTTGCTCAGTTCTTTGTCATGTCCTCCCTCATACTGTGTGCTTCCTTGTTCTGTGGTTTCTCTTTTGTCTCAGCATTTTTGCGTTTCTGGCTCCGGTCCATCCTCGATTTTAGATCTTTTGGAGGAGACTTCAGCATTAAAACTGCCTTTCTGAGTTTAAGTCCTGCATTTGGGCCCGTACTCTGCCTCCCACAGTGCCCACATGTAACATAATAGTCATAAGAGAAACTGCAGTTTTTGGTGTTTTTAATGCACTTGTTATCATCTATAACAATTAGGTGCAAATGTATTTCATTGTTGGGTTGATAACTAAATCTAGAAGTTGGCCAGTGATGTCATTTTGCACATGTGGTGAATTATAGCACCAGACTGGTTAAAGATGCATATCTTTCTGCCTTGGCTGTTGACCAGTCGTTTGCATAAATCTTTAAAAAAAAAAAAAAAAGTCACAGCAGAGTATAAACATAAAGAACAGATTGCAGACCCTGTATTTTCTTGTTTTCCTGTCAACATTTTTGGAGTCCACAAAGGGCTAATACTACACAGAAGTTCAGCAGTGGTGGTTGTGCTATACACTCACAGCCTACTTCATTAGGTACACCTGTTCAGCTCCTTGTGAAAATGAAATGTAATCAGCCAATCACATGGCAGCACCTCCATGCATTCAGGCACATAAAAATGGTCCAGATGAACTGCTGAAGTTCAAGCCGAGCATCGGGATGAGGAACAAAGGTGATGTAAGTGACTTTGAACGTGACATGGGTGTTGGTGCCAGATGGGTTGGTCTGAATTTCAGAAATTGTTGATCTACTGGGATTTTCCCACACAACAATCTCTAAACTTTACAGAAAATGGTCCAAAAAAGACAAAAATATCCAGTGAGTGGCAGTTCTGAGCAAAAATGGTTCATTGAAGCCAGAGATCAGAGGAGAATGGCCAGACTGCTTCAAGCTGTTCGCAGGGGCCCACCAAAATTGAACAACAGAAGATTGGAAAAACATTAACTGGCCAAGTCTCAATTTGTGCTGCACCATTCAGATGGTAGGGTCAGAATTTGGTAGAAACAGCATGAAAGCATGGATCCATCCTGCCTTGTATCAATGACCCAGGCTGGTGGCGGTGTACTGATGCGGGGGGATATCTTCTTGGCACACTTTGGGCCTCTTAGTTCCAACTGAGCATCATTTAAACACCGCAGCCTACCTGAGTATAGCTGCTGATCATGTCCATCCATCCTCAGTGTGCTTCCAGCAAGATAACACAACATGTTACAAAGGTGAGATCAGTTTAGCAATTTTTGAACACTAAGGTATTCAACAAATGCTTTGAATTGCCTAAAAATAACCATAAAATGTTAATCATATTTGCAAAAGAAGATATTGTAGGCAAACATAAAACTATATAGTCTGTATTTGTCCAATTTGGCACTACAGCTAGTAATGAGTGAAAAGATTAAATAAACACAGCAAGTAGCTCCACATGTTTGATTTGGCACATTTTTGCACCAGATGCCCTTCCTGATGTAATCCCCGAGGGATGCGCGTCTCCTTGATATTTGGCTAAAATGGAATGTGATGCTATGGCGATGTATTTTCCTTTAACTCATATGTCAATAAAGCCTTTATAATTAAAGGTTTAACACTGCTTTATTAAAAACAATATGAAAATATTGCAGACCGTATAGATATGTTGTTATTATTAGCAACAAAGATGCTTGGAGAACTGCCACTTAGGTTCCGTGTACAGCTACTGTGAATTCACACTTAAATTGTTCGGCCCTTTCTCCCATTTACTTTTTGATGCTTTTCTAACTTTCTGGTAATGAGGCTGCTGCAGCGAACCTTTTTTTTTTCATCATAAAGGCAGCTACAGAACTTTAAAAGCACTGCTCCTAGCTAGTAATGATACAAAAGACATCAGTTACTGTATGTGCTGGTCAGGGCTTTCAGTGGTCTTTTTTTTTTTTTTTTTTTGCTTCTTCATATAAAATAAGTCATTAAAAGTGTGTAACTCTAAAAGTATGATGGGTTTCTTTGTGCTTGAAGCTATTTCACTGTACGTTTTTCTTGAAAAGGGAAATGGAACAGCAGGTGTAAGATGATTTTGCAGAAGAACTAAGTTGTTGCTTCTGAAAAACAGACTAGACTCTGTACATTGATTTGACTTTCTTCTTCATCTGTGCTCTTGTTGCTGACACACTGCTAGAGCTGTTTCATGTACTGCATGCAGCTGTGATACAAATGAGTAGAATCCAAGGCCGTCGCTTTCTTCCCGTCACAGAAACCGTTACTTGGAGTCTCGACATCCTGACGCAGCACTGGAGCTGAATAGATTTCATTGCATCTCCGCTTATCACAGAGAATGAATTGAACATTGTAAATCAGCCCCAGAAACTGAATGTTTTTGCACTCTAAGATAAGCGTTATTGTAATAGATCGGAATGAAAGTTTTCATTTGGAAGTTTTCGAATTGTATTGTCTCCAATTGTTGGTAATTCATAAGTTATGATATGTGTAATGAAGAGCTGATAAAAGTAAAGCTTACCCAGAAAATTGAGCTGATCCACACTAATGTAACATAGACACAGGAAGAGGGAAATCCAGCATATGGAGGACATACAGTAAAGAGTCACCAAGTATAATGGATTCAACAATAGGTAATATAAATGCTTGAAACATAGGAATGAAATGTATAATTTAATACAGATTTTCTAATTCGCTTCCATTTGCATTTGTTCAAAAAGAATCTTGTTTATTTGCAACACACAGTTCTGAATCTGATATAAATTCTTAATGTAGCTCATATCTGCTTGATGCATCATGTGCCTATAAATGGCAACGCAACTTTGATAAATAATTTAACAGTTTTATCTTTAAAAAAAAACAGAAAAGGGTGAAAGGGGACCAAAAAAATTGAGCTTTTATGGGGGGGGTTTTCCCACAGCATTTCCATCCCATTAATAATTTTTATTTAATAATCATCGCTGCTTTATTTTACTTTGATTAAAATGAAATGATTCCAGCTGATACTGAGTTTATTTAATCTAATCAGCTGACTCTGGCGCTGCTCGTGAATCACGAGCAACAATTCATCTGAGCACTCAGCAAACAAGATGTAGAGCTGTCAACAGAGTTGATAACAATGTCATTAGCATTGCTGGATCCCAGAATACAACAACGGAGTTGTTGACACTGAGCACTGAGTCATTTTCCATAAACAAGACCCTTACAAGTACGATGAACTTTATTTGTCCTCAGGGGAAGTAGATAATTACAGCTGCAAAGAACACAAACTGACAAAAACAGGGGAGTAAACATCCAACACTGTGACAGAGTTTCCAGTCAAATGAAAGAGCTCTTGGTGTAACTCACAGAGGATCACAAATTACAGACTCCAAATGTAATGTGCAATTATGTACGTACAATTTCTGAATTTCAAATAACGTGTACATAAAAGATCATCGATGCCCGCTATATTTGCATTGCATCGTCACCCTCTTAAAATAATGGCTCGTGTCATTATTTTAACGAAAGATTTATTTTTGCCTAAATCATCATCATCATTTCATGTTTTTTGGTCTTTTCTGAAAAACATTTAAAAAATTACTTAAGTCATTATTTTAAGAGGATGACGACATATTAGAAACCTCAGCATCCTTTGGCTTTACTCCCATACTGCAAGTATTGCGTCAGTAATAAAAAAAAATTTAAAAAAAAAAGCCTGACTAAGTAATTTGGTGCCTGAACTTCAACTGATGACTAAGAAAGTTGAAGGTAAACAAATAAAAGCAAAATGGCCCAGCGAGATGCAAGTTTTAAAGATTTTATAAACAAAATATATTAGTTCAAGTATTGTGCTTATCCAATTTAGGGTCGTGGTGGCGGGGGGCTGGAGCCTATCTCAGCTGCCACAAGGCAAAAGGCGGGGTACACCCTGGACAGGTCGCCAATCTGTTGCAGGGCTAACAGAGACACACAACCATTCGCACTCACACTATCGGGTTACACCGTGTTTTGCTCTCACATCTGTTTTCATTCTTCATGGCATGGATTCAACAAGGTGCTGGGAACATTTCTCAGAGGTTTTGGTCCAGATTCTAATGATAACATCACTTGGTTGGTGTGAAGTTGTTAGCTGCACATCCATGATGTGAATCTCCCATTCCTCCACATCCCAAAGGTATTCTGTCGGACTGAGATCTGGTGACTGCAGAGGCCAATCACAAATCACCTTTCTTGCCCATTCTGATGGTTGGTTTGAACTTCAGCAGGTTGTCTTGACCACATACCTAAATTCACTGATTTGCTGCCATATGATTGGCTGGTCAGATATTCGTGTTAACGAGCAGCTGAGCGAATGTACCTAATAAATTGACCAGGGAGCGTACTTGACACTAAAATCTGTATGCTGCCATCTCCATTAGCAAACATGAAATGTCACCGGTGCTAATGCAAAGGCAGAAGAGCTGTTGCTCCCCAATTTTATCTCCTTTGAGAAATCTTAAGTGTTGCTACAAGGATTCTTTATTATTGAATGTCGTAGTTTCTATTTCTGTGATCATCAGAGAGATTGTGCTACTTGAGGAAAAATGAGAGGGCAATTAATGTGTCAAGTTCTTAAAAATTTCAAAGAGAGATATAATAAGATAAAACTTTACCAGGTTAAAGATAATAGGAAAGGTTAGACGATAAAAGGGTGGCACAGTAATCTTTATGGGTATTCTTGAATCCCTGGTCTCTTCGCCCACACGCTGGCTCCCTCCATATTTTTCAAATCCCCATGTATAATGAAGACCACATAGAGGATACTTTCCTGCTGCCAAGACATTGCTTTTAAAATGAATTAAGCTGTGGAATAATTTAAAAATGGCAAGAGCTACATGGATGAAAAAAATGCCCAAGGGAAGACAGAGACCTCAACATCACCTACAGAAGAACAAACGTAGATTTAACAAAAAAATAATAATCGTACTACACTGTTGCATAAACCTATCCTGGGGCATGCTTGTGCACCAAATGGCAGCAGTCCAGACCTCTTGGGCTGTAATAACTCTGTACCACTTAAAGCTCAATCAGTTTGAATGTTCAACTTGCAGTGCATCCTCTAAGGCATGCAGGTTCACATGGAGCAGCTGTACTAGTTCTCTCTTCTGTTGGCTACACCATTAAATATTTGCCTTATCTTTTCTGTAAGGGTCATATCATTTCAAGTGTGACTTTTCATGGAGAGAAACCCCATTTTGACTGTAAATTTTTACAACTTACTTAACCACAGACATTCTCGCCCCCAGCCCCCCATCCCCACTCTCTCTCCCCCATGCCTCTTCTTCCCTCTTTCTCTGTCTTTCCATTCTTCTCTCTCCAGCTTCCTGTGCTCTCAGAAGAGGGTGATAAGTATAATCAGAAGTGACTGGTTCAGCTGCTTGCACTGCCTGAGCTACAGAGACCGATGTATTCTCATGATATCCAGGCACAGCTGTAAATGCCAGCACACAATCCACACAAGATGCACTACTCACAGACGCAGACACACGCACACACACACACACACACACGTGCACGTATAAATATGCGCACACCCACTCTCCAGCTACTGCATTTTGCATGCCATTTGTTGCTAAAATGCCATAAACATGAGCATACTTACAACAGAAGGCAGTTAGAGATCATTTCTGCAGCGCTGGAGACAGGCTCTCTTTGTCTCCAGGGAGAAAAACTCTGCCTAACTGTCTTTGTGTAATCTTTCTGCAGTAGTTAGTATCTTTATTTTTCACACAATGAAAATGCCCTCTGTGCTCATGACTCTATAAAGAATGTGTACACGCCTAGATCTGTATGATAAACTGCAGGTGTGTGCATGTAAAGCGTGTGTTTACATATTCACAATAATTACCTCTCATACTGTCGCTGTACTTGGCTGCAAGCCTCCCACTAGGCCATCAAACATCATTAGCCATCAGCAGCATGGGACAAAGAGGCAAAAGCATGACTTGTTTACAGAATGAAATAGCTAGCTTGTAGACAGCAGATTAAAATTGACTGCAGGGTTAGTAGACCATTACCATCTAACCATTACCACCTATTTCATTTCTCACTGATCTTCACTGAACAGGGAAAGTGGCATTTAATTGAGAGTATAGATAATGATCAGCCAATAGGAATATTTTTAATGAAATGGAATTTAAATTGAATCCTGGAGAAGTTGTTCAGATGAGATATTGATCACAAAAGATACATCTCCCTGTACACTGGCGATGTTCAAAGGTTGTACATCTGGTCCGCGTAGCTCTGCAAGCTGGAGCTCCAAAGGAATTCCTGATCTATCCTCGGAGCGAAATGAGTCACCGGCAGCTAGATGGAGAGCTCTTTGTGTCAACGTGGCACCTGCACTCAGTATCTGTCATTAGCTATAGGTCGCATATCCTTAGGTTCAATTAATCAGAAGCCCTCCTTTGGAGAATTGTGCCCTGGCCCACATTTCAAGGTACCTGCTTCCGTCTGTGCCAGTTGTAATCCTGGCAAAAGACAAGTGGAACAGGTTGGCCTAACTTGGCAGGGGGGCAAGATGGTGTTAATACAGACTTTTGGAGATGATTTCCTTTGAGGGAGATCCAATCCAGTGTCACAGCATGGCGCCCAGGAAGTGGCCGAGCCTCCAACTGATGGAGTTTCTAATTCAATCTGTTCCAAATCAGCAGGGGGGTCAGTGTTTGCACCACGAAGTAACCTTTCATTCTGCTCTCTGGTCACTGAGGAAATGTAAGGTCTATTGATCTGAGAAGCCAATAGGTAATCAATAAACTGGCTGACAGCATTAGTTCATTTCTGCTTTTCTTGTACATGTCCTGCAGGATCCAACTGTTGATTTGCTATCCCGTGAAATATGCAATCTACGTGTGTCTGACACTGGCTAAGGCAAAAACCGAATTTCAGACTCATTAGAATAAACAAGTGAGTGGTTTATTAAGACGTCCTGCTTTGTTTTAATACTCTGATACATTGCTGCCATCTAGTGTTTGTAATTAAGTGCACAGATTGATTGTCAGTGAGGGTTGTAGCTGTAACTGCTGTTTGAATAACTTCACCATTTGGATTGTTTGAGCAGGGAAAAAGTGAAATGACTTTAAATATGATAAAATACATAAAAAAAATCCAACACTTGTAACCTCAAGCATCATTTGAATTTAGAGCAATGTGGGGGCGTAATGATGATAAACATAATTTGTTGTTTTTCTGCTTAATTGGATGTATATGGAAAAGACGAGGCTGGATCTGAGCCTATGCCCTCTACCAGGTAGAGCTACCTGGTTGCTCTGATTATGTTAATTAGGACTTCTGCAAATGTGTAATGTGGACTGTTTGTGTCCTGTCTTAATTAACAAATTATATTTCAGTTTCTTTCTTTCTTTCTTTTTTATCCAATCAAGAGTTTAGCCACACAGCAGATCATTTGATCTTGTGGAATTTGTGAAACTAGTTGTTTGTTTATTGGCAGTGACTCTCTGGAACTTCTAGGATTTACCTTAGATCAAAAAAAAAAGAGTCTAAAACAGCTTGGGAAAAAAAAACGTCAGTACTGCTGTTAATTAAATCAGTCTACTTTGAGTAAACTAAATGCACATATAAAAAACAGCAGGGAAACATGGTCACTCCCAAATATACAATACTGTGCAAAAGTCTTGAGCCACCACTCATTTCTTCATATTTTTGTTTTCGAGGAGCCAGACTGACCTGGAATCTTTTCAAAGTGAAATAGTTCTCCAGGTTTTTTGAAGGTCTTTCAAAGCTTTTCTTTGGTCATTGGCTGCTTTTTCATTCATCTTAAGTCCAGTCCTTGTTCCTGACCATTTTCAAAGGACCAGTTTATCAAGCCACTTAACACTAACCTATTAATCATTCCAGTATAAAAATGCACCTAACTCAAGGGATGAACCAATGTTCTGTATGACAGACAACTAATCAAAGACCCCATTTTTAATTGTATCTTGCAGCACTTTGTTACTAGCAGCCTTCTGCAACAACACATTTCTTCCCATTTCTTTGGTCAAATTGACAAAAATCCAAAGATGACAGTTTGAGAGGCATAAAGCAATATTTTAGCACCAACAAAGAGCTATTAACCAAAAACTCGGCATATCTCGCCATGTCTTTTAAAAATTTGACGAGACTGAACAAGTGGGGGACAAAAGATGAAGTGGCAGGATCTATCTACAGCAGATGAGCAGTATCTGAAAGCTATGTCCTTAAGAAAGAAAAAACCCAGCAAAAACCTGGCACAAAGCTGAGGTATGCCAAATTCACAAACTCTGTGGCAAGATGTTTTATGAGTGATGAATTCAAATTTAAAATTTTTGGTTCAAATTGTCATTACTGTTGTACAAAAAGCCCCCACAGTTTGTCCATCCATCCGTTCTCTTCCACTTATCCTTTTATGTTGGTATATTTTAATGTAGCTACTAGTAGTACTGGAAAATGGACAATATCAAGGTGCACTATTGCTTCATCTTTCAGACATTCCACATATTCTTTGTCTTGCTGTACCTTACTTTATTATTTATCTATTTATTCTCTGGCTTGTATATTTCTTGTATATTTCTTGTATATATGATAATATTTCTGACTTTTGTATATCTATCTGTGTGCCTATGTAAAAATGCTGCTGGAACTTTAATTTCCCTGACGGAACACTCCCAAAGGGATTGATAAAGTTTTATCTAATCTAATCTCTCTAGTTTGAGGAGAGTTGAGATTTCCTGCAGTCCTGCGTTCCGTGAAGTATTCTCTCATTCTGCACAAGTTAGATCTGACAGATGCAGATGTTTATGTCACCCAGCTAGTTTTTCTATGCGAGGTTAACGAGAGAAGGGTGCATTCATGACAAAGTAAGTCCATGTTGTCAGAAATGGTCATATTCCTCTGTTTATGAGTTGAGTTTGTTGATGGTATATTCAGTATAATTGAAGCTAATGGGGGCTAGCTCCAAGACATTTAAATTTACCCTCTCCTTTCTGAATATGATCTCATACTGTAGAGCCTGTTTCACTGAGCCGTTTGCAGTTTGAATTATGGTAATATCTCATTCCTGAGCAAAGATATGTTAATTTGAGCGGAATAAAATTGCGCGTTCAGTTGGAAATACAAAGCTTACAACTTACATCTTCACATATGTATCCCAGTATTCTCAGAGCTACTGTAAGCCCACTCAGGCCACGCTCCTCTGTAACAGCCAGGGCTAACTAATAAAGCCCACATGTGAAGCTGCACTCCTGTCTCCCCTCTTGCTGTCTCCAGCGGGTGAAATCAACTTAATCAGTCACACCCAAGTCATGCTTATCGTCCTGGCCTTGAAGTGGTGACCAACACTCCAGGTTGAAGGTGGGGTCCAAACATGTCCAGCGCCTTACAGCTATCTCCCAATCTATCATTTAGTACCATCAGAAAAACATCTGACAGGCAATGTTTCATTTTTCAATGTGTCAATGTTCCTAAACACAGTGCAAATGCAACAAAAGCACACCTGGATAGAAAAGCATACATTGGAGGACTGTCAGTCGTGGATTTGCCTTCTTAGAGCCCAGAGCTCAGCATTATTGAAGCAGTGTGGGATCTTGACAGAGAACAGAACAAAAGGCAGCCAACATCCAAAGAAGAGCTTTGAATGTCCTTCAGGAAACCTGGAGAACTGTTCCTGATGAGTACTTAAAGAAATGACAAGAAAGCTGTCTAAGAGAGTTCAGGCTGTGTTGAAGAATAAAGGTGGTCACACCAAATGTCGACTCTCTAGCTTGTTAGAATTGTACAAACTCAGTTTTTGCCTTTTATACTGTATTTTTATGTGTGTTTTATTTCTGTAGGTTTCAATAAATCGCCCAATGAATTTCCCATTTTGTTTGCAAAATATAAAGAAATGAAGGGTGGTTTGAGACTTTGCACAGTTCTCCATCACTGACCTCTACAGTTTGCAACATCCCAGTCACAAATAATTATTGATTATGTTTTTACCATCTAAAGCTGTACTTACAAATCCCGCTTACAAGCGGCCGACTAGTTACTCCTGCCTGGAGAATTATTATATTGCCACCACTTCTGTTTTCACACAGCTTCTCCTTGTGCTCTTTTGAAACTTGTCAGTTTAATCAAAAAGGAGTCTATTGACTTTCATCCTCAGACACGCGTATTATAAATGTCCCTGTCTCGAGGCATCAAGAAACCTCAAAAGGAATGAATGTTTAAAGGTTTGAGCATTACAATTCCTTCCATTAAAAAAAAAAAAACTGTCTCTGAAGTTGTAACTTTTGATGTCTCTCTCAGATAGAACAGGTTCACAGTTGTGCACCGTTGCCAGTAATGGTGCACGAATTTGCAATAAAATCTGAATATGGTGGAGGAGTTGTTTTTACTGTGAAAATCACAGGCAAAGTCATTTTTACTTAGTTTTAATTACAGTTACACATATGCATTATTAATAAGCCCTCCTTTGATATTCATCCTGCTCCGCGTCCGCTTGTTGTTTCCATTTCTTGTCTCTGTTAGGAATCCTCCAGCTGGAGAAAACAGTCGCATATCTCCCCAAACTTTTCCTCTGGTTTGCTTTCTCTTCCACCTGTCTTTCAAAGTTTCTCTTCATCTGTCTTTCAAATGATGATGAGGAGACTCGCCTTCATCAGGGTCTCTTTCTTCCTCATCTCTAGCCTCTCCTTCACAAATCGCCCTCATTTCCTCCCTTTTCCTGTCTGCACGTTTTCCCAGTCGTCTTTCACCCGCCCGAGCGTCTCTCCCTCCATCTCCTGCATTTGCTCAGCCGCCTTCTTTAGCTCGTGCTTCAGCTCTGTTTTTATTATTCTTTTCATCCCTCTCTTCTTTCATCTTTTTGAAGATTTTGAAGTCTTGAGGTCATCAAGAAAACTTTTTTTTTTCCTCCAACCATTCCTCTCTCTCTTTCTTTCTTACTTCATTAAGTATTCTTCCTCAGTAGTTCCACATCTGTTGTGTTCATCCTTATTTTCCCACAGTTAAGCTTTCACATTCTCATTTTGGACTTTTTTTTTCTTTATGGTGAATTTCTTTGGTGTCTCTTTTTCTGCTCTTTTTTTCCCTCTTTTCTCTCTTGCTGTTGGCGCTTCACTTATAAAGTAATTTCAGCTTTTCCCACTGTTTCCGCTGCAGTAGTCTCTTCATTGCCTCTAGTAGTTTATCCTTTGATTGAAGCTAGCCCTTCTATACTTTTTTTTCTGTTTCCATTGCCATGATTTTCATAATATTGCTTCATATTCTTCTAGCATATATAATAGTTTCGCTCAATGTAATTCACTGTATGTTCTTAGTTTCGGTGGAAACGGAGACAAGGAAATATAATTAGAACACAAATTTGCCATTTTGTGTTTATACAATAGTTTTCATAAGAAAAATAAAATAAGGTAGTATATGTGAGCATTCGTGAGAGATACAACTGCCTTATATAAAAATATACTTGTCTCTTGAGATTCTCCCACATTGATTAGCCCGTTGTTCCTATTCTTTTTTTTTTCTATATCATATTATCTTACATTTGGCTGGAGTCATTTCCCATCCATATTTTTTTCAGTGTCAACTACATCATTTTCCCATGGGGGGAAAAAAAACACCATTCTGTTGCTTTGAAAAGAAAAATCACAGCCGATGTTTTCGGCGACAGCCGATCACTGCAAGATACAATCATGTGCTGCAAGCATCTGCAGTGTGATGATCTGTAATTTTGCTCACACTTAATGGCAGTTTGAAAGTTCCCTCAAGGACACAAAAGCAACTCATAGCTGTCCTTGGGCCAAAATTCTGCAAGAAGCACCACACATCATTTCCTCGTGAGTTTTCAAAGTGACTGAAATAATTACTAATGCATTAATTACTGAAATTACTCTTGTGTGATACATTGACACAACTGGGGGAATATCCAGAGGGTGACAATTCTACCCCACCCACACCCTAATGTCACTGGGTAAGAATTAATCTCACGATGCCCAGCTACATTGGATGAGAGCGCTGAGTGTCAAAAAAAGAAACACAAGTTGTGGATATGTTTTCAATCTATTTCTCAATACATCATTTTAATCTCAGAAAACCCGAGCATATTCTGTGAGTTTTCAGTTTTACTCGATGGAGGGATTGGTAATTAGTTTACCAAACACAAGTGAACTCAGTAGTACACATCAGAACTGGTTGAAATGGGCTGGTGCTTATGTAGCGCTTTTCTACTCTTATTTGAGCACTCAAAGCGCTTTTTTACTACAAGTCTCATTAATCCACACATTTTCATACGAGCACCTTTTTTTTCTATTCCTAAGCATATTTTAACATTCTCACACTCACACTGAACTCGACCAAGGCCAGGCTGTTGTCATCCTGGATACTGGCATACATGTCCAGGCTGTTGCTGCAGACCTGCATGAATGAGAGCACCATCTCTGATCTAATTGTTCTTAGTGGAAATCTGACTGGACAGGATGGGGTGCTCCAACCTAAACTGGTGCCATTGGTGAACTTCCTCCCTCCTCAGCCGGTCAGTCCAGATATGTCTCCTGTTGAATGTGTAAAGGATATGCTGGATTAGCATGTTCATCAGAGGCAGCCACAACCAGTGACCACTGCACAGCTGCAGCCTGCACTCATGTGCAGGCTCATGTTGTTTATGTTTACAAAACATAAACGACACAGGTTGCTATAAATTGCTAATAATACCCAGTCATATATATATAAAGTGCTAATGCCAATATGTGACCCGCTTGCCACTAGGACAAAAACCTCAATACAAGCGCAGTAAATTTAGGTCCGAGTAATGAGTAATATCACAAACTAACCACCTCGTATTACCCATTTTAATTCCCTTTTAAATAAATAAATACATTTATGTAAATATGTAACTATGCCAGCTTGTGAGTAATTTCATTTTTAGAAATGAGAACTGGTTCTCAAGCCTTTTACCTGGTAAAATAAAGGTTTAAAAAAACTGAATTTCTGTTATTCCTGTGGGGGGGGGGGGGGGGGG
>JAVDPK010002603.1:135218-159766 GCA_034780415.1 Cichlasoma orientale
GTGTGTGTGTGTGTGTGTGTGTGTGTGTGTGTGTGTGTGTGTGTGTGTGTGTGTGCGCGCGCGCGCGCGCGCGTGTGTGTGTGTGTTTCTGGATGGCAGAGCATGACAGGCAGTGTGTGAAGTGAACGTTTTCCACACAACTGGTGATAGTTGCCATGAGAACCGACAGGGGCAGATGGTGCCCAAATGGTGCCTGGACAAGATTCACACGCATGCAGGCATAGAGGCATATACGAGCGTCTGGAGTTCAATGTAAGGATGTAGTAAAGATTTAATTTATTTTACACTCATTTCTATCTGTGTTACTGTGTTTTCTAATCATTTAAGCATAAAATAATTTGGCCAGTGATGAGTTTAAACCGCGGGCGTCAAACATAGGAGAACATGTGAGAACACGAGTTTAAACTCCAAAGAAAACAATCTGGCTTACTTCCATTAACTTGTCTTTGGCACCAGCAGTTCCCGGCGTGGTTTAAGTACGCGCACGCACACACATTCCAAGGCATTATGCAGATGCAGCTAAATGCAAGTTTGCAGAGATGGATACTTTCATGTTTATGTTGTTAGGGTTTAGCGTTAATTCCTTAAGTATCTTAATCCAGGAAGCAAGAAAAAGAATTTGTACACACGGCACATGTGCGCAGTGTTACGGGCACCGTGTTCTCTGATGTTTTTTTTTCAATTTTTTTGCACAGAAAACATTGTTGCAACTATCGGCACATTTCCTTTCATTAATTCTAGTGATATTTTAGCTTTCTTATTGTTCAGAAATACTGCACATGAACAGCTGTGGGCCCCACAGTTGCTTTGTAGTGACTGCTTGCCACTGAGAGGTCTAAGTGAGGTCTTTATTGTGATGCGGTGATAAGAATTATTACTGAGTCTACAAAAAAAAAATCCACGTTTTGGCCCCTACAATGTTCTTTCATTACTGTGTACGCAGCCGCTGTATTATATTGCGTGGCTGTTGTACAGCGGTGGTTTGAAAGTTTGTGAACCAAAACTGTGCAGTGTGCAACTTTTAATTACACCTGAATTCCGTTGCTGTTTGAAGAAATTACTTTTTGCTTTAATTAAATTAGTAATAAGTAAAGCATGTGGTTTTTAACCTGTTTCTGAATGTTTGCTTCATAAGCAGGAAAATGTGGGACTGAGAAACAGAGGCTGGGGGGAAATTAAAGAGGTAAAAAACAGACCAGTGTATTGTTGCTTTTATATTTCTCATTAGATTAGTTGACTCTTAAAATATATATCACCAACCTTCTATGTTTTTTTTTTTGTCTTAAGCAGTATAATTGCAAGGCATCCTCATTAGCCTTTATTTACCCACAGAAGCATGTAAGCACCTTTTTTTTTTTTTTGGCCTTATAACTGTGAAAAAGTCTCATAAGGCTGTATATCAAATTCCTCTTCCCCTCAGTGCAATCTCTCTCAGTCACTTTGAATCTGTGTATTTTTATCTTTGGGCAGTAGAAGTCTCAGGCTTAATTAGAAATGACTCCTAGTAAAATATGTATTTCAGTAACTCCAAAGCTCTGCCTGTAAGCCCATTGCATAATTCTCTCTTTGCTTTTGATGTGTGAGAGAGAGTCCAGAGCCACAGCTGAGCCTCGGGGCTTTGGCTCCACAAGTGTGGCAATTGATTTGGCCCAATATACAAGGTCAGGCTGTGGAATAACACACAAATGCAGTCAGAGAAAGAGAAACGGCAAGAATGAGCAAAAAACACAGGAACAGAGAAGGGACGCGCAAAAGTTGTTTTTGTGGTTGTGTGCTGAGTGAAAAAATGATATAAAACATTAGAATGACAAGAAAACAGTCGGTTTCTGTTTTCTTCGTGTGACTGGAGGGAGGCTGCAATACCATTTTTATGACTTTGCTACACCATGACGAGTTAAATTTAATGAAATTAATAAACTGCTGTTTACACAAGGTTATTGTCTTCTTTAGTTATAAATATTGGTAACTCGGATCTATTTATAATAAACTTATATCTCCAAGTTTGACCTTTAACTTCCACGGAGGGATGCAAAATAGAATTTGCATGCACATTCAAGCATGGTGGCAATACAGTAAGTTACTGTGAACTACATTAGGATGGAGGCAGGCGTAAGAGGTATGAGGGTGAGGGGAAAGAAAGAGAGGGTTGCCCCAGGATCATTTCTTTATTGCAACATCTGGATTTTTTTTTTCTTCTTCATTTTGCCCTGTTTGCTTCGAGCAATGGCTCATCTGGAAAAAAAAGTTTCTCTTTAGAAATGTGGGGATTGAAACCCATCATCATCATCATCATCGTCATTTAAACTGATGATGAGAAGAAACTAAACCAAATTTAATTAAAGGTCCTGTTTTGTTAATTTAAATGCACCATATTGTAATTTTACTGTGGCACGTGCTCGTGTGTGTTTACGGGTGTTGAGACATAGCAGTTGAGGAATACTGAACCTGGTCCAGGTGTGAATTATGTCTTTCATAAGTGTTTCATGTTGAATTTTAATCTAAAACACATCCATACACATATTGTACTGTATATAACCATCGTTGTATTGTATATAACTAGTGTTGCATGCATGCATGCACGCACATTTCCCCTCTCACACTTGTGAGCAGTCTTTATGCACACACACACACTCTCACTCAGTTGGGTTGCCATCTGTTCTCACCAGTCAAGCTGTCTTGGCAGCCCCTCAGGGCCTGGGACGCCATCAGTGACTCTTGCTCTCCATCTCTGCCTCTCTAACATACATGTTCACACAGGCACACATAAACCATATAGAGGCCAACAGACCGAGAGGTTGTTTTTTTTAATCACTGGACTATTAACAAGTATTAAACCAAACTCATAAACTAACTCCTGTGTCACTATACAGTACCTGGAAAAAAGAACAGGTGCCTAAAATTCACTCCCACAGAAAATGAATATTTTAATAGTCCTCCAGCCTCGCTGCATGTGACACTAGATGCTGAGAGCAGCTATAGTAACTGCTGACATTTATTTACACTGCTTCTCTCCTACTGATCTCTGTGAGGTAACTTTAATAATTACTTCATCCATACCTTCGGCATGTCTGTTAGACCCCACTCCTGCAAGACTGTTCAAAGAAGTCTATTCATTAATTAATGCTTTGATTTGAAATGTGATCAATTTGTCTTTTTTTAACAGTACCACAGGCTTTTAAGATGGCTCTAATTAAACCATTAAATTAAAAGCCTTTACTTGAGCCAGCTGTCTTAGCTAATTACAGGCCTATTTCTAAACTTTCTTTTATTTAAAGAATTCTCCAAAGTGCCATTGTAAATCAGATATGTGATCATTTGGAAAAGAATGGTCTATTTGAGGACTTTCAGTTGGGTTTTAGCGTTCATCATAGCACAGAAACGGCACTTGAAGGTGAGTAGTGTTCTTCTTATGGCCTCTGATAGTAAACTCAGCTCTGTGTTTGTCCCTCTGGATGTCAGCGCAGCATTCACCACCGCTGGTCACAGCATTTCGCTACAGAGACTAAAATACCCTGTTAGTATCAAAGGAAATATGTCATGCCATGCTCGAATCATATTTTTCTGATAGATTCCAATTTGTTCATGTAAACGAGGATGCTTCCTCACACACGTTTGTCATGGATTTCCACAGCTTCTGTGCCAATATTGATACTTTTTACATTATTAGAAAACACTGCACGCATTTCCATTGGTATGCAGACGATACCCAGTTAAATTTATCTATAAGCCAGATAATACAATCAAACTACAATCCAGTAGAGCACCTTTGGGATGTGATGGAATGGGGAATTCCCATCATGAATATGCAGCTGGAAAATCTGCAGTAACTGTGTGACGCTGTCGTGTCAATATGGACTGAAATATCTGAGGAATGTTGCCAGCACCTCGCTGAATCCACGCGATGAAGGATTAAGACAGTTCTGAAGCCAAAACAAGGTCCAACCCAGCAGTAGCAAGGTGTAACTAATGAAGTGGCCGGTTACTGTAGCTGTAGGTGTAAACTCGATGTAAACAACTGATGTGAACGTTCAGTTGAAGGACTTGCCGCTCCAGCTCCAACTTCAACTCTCCAGCCTGTCTTCATGCATTCACCACACACAAGCCACAGGTTTAAAAATGATGGCTGGATTCTGAATTTGACATCTGTTTCCCAGGGTTTGTTTTCCTTCTTTGTTTTCACATAATTATCTTTGACCTGATTTTCAAGTAGGCGTTTAACCCCTCCTTACATGTACAAGCTTGGATTTTTTTTTTTCTGGTAAAAGTTCCTATTCTATATTATTATTTAATGTGTATACAAAATATAGTTTTATTTCTACATTTTTTTATTAAAGAGTTGATTCATCGGCATGAAAAAATTATATGGGACATCTCCATGTATTCAATAACAAACCAGGTCAATCTGCCTGGGGGTAGGGTGTCTGCATTACAGTTGTAAAGATTTAAATTGTTTGAAGAAGCCGGTGACTTCTTTTGTCTCTTCAAGTGTTTTATCATGATTACAGAATCAATAATTGGCCTGTATTACTTGCTGGAACATAAATCTCCACTGAAACACATGAATACTGACAGCACCAGTGCTCATAAAATGGCATTAAACAGGAATATCCAATTATTAATAATAAGAACAATTTGGCTAATTAGAGGCAGATGCTGCTTTAGTTTGGAGGTAATATATCATGATGTGAAACAAGTTCTCAGTGCTTCATCTATTTTTTGTTACATGAACATAATGCCGACAAAATGGGAGGCTGGGTGTCATTCATCATTTAGTTGCTGTCACAGATTAAAGCACAAGAGAAGGCTTTGACAGGCACACAAAGTCAACTTCTCAAAAAGAAAGTGTGTGTGTGTGTGTGTGTGAGAGAGAGAGAGAGAGAGAAAGACAGAAAGAAGAGAGAGAGAAATCAAAGAGAATGCCTCAGTGGTTTTGATGTTATTGTCATATAGAAGAGAGTCCCACGCTCTGTATGGCACTCTGCATGAACCCAGAGCTTACCACACACACATGCATACACACAGACACACACACGTATGCCCACTTAGCAGCAATACACACACAAGCTCAAGCACACACTTACCGCCAGCAGCACATCACGTTTCAGCGGCCAACACTGGGTTTTAAAGTGTGTTTTTGTATTCAAGAATAAAAGGCTGCAGAACTGTGACACTCATGATTGATTAGTTGGACAGATTCCCACAGGTCAGACGCCGCCACAGTAAAGAGATTTAATGCTGTGGCTCCTTGGAAATTTTTTTTTCCCCTTTGATTTTTATCTTTATGATTGCATTTGCTCCCCCATGAATGTGTTAAATTGAACCGCTGATAGCTCTGTTGAACACGATTAGGCGGCAGAGGAGAGAAGGGGGTAAAAGGTGTGATGAGAACATTTGCTCTGTGAGAACCCGCGAGAGCTCCTGCACAAATGTCAGATTTAAAATGTTTAGCGACAGCGAGCAAATTGTCACCTGTGTACGAGCGACATGTGAACTCTGAGCTCTTGGTGGGAAGTTGTCGCGACGGTTTTGCGGTTGTTTTTTTGGCTGTTGAGTGATTTGCCTTTATTTGTTGTTGTTCTTCGCTTCTCAGCTTTTCCCACAACGGCAGCCGCGCATAAAAATATCCGACACCTCTTTATTTTTTTTACAAGTTTTAATTAGCTGTATTGAGTGAACAGGAGTTCAAATTGGGCATTGTGAGATGTATTTGGTGTCTGTGCATGCTTTCTGGCTATTTTCACAGTCTAAACAAATTTATTATTAACAACCTTAAAATTTATGCAATAAAATGAATTCAAAAGTTTCGAGTGATGTTTGAAATTACAATGCATGTGATATTTCACATGTGTTAAAATGAGACCCTGCATGTGGAGTCCGAAGTATTAAGTAATGATTACAACAATAAATGCACCCTTTAAGACTTTTTTCTCTAATAGATCTCCTTTTTCTCACACTCTTCTTCCATCACTATTGTAACGCACATAAAATGATGATTCCTATCATCCTAATCCTCTCTGCCCTTCATGTCATTCTCTCTTCTCTCTGTCTCGCCCATGCCTGCGATGACTTTTCCGCTCCACCCATTATTCATTTTTCCCATTGTCCTTTTTTTGTTCCACCGCATTCCTTATCCTCTTTCTCTGTACCACCACCTTCCTGCTTATTCTCACCAGCGCTCTTTGTGTTGTCTATAATCCTCTTCCGCCGTAAAGAGGAAACTGGCTGCAGGCCTTTTGATGGCCTTTGGATAACTCCTTTGTCCATAAGATAAGCTGGAAATGTTTGTTTGTGTGACGCGTGGTGAGTTTTTATTACTCTGTTCCATTTTAGTAGCTTGCTTCCAGTAAAAATGACAGTATGCCACTTTATTTGTGTCGAGGTCAGGGTCGTGTCTCTTTACATCGCCCTTTTCATTCTTCTTATCTTTCTCTTTTCTTCTTTTTTTTTACTTTTGTTCTACTCAGCTGAGGACTTTCACACAATTCTATTTCTACAAGAAGAATGACAGTATTCAGAATTTTGGCATATATATTGATATCATGTCATATATTAGATTTCAGGACTTGTTATCTTGTTCATTTTCCTCCTTCTTTTACAAAATAAAAGGAAACCCCAAATATGAGATATATAAGCTTCATTATATGAATCTATACGCATGAGTCTACAAGGTCTCCACTAAAAGAACAAGGAAAAGAAGAAGTTTTCTTTGACTGGGTTTTTGTTTGTTCTATGAGCATCTGCTCTTGACATGGCTGACCTCTCACTCTGTCCTTTTTTGTGGACCTCATTACTCTCTCTGTCTCACTCTCAAAACACACACAGCAGAGTCCAGGCTGGCTTTCTGGACCTCATTAGTTTTCCAATTAGCTGCTGTCATCTGTCAACTGTCCTCCTGGTTACTTGGGGCAACCATGACACCGCAGCCAATTCTCTGAATTCTCTTCCCCGATTCGTCTCGCTGGGAACAGGTGGACTTCCTCCTTCTTCTTTTTTTTTTTTTTCCTTGTTTGTTTTTGTTGGTTTTAAAGGAAAGTCAAGGTGATTCCTCAGGTTCCTCCTGAATTTAGAGAACATTATAAGGAAGAAATAAAACTGATGCTAGTTTAACAGAACTTTGTAGCAAAGAATTTATTAACCTACAGAGATTCATTTAAGT
This sequence comes from Cichlasoma orientale, assembly GCA_034780415.1. NCBI lineage: Eukaryota > Metazoa > Chordata > Actinopteri > Cichliformes > Cichlidae > Cichlasoma > Cichlasoma orientale. The sequence continues at coordinate 142,375 of JAVDPK010002603.1, forward strand.
AAAATTATCCTAAAATACAAATGCTTCAAATTAAGGTACAAAGTTGATATTCACATTGCACGTCCACAGAGACGCTTTAGGTGTCCCTTTAAAGAGAAAAGTTCAAAGCATTTTCCCTCATTATTTCTGCACCAAAGGATCACGCTGCAACGTATTCGTTGGATGTATTTTGGATGATGTCTTTTTTCTGCACCAAATGAGTGCAGGTCATGCTTAATATAAAATATACTGTAAGCTTTGGTTTTATTCCACTGTAAGTTCAAAAGGGAATTTTTGAACTTGTGCAACATGCAAGTATAAAGATGTCCAACATAACAACAAGTGGTTGACAGGGGGTGTTTTTTTATTTTATGTGGATATACATCATACACTATCTGGTCACTTTATTAGGTACACATTTGATTTTGAGATTTGGCGCCATATTGACATGACATCATCAATCAGTTCCTGCAGATTTGTCACCTGTACATCCATGAGGTGAGTCTCCCGTTCCATCGCATCCCAAAGGTGCTCTATTGGATTGAGATCTGATGACTGTGGAGGCCATTTGAGTATTTAAATGATGCCCAATTGATACTAAGGGGCCCAAAGGGTGCCAAGAAAATATCCCCCAACACCATTACACCACCAACAGCAGCCTGAACCGCTGATACAAGGTAAAATGCTTTCAACATAAACAACGTGCTTCCATGTTGTTTATGCCTTTTGACCCTACCGTTCGAAAATCAAGAACAGTAGAGCAGAAATTGAGACTCATCAGATCAGGCAGCGGTTCTCCAGTCTTCCAGTGTCCAATTATGGTGAGCCTGTGTGAAATGTAGACTGTTCTTAGCTGACAGGAGTAGCACCTGGTGTGGTCTTGTGCTGCTGTAGCTCATCTGCTTCAACATTCAATGTGTTTTGTGCATTCAGACACACATTCAAAGTCACTTAAATGCTCAGTTTGAACTTCAGTAGGTTATCTTGAACTTGTCTATAGGCTTAGATGCTTTGATTTGCTTGACGTGATTGACTAATTCGCTGCATTAACAAGCAGATGAATAGGTGTACCTAATAAAGTGCCTGTGAGTGTATATCTGTTTATCACTCTCATGAGGCTCCTGCTTGGTTGGAGGTTTGGCCACAGCAGGCTTGTCTTCATTATAGAAAACGCGCAGCCACACCTGTACTGGAAGAAAGCCTACCATCCTAATGGTGCCAAATCAATTTTTCAAATGTATTAATTAAATTGCGCTGCCCTGCCACAAAACAACTTTGCCTGCCACAAGATGTTTTTCTGTTTTTTGGAGTTGCAAACCCTGCTCTCATTCGCTCTCTCTCCGTCTCCTTCTCCAATAAACTCCCAAACAGATGTAGACACACCTGCACCGTGGCTTATTTCTCTCCTGATGCAAAACAAACCCTCCTCTGAGCTCTCCCTTTGAGCTCCTAAACGTTAGTAGCCTTGGGACCTACTGTTAAAGCTCCATGATAAAAACACACACACACTCACGTACATCAGGTGCTGAGCTGCTATAATATATGCACATAATAAATCATCTACAGTATATAGACAGGTTTTACTGGCACTAGAGGATTTGGGCTGTTAATGCGTCTTATGTTTTGTTTGTACTTTGATTTGTGCGGCACAGCAGTGCAGGGGTTAGCACTGTTGCCTCGCAGTAAGGAGGTTCTTGTTTACAATCTGCTGCGTTGCTTGGGCTTATTTTGTGAAGTTTGCATGTTCTCTGTGTGCTTGCATGCGCTTTCTCCGGGTCCAGCTTCCTTCCACAACCCAAAGGCATGCATCTTTGTGTACGTCTCATGCACCCTGCTACGCACCCAGTGTCTGCTAGGATGAGCTCCAGCTTTTCTGCAGATCAGTCACTATCATTGATGAATGATATTGAAACTGTATTTTTATATAGATTATAATTTTTTTTATTGCTTAGGCATTATACTTAGTTATTAACAGTGGTTACAATAGACAATAGGTTTGTTGTAATATATGGAAAATCAGAAGAAGTCAGAGAAAGTTCAAAAGGCTCAAAAAATGTACCTGTTCTGTTCCAGCAGCATTCACTAATTTTTATGATCAACATATTTATGAATAAAAAGTTGATATTTGTGGAAATAAAATTGAACATTCAATTAAAAAAAACACATTTTCGTTAACATTACTGTCATACAAAAATCAAAATGGCCTTGAATGTAAGCTGTTGATGCTGCACTTTATGGAGCCTTTCTTGATGGCAGTATGTCTTCCCTGTCTTTGCCTGTTACATGTTATATATTTCCATTATCTTGATTTCCTGCTTTCTGTATTGATTTACAGTTAGTTTTTTTAGATGAGTTTTAGTTGTGCAATTTCCCCCTGAATGTCAAAGCGTGTCATGGAGTCAAATAGAATACACTTTCATTTTGTTGTGCAGGCGTGAGTAATGCACTTTTCACTTTGGGCCTGTGTATACCATCCATCCATTTTCTTCTGCTTATCCGGGGCCGGGTCGCGGGGGCAGCAACATAAGCAGAGAAGTCCAGACCTCCCTCTCCCCAGCCACCTCCACCAGCTCATCCGGAGGGACTCCAAGGCGTTTTCAGGCCAGCCGAGAGATATAATCTCTCCAGCGTGTCCTGGTTCTGCCCCGGGGCCTCCTCCCGGTAGGACATGCCTGGAACACGTCACCCACGAGGCATCCAAGAGGCATCCTAGTCAGATGCCCGAACCACCTCAACTGGCTCCTTTCGATGTGGAGGACCAGCGCCTCTGCTTTGAGCCCCTCCCAAATGCCTCACCCGATCTCTAAGGGAGAGGCCAGCCACCCTTCGGAGGATGCTCATTTCTGCCGCTTGTATTTGCGATGTTATTCTTTCGGTCACTACTCAAAGCTCATGACCATAGGTGAGGGCAGGGACGTAGATCGACCGGTAAATCAACAGCTTCACTTTTAGGCTCAGCTCCTTCTTCACCACGACAGACCAGTGCGGCGTCCACATCACTGCAGACGCAGCCCCGATCCATCAAACTCTCAGTCTCTTCTCCCATCACTCGCGAACAAGACCCCGAGATACTTAAACTCCTCCACCTGAGAGCACTCCACCCTTTTCCGCCTGAGGGCCATGACCTCAGATTCAAGGTGCTGTGTATACCAGCCTTGTTTTAATTCACATTTAAAATAACTTTTAAACTCTTTTTGTGCTGTCATGATTATCATTTGTTCACTTGCAGCATGTCGTTTTCACGCATATTGAAGGGACTGCAGAGAGAAGGAGATCTGCAGAGTGTTAACATAAGTTAACAGCATGAAGTGAAATGACAGCTCTCTATCTCTCTCCCTCTCATTCGCCCCGGGGCACCACCATCTGGCCCTGCCACCGCCACCAGTCACACACCCAGACTGCGTGTTTATTTCCATTCATGCACAATATTATATTTTATGAAATAAATCCATTTTCTTCAACGTTTTAAAAACATTTCCATATTGAAGTTGCTCCAAGTTATATTTATTACAAAAAGGGAAAATTGGGGGTTTCTTTTTTAACCAGACAAAATTGTATCTTTGCTATTTGGCTTCATTTTTTTTCCCCTTTTCCCAAACAAAGTATATCAGATACAACATCAAGTCCAGTTTGTCCCCTTTTTTTCCTTTTCAGCTTCTTTACTTTTCTTTTTTCTTATTTTCTTTTTTTTTTTTTTTTGGCTTTCGGCTCAGCCTTTAATCACAGACGCATACATGTGTATCACATTACCGCTTCTCTATCAGCACAAAACAGACCTAATTATAGAAGTGTGTGGCCACAGCACAGACAAAAGACAATGTGTTATTTGTGTGTATGTGTGTGTGTTTGAGCATGAATCTGAACTGTGAAACCAGAGTAGATTACTTTTAATGCATGCCACTGGCAGAAGCAGTGCTGTGTTTCTGTGAGCCATAAAGCACCATGGTGTGTCTTCTTGCGCGTGTTTCTGCCTGTTTGGCTGTAAATGCCAGAGGAAAGGTCACCTAAAAGTTGTGACTATCTCAGTATGATCAGAATTAAATAAACATTTAAATCAAACAGTAGTGGTTTTGTTGAGGGGATGTCAGTGCACCATCTTCATCCAAGGAACATTTCCAGGGTTTTTCAAATGGTGCATATTTCAGAGGGAATGTGGTTTACCAACTGTGCACAAAGGTGAAGGGAAACTTGAACTTCTGGACTCTGTTTCAGAAATAAGAACACACACACAATAAGTATATAGTCAGTATGTTTGGAGTATATCAGTGGGCACTGATGTCCTCCAAAAGCAACCTCAGTTCTTCTGGGACGGCCTTCTGGCAGCAGAAATTCTGCAAAGCCACAGGAGCTTTATTGAGGTCAAACACTTATGTTGGGCAATGAGCCCTGACTCCCAGTTTGTGTTACAGTTTATCACAAAGGTGGATGAATTTTAGGGCTCTGAACTGGTCAGTCAGGTTTTGCAACAAAGAAAACATTTTTTTTTTTTTTTTACATAATATTTTGAGGTGACTGGAGTTTAGAGGAGAGGAGGCATTTGAAGACAGGAGGGGACTTAAAACAAAGGTTTTGATTTACCGCCAGGCTTCAGAACATCACCAGAGAACCATTTTTTTGAAGGCTTCAATCTTAAAGGCTACTCAGGATTTTTATAAGGCTGAAACAGCTATCAGTAAGTTAAAAGCACTGGTACATTTGGGTAATAAAAAATGTAAAATTTTTACAACCAATTATCATCATTCCAACAACCAGGGATCCCCATTATTCTCGTGTAGGTGTGTGTGAAGCTCCAGCTCTTCTGAGGGGACCGAGAGGCATCCCTGTACTGGGTCTGCTCCAGGGTCTCCTCCCTGTAGGATATGCATAAAAACACCTCTCCTAGTAGACGTCCAGGGCTCCTTTCAATGTGGAAAAAGTAGCAGCTCTACTCTAAGCCCCTCCTGAATGACTGAGCTGCCCACCTTATCTCTATAAGACACCCTGCGGAGGTAGCTCATTTCAGCCACTTGTTTCTGTGATCTCAGACGCTGTTCTTTCTGTCACTACCCGCAGCTTGTTGTCATAGATGGGGCCAGAATCCAGCTGTCTCCCATACAAAAAAGTCAATAGTCCATTTTTTTATCATCCACTTGCCCAGCCCTTCCCTACAGTATGAATGTTGTATAATGTAGCATGAAGACACACCTCAGACACTCTGTAGTGTTACATATTTGTATCATGGGTCCCGAGTTTTGCGATGTGTTTAAGTTTTGGATTCTTGTTTGATATTGAGTTTTTGGTTCCTGTTTTGACTTTTTTTCTAACGATTACTTTTGTCCCTCTCATTCCATTTCTGTATTTGTGCGTTTACACTCATGTCGGCATTTGTCTTTGAAACCTTGTTTAGTGTTCAAAATATTTGTGTTTTGATTATTTCCTGCTTTAGTTTAAAGGTTGGTTTTCTTTTCATCTTGCAGTACTTTTACTTTGTTTTGTTTCTTCCTTCCTTTGTGACTGTCCATTCTGCCCTTATTGTCTTCACCTGCATATAATTGCTTCCACCTGTGTTTTGTTCCTCACATCCCTAATTGTGTGTGTGTGTGTGTGTGTATCCAATGTTCTCACTTCCTCATGCTTTGTGTTCTCTGCTTTTTTTTTCACTTTTGCACTTTGTGGTTTGGATTTTTCATCAGCCAATGAGGCTGATTCAGCGAGCCTCTCAGGCGTGCGTTTAGGTCCTTGCTTCTCCTTTTGTGTTCTTTAGTTATCCATTTAAGGAAACACGTGTACTTTAATACTGAATGCATTTCCTTCCTCAAACTATTTGCAGTTTATTTTTCAAGTATTTTCATTACCGGCATTGTTTGCAAAGGTTTAGTACCTTGAATTCTAACCCTAACCTACAGAAAGGAATCGATTATATTAAGCTACAGAAGCTCAGGGAAGAGTGGTGAGCCCTTAAGCACTGTCACAAATTATTTATTGTTTTGCTGTTATACACACATATCGTTATACTGGAATGTTTACTCTTCGAGGATTTGAAGTGCAACAGCATGTCGAGGAATTTTCCTAAAATGTTTTCCTTGACTTCTAGTCTAGTAGCATTTACTCAGCATGGAGAGCGTTAAGTGTCATATCCAACCACCTCGATTAAAGTTGGATGATGAATTACATAACTGGTACTCAAGCTCTTAAAAGTGTTTTTATTACATTAAGAATCAGGCTGTTGTCACTATCTGGAGAGGGATTTATAGCTAAATGATGACACAAATCCCCACATTTATCTGCACTGCTTCTTCTGAAGTATTACTTTTTCTTTCTTTTTTTTGCGTTTAACTTCTGCTTTTATCTTTTGTCATATGTTTTAAAAAAATTTTCCTGGATATGAATGGCACAAAATCCACTAGGATTTGTAAATGTAGATGAGGAAGCTGGGACAACCACAGCATGCAAAAGTGTTACTGAGCTGGTGGTTCGGCTCCTGCCTGCCTGCCTGCCTGCCTGCCCCAGGTTGTTTTAATAAAAGGTCAGGTTTGCAGCTTGAGGCCAGCAGAGGAAAAAGTAAAACAAGAAGGTTTTAATAATAAAAGACTTGCTTTGTAGTCTGTTGATGGATTACAGAGCAGCTGGCAAAGCCCATTTGAGAGCCTTTCATTCATTCAGACTCAAACTGACAGATCCACCTCCACCTTCATTTGCAATATTTGTTCTGGATCGTTTTTCAATCTGTCTACATACGCGTGTTCCCCGTGGACCGTTTGACCACACGCTGTGTCTCTGAGAGTCCGGAAAAGGGAAAATAAAATTTCAGAGTACGCCTGTCATTTTAAGCAAACCACGCACTGTGGGGAGACGAGAAGTATCTATCAACATGCGACTGCCATAAATAGTGATGAATTTCAGATCCTCTGTTTGGCTTACACAATCCATCCCTCCGTTTTCCTCTTCGTATCAGAGCTGCGTTCATTAATTCCAAAGCTGCAGTTGTTTATTTTGCAAAAGCTGTGAGAGCAGAGTAGAAATATGGCTGGAGGCTGTTTTTCTAAAGAATTATTTACGAGGAGAAGTGTCTCATTGCTGATTACTTGTATCATTATTGAAAAGAAAAATCTCAGATCCTTTTATCTTACCTGAAGAGTTCAACCTGTATGCCTAGTTTGAAATACAGTTTTATATATAAAAATTATTGTTTATGTACGGTACTGTGTAAAAGTCTTGAGCCACCCCTCATTTGTTTGTATTTTGCTTCCAAGGAGCCAGACTTTCTTATAAAAAGTGGTCTTGAGCAAAAGTGTTTGTTAAGCCACTTAACACTGACCTATGAATCATTGAAGACTATTGAGCGAAGAACCCAGGTCAGGAATCAGGCCGCCTGTAAAACACAGTGGAGACTGTCGTGGTTTGGGGTGGCGGTGTTGGGGATGATGTTGTGAATGCAGAAATATGTTGTCGGATTTTGTTCCCAGCTTCATTTCTCAGTATGGCAATGATTACAAACACACTGTCAGTGCAGTAAAATTATACCTGGATAGAAATATACACGATGCAACACTGTCAGTCGTGGATTGGCCTCCCCAGAGCCCGGCCCTCGACATTACTGAAGCAGTGTGGGATCATCTTGACACAGAATAAAACAACAGGCACCCAACATCCAAGGAAGAGCTTTGAATGTCCTTCAAGAAGCCCGGAGAGCTGTTCCTGAAGACTACTGAAAGAAATTATAATAAAGCTGCCTCAGAGAGTTCAGTCCGTGTTGAAGAATAAAGGTGGTTACACCAAATAGAACTTTACAAGCTCTGCATTTGCTTTAAAACGCTGTATTTTCATGTAATCACTGCACCTATTTCCCACCTATTTCCCTAGCAAAGTGTAAATAAATGAGGGTGTGGTTCAAGACTTTTGCACACTGCTGTAGACTTGAGTTAAGGTTTACTGAATTCCTCAGTTGTTTGTGTGTGATTACAGTAGGATTGCTGCATATACTTTTGACAAGCTATTTTGTTTCCTCATCAAAACAAACCGTCGTGATGGTCTGCATGCGATGCGTAACTGTTTCTCCATCTCTTACCTGTCTTTGCTGTCACTCTCACTCATATTCTCCACATTTGTCTGTGATTTTCTTTCTGGCCTGCTGCTGGTTAGCACGTTCCAGATTTATTCTTTCTTGTAGTTTTTGATTGTCTTAAGCTGAATGCATCCATACAACGATGAGTCCCTTTTCACCTCTGAGTGCATTTTCTGTCCAGTTCAAATTGTCACATATTTTAAATGAAACTGATCATGTTTTCAAGGTTACAGCATTGCAGGGTAACTTGGGATACTAATTAACTAGTCTCTACAACTGAACATCAAAGTACTTTGTTGGTTGAGTAAGAGGGCAAACTCCTCCAAGATTGCAGCAAACTAACTGACAGCCCTTTGTTTTAAGAGGGATGCCTCACACGAGCCAATGGGAATACACGCTGAGGCTGGGCCTAGTGTAGCTTTAAATGAACTAAGTAATTAAGGACTAGATGCTTTGAAGCAGGACGATGAGATTCCAAGATCATTTGTTCAGGTTTTTTTCCATTTTTTTTTTTTTTTTTAACCAAAGCAACTGCTAAAAATTGCCTTCGATTTAACACCTCTGTTTAATCTACAACAAGGCAACGAGTTTGAATGTTTCCTTTATTCTCCCAAACTGGACATGGCAGACTGACAGAGAGTTGTTATTGATTCCCTGTGTTCTTTTAAATTAGATTACTTTCTTAACCCACTGATGTCGATAAACAATCACCCAACGCGAGATGGTTTTCAAAGATGCGTCCGTTTGACTTTCAGGAAAATGCAACAGTAATTAAACAGAATCTGTCTTTAACATGAGTACAGAGAACTTAAAGAGCTCTTCTTGTAAAAGCAAATATGTTTGGCACAACAGTGCATTTGGATCATGATTCTGATTTTTTAAAAAACAAAGAAAAAAAACTCATTCTGTCTTTTTTTAGGCCACTTTGAGCATGTCTGCAAATCACAAATGCATTTTTGTTTTACTTCGGCCTTCAGAACTGCTTCAGTTCTCTAGATTCAACGAGATGCTGGAAACATTCCTCAGAGATTTTGGTCCATATTGACATGATGGCATCATGCAGTTCATACAGATTTGATTTGGCAGATCTGCAGCCAGAAGACGGGTACACCGCGATCATAAATAATGATCATTGTCAGCAACAATGCTCAAAGTAGCCTGTGGTGTTTACACGATGCAGTTGGTACTGAGGGGCCCAGAGTGCACAAAGAAAACATCTCTAACATACTGTAACTGCACCACCAACCAGAACTGCTGATACAAGGCAGGATGGACATATGCTTTCAAGTTCTTTACATCAATTTCTGACCCTACCATCTGAATGTTGCATCAGAAATTTACTTTTTTTTCTTTCTTTTTTTTAATTTTTTTTTTTACATTTTTTTAATCTTCTATTGTCCAGTGTCAGTGAATCCCAGTGAAATATAGCCTGAGTTTCCTGTTCTTAGCTGACAGGTGTGGTACCTGGTGTGGTCTTCTGCTGCTATGGCCAGTCTGCTACAAGGTTTTGGATGTTGTACCTTCTGCTCTTCTGCATACATCGGCTGTAACAAGTGGCTATTTGAATTACTATTGTCTTATCAGCTCAAAACAGTCTGGCCATTCCCCTCTGACCTGTGGCATCAATAAATCATTTTTGATCAGAGAACTGCCGCTCATTGGATACCTTCTCTTTTTCAGACCGTTCTCTGTAAACCTTTGAGATGTTTGTGTGGAAAAATGACAGTAGATCAGCATTTTCTGAAATACTCAAACCAGCCTGTCTGGCACCGACAACTCAAATCACATTTCTTCTGCATTCTGAATCTTGGTTTGAACTTCAGCAGGTCGTCTTGATCGTGTCTACAAGCCTAAATGCAGATATTTATATCGACGAACAATTAAACAGGTATACCTAATGAAGTGGCCAGTAAGTGTGTATTTATTATTATTATTATTATTATTAGATTTGTGGCCTCTAAAATCTAATCAAGTTTATGTTTGTTTTGGTTGGTTGTTTTCTGCACAGATATTTAATAGGCAAAGAATTCCTATGAAATCTATAAAAGTCAAAACTGTTCTTGAATTAAGTCCATGAAATGAATCTCAGTACTTTTGCTTTCCACAACAACACAGTTTATTTTAAGCAGGTCAGAAATAACTGATTTTGAAACAAACATAACAGACCAATGAAACACATTCCTCGGTGTGATGATGCAAGCTTTGGTAAACGGTTTGGAGATCCTTTTACCACTCATATTGTTGGTAAGATATCCTCATATGGAATGAGAAGAGAAATCGCTAGAAAAGAAAATATTTGTAGAGAAGACGCTACAAAGGAGGAGCTGAAGGTCTGAGAAGGCTGCAAACAGGCATGAGAAATCGACAGTAGTGTGAAGCGCCAGAAAAAAAATCTGTACTGGTGCCACTATAGTCGCTGAATTAGCTGGAGGGGGTAAAGAAGAGAACAGGCGCAGCACGGTGCACGTGAGGCTGCTTGGGGTGCGCTAAGAGCTAATTGACACGTTTGCAGGCAATAATCTATAAGCAGTGTATGCAGGCATGAACATGTGAGCCTGATGATCGTGCACACAAAGCTGAGATCTCCTGGGACTGAAGAGAAGCTAATAAATGTGGATACACATGAGGAAAGGACGGATGAAGGGGATCTGCTCTACTTTGTGCCAGGAGGAAGTGGATAAGGCTCTTTAAGCTAGAAATACTAATAATATACTGTATGCGCATGAATATGTGTAGCAGAAAACAAATATTTGTTCACTTTTTAAATGTAATTTATTTCATTTCAAATAGCTAACACAATAACTGATTTTGACTATTAAAAATCTTTCTGAAGATGAAATCCCAGTGAAGCACGTGTGCATCCGATTTGCTTTAATTTCCCTCAAGACGTTTCTAAAACTTGATTCACCTGGATTTAAATTCAACGTGCTCGACATGACTGGAAATGAATAATGACACTCCGTAATATGTCAAGTTTTGTTGTTCATCTTACCGCGACTGTATGTGCAAGTGCATAAAGCTTTAGAAGGCTTTGAATGTTCCCAGGAATACAGTGGATCACACATCATTATGATAATGGCCAATTTGTTGAAATGCCAAGATATTTTATGAAATCATGTGGAAAAACTCTGAAAATCAAACACTTAAATGGCTCCGAGGGTGCCAAGAAAAAGAGTCTCTAGACTTACAAGGCAGTTTTCACTTATCTGTTGTGTTGCATACAGTAAGTGACCTTTAGATATTACTGCGCTATAAGTAAATACTTTATCTTCATTCTGCCTGGAGTATATTAACAGGTACCCCACACTGAATGAATTCACTATAACAAAGTAAATGACTCAGAAGACCTCTCTGGCATACGAGATATTTCGTGTTGACAAATATTGACTGATGCTATGGTAATGATACACTGCATATGTGTGCGTCATGTAAGGTTCCTCTGTCTTTTCAGGAAAACTGCCCTAGAAATCGTCACACTGTAATCACTTCCTGAAGCGTGTGCTTTTTGTTTAGAGATCTTGGTAAATAACTCCTGGCACACAAACGTGTGCATTCATGTCAAGTTGCTTGAGCAACTGGCAGTTAGAAGATACCCTTAGGCATTTGTTAACCCGGTAGAGCTGATCTATTAGGATTTATTTGATTCAGTGAGAACGAGGATAGGGACCAGTGAGACACCATAAATGGAAATATTTTTTATAGTGTTTTGAACCAGCATGACCTAAATGGCCGATGTAGTTACCTTTTTTTTTTACAGTCAAATGCATGTCCAGTCACTGAGTAACAAAAACAATCCTTTTTATTCATTTTCTCTTATTAGATTAACGTAGAAATACAAAAATGCACGTTTTGCACGAGTATTCACAAACATACCTGTGATTATTAAACATTTTACTGACCTTAAATTGCGCGTTGCACTCAGAATCTTGCATCGTGCACAGGTGTCTGCGTCCCTCTCAAACGTTCTCACTCTCCACCTACACGAGACAAACAAAGAATTCTTGCAAAGTAAAACTGTAATTAACTTAATTTCCTCACAGACACGCTACTGGAACTGCTGGGTGGCAATTTTCCACTGCAAACCGCATCTTAGTTACTGTTTGTGTGGGAGACGCAATGCAAACACCGTCTTTAATTTCCAAAGCACGTGTGATGGACTTTGTGAGGCTGTTAAACTCAGGGTGCCCTTCTCAAAATTGAATTTTCATATTTGTACTAAAATCTAAATTTATGCAGCATTAGTCAAATTAGTCAGAGGTGTGTCACCTGCTATGAAACATGAACACTGAACATTAAATAGTAAAATGTAAAATATTGTTATATTGTAGTAAAATATTGTTTTTGAATGAATATTTATTTTTTTCCTTTATGTTCCTTCACTTTTTTTATTCATTATTAAGAGTTCAGAGCAAAGTATGAAACTCAACTCTACTATCAATCTGACTACAACTGTCTATTAAAGCCACATACTGCGTGGGCATTTTTGTCCAGTTAGGACATGTCATCACTATGCAAACATTTTAACTTAAGGGGTGCCTCGGTTCAGGCATGATGTTTTCTCTTTATTTTATTTTTTAATCATGTTTTTTTCCCCTTATACCAAAAAAAGGATGCAACTCTGGAGATTTTCACAGTTGCATTAAAGATATACTTTATTGTCAGTGTGTCATTCTGCATCCTGTAATTGTTGTGCTGGTGTATGTCTGTTATATTTGCAACTCACTGATTACTGACTGAGGGCAGCCGTGTGGAGCTCAGGAAATGCTTGTTTTAAAAAAAGATTTCAGGGTTTAGAGACATTTAAATACCTGACTCGTATTTGTCCCAATGGAGAATTTTGTTTTCTGAAAAACATCAGCAAACATAAAATATCATAATAGTGTGTTGCCCACTTGTTATGAATAAACAAATATGACACTATAAGAAATACACCAAAGACATGAGGAAGGTCTAATTCTGATGTACAGTTCCAAGATTTTTTTTTTTTAGAAATTTAACAAATTATAAATCAGCCAAAACAGCTCAAATGTTTTACATTGCAAACGTCAGACAGTGAAATGCTTTTAAAACCGTACCTGCCCCAAAATAGTTTCACAGAGTGCGATAATCTCCAGGCATACACCAGCTGACATAAGAGCCATGGGTCTGCTCAGATGTACACAGTGTACGTAGTTTTGAGTTTTTCCCCTCGTTTCTCTTTTGGGAAATGAAACCTCAGATTTCGTCACTAAGAGGATTACTTGGGAGAAAGACTGATATCTGCAAATCACTATTCAGGGAATGTACAGTGTGCTCATAAATCCCTCTTTTATTCTTCTCAGGGCACAGGATGACTTTTGGATGTAAAGGGTTTTTTATATATATTTTTTTTAAAAAACTGGATAGACTAAGTTTAAAGAGTATAAATGCAAATCATGCTTTGCACACTTGCAGATTGCAAGTAAGCATAGACTGCAGAGGTGTCCAGCATGTACACTTTTCTCATGGGGTAATGCAGTGAAGTTCTATCGGTCTTATAGCTGCAAGGTAAACCCATTAAAAAAATAATAATAATCCAAACCCAACAATGAATAGACCCTACAAACATATTCATCAGCTTTCCCTGATAGACCTCCCATATTGTTCTAAAACCAGCTGGCTGGATGCATGAATGGACATTGTGTTTCACTTTAAAGGTGCTATTCTGTTGCCATAAATACTGACTCAAACACCAAATGTCTGTTAGTCAAGGGCTACAAATGACCACTCAACAAATCAGGTTTCTCCTCATTGAGGACTTTTTCCAGTTTTTGAAAAGTGCATTTTGACCTGCACCAGCCAACTAGCCAAAGTAACTATAAATAAAATTAGCTGTTAACCAAGACAGCAAATGTGCTACACAGCAGTTTATGTAAGTAACAAATATGACAACTTTGACTTCCAGCTGCCATCTTCTATCTACAGTAGCTATATTTTGCACCTGAGGCTGGCACCCGATAAGCCAGCTACGCTGTATTGTTTTGACTCAGCCTAAATGCTCCACCATGAAGCTGCTGCTAATGGGATCTCAGATTTCCGTTTGGGTTTGTATCGCTTTTCAGTTTTGGCATCCAGAGCCAGGAAGTCCTGGACTCTCCTGATAGCTTTAACAACCTGTTCTGACTGCCAGCTCGCCACATGCTGATGCTTGGTCAGGATCCATCAGTTTCACATTGTGACTCACCTCTTTTTCAGCTTACAGGGTAGTGCAGTGCAGTTTGGCTCTGTCAGCAAGTGAAATAAATGTGATGAGACTGTGGGCAAAACTGGTCCACAAGGGTTGTCACTGTCATGGGAAACATAAGCATAATAAACGAGGAAATACTGCAGATGCTGGAAACTTGTATTCTTTTTTTATTATTATTATTGTGTAGTATATTTAAACCCAAACTATGATTTTTGTAGTTCTAAATCTAACCATGTTGGCTGACTAAGGCTGAGTCAGAAATAAAAGTATTATCCGCCTCCTAGTGCTGCCTATGAAATTAACACTAAATGAAGAACTCATACTCTCCAGACTGGCAATTTCACAGAGAGTGCTCATGTGTTTGGGGCATTTTCAACTAGGCATATACTGAGTCTGGGCAGACTCAGGATATGCTGGAGGAGGTGGCTGAGGAAAGGAAAGGAATCTCTGCTTAGACTGCTTTGGTTAGATCCAGGACCCAGATAAGCGACGGATGGACGGATGCATCCATGGATGCATGCTTGGATGTTCACAAGACAGTCCAGAATAAATGGGGTATGGAACAGCTAAATATGTGGTGTGATAAAGGTTTTTCCTTGTGTTGTCAATAGAAGAGGTTGAGGCAATAGATATAGTTCCATTATAGATAGCTTGGGGGTTACAACTGTGACATTGGTCCATCCTGAAGAGTACCATGTAAAATTTGCTTCTGTTTGAGAAACATTTGCTAAAGGAAAAAAATGACCAGCCATAAACAGAAAATTACCTTGGCTACCTTACCACCTATTAAACATATCTGCTAGCATGGCTCATTTATAAGAAATATTCCTTTAATAATAATAATAAAAAAACAATGCAAGTCTTGTATCACAACAATACATGATCACACAAATGCTACATGGTAACAGAAGCTTTAGGATTTATAATAAACAGCGAGACGTCATTGTCACCGTCTAACCATGCTTCTGCTTTTGCAGATGGCTCAGAAAGTCCCATCAGGTCTTGTCTGGCTCCAGCAGCAGCCCGTGGTGCCCTTTCATGGGACAGCAGCCCAGGATGGATCATGCTGTCGTCTCCCCAGTGCTTGCAGTCTTCATTCACCTTGCTTCGTCTCCCCAGAGGCAGGTGGGGTGTCTTTGAAATTAGGTAGCGATGCATCTAAGGTGCCTTCTGTAAGGATTCGTGGTTTTTTTGAAACCACCACACACAGTAGATGGATCAGACACATTGACTGCATAGAGCAGAGGTATAGTGTGCAATGTGATAACCCCAAAGAGGAAAGCGTGATGTATGACTGTATCCACAGGCATGAAAACCTTATTAACTTTGACCCTGACTAATCTGAAACCCTTTTAGGGGGTGTAGCTGAGTACATGATATGCAGAGACACATGCAAGTAGCATCTGGTCACAGCAGCATGCCATTATGACACAGGGATTTTTTTTTTTCACAATTTCAACATTGATGTCATGGACTCAGTGGGCTGAATCTGGCCTATATCTGTTATTTAACATCCCACCCTGGCCTAAAACTCAAATACAAGAATACTTTGCAGGCTTTTGCCTGGTTTATTCAAAACCACATCTTCACGTGGGTTGACTTCCTCAGCTTCCTGACTTGTGTCAATTCCCTGAGTGCGCATACAAATGTGTTGCAAAAATGATGGCAAAGATAAGATTGTGAATGGCTCCACTGGCAATGAAACCCACGCAGTGAGCAGCTAAAAGTGTGCCTTGAAAAACTATGCGTGCCGAGTGGGTGTGAGACAATCTTGAAGTACGTCAGTCGTTATGCACGGTTGTCATGGGTGGAAATAAAAGGATGCTTTGTTCAACTTTACCTTATTTTCCGTTCTGCCTGAAGCCACATGAAAGTGTCCGAATGACGCAGATTTCGAGTCACATTCAGTCACTATAACTATTCCGAAGAAATAGCAGAGCACTGACTCAACACAGAAGCTGAACGTTTGGTACTTCCTTCCCATTCTTTGGTCCTTTTTGTGGTTTTCTCTGCCCTCTCATGACTCATGAACAAACATGATTCCGAACGTCAGCGATGGAAGAAAACGGCGCATTGTTGTTGCTGCTCTTGCTCATCGAATGTGTAGCGCTGCAACTTCTTAATTTCCAGTGCGGCTGACGTCCATCGGTACCTTTTGCAAAAGGCAAGATTTTACCCATATGTCAAACTTTAATCTTTTATTAATATGCAAAGACAGATCAATAATGGCAACCTTGACCTTGACATTAAGAAACTTAAGCTTTGTTTGTGTTGTGATTCAGGAAAACATTTTTGCCTTCTCCAATATAATTTCCCTGATGTTAAACCTTACCAGGATTGTCACTTTTTTTTCCTTCTGTTTCCTGTGTTTTTCTACACATGTTCTTTTATCCATCTTGGGTTTTTTTTTTCCATCTGTGAAGCGAAGCCAACCAGTAGTGGGACAAGTATAAATTTGTCCCCCAGTGTTGAAAAATTTCCAAGTCGCTTGGATGTGTTTTCAACATAATTCACACTGCCTGGAGTGAAACAGTGTCTGTTTACATCTCCTCAAAATCTTGGATTTCAGAGGCAGCGTGTCAATGTGCGCACGAGTGTACACAAGTGACAAGTGTTTACTCGAGATGGCACAGAACAGGCAATGCATCCTTTTGAGTTTAAACTGTTTCCATTTGAGCAATGTTTTCACTTATTTCGAGATTTTCTAGCGTGACTGCAGGGACATATGCAAAGAAGAAATGAGGGTTTGGGAAAAAAATAATAGTAACAGCTGGACTGCTGTGTGGAACTCATGCAGAGCTCTAACGTGCACAAAGCACAGGCATTCTGCACAAATGCTCGATGTCTGCGAGGTAGCTGTGGCTTAATTTGGTTTCTCATCATGTCCGTCAATCACTGCCCCCATTTTTTTTTTTTGCAGTAATCATTATTGCTGATAATACCTACTCATTTCTTTCTTGTGCTGTTGCATAAAAAACTGTTTCACTCCTCTCTGGAAGTGCACCCTAGTGTACTTTCTATCAACTACAATATACGTGGATTTTCCTGGAAAAATCTACCTGGTAGCAGCTTATTAGAAACAAGGCCAAATGGTGTGTGTGTGTGTGTGTGTGTGTGTGTGTGTGTGTGTGTGTGTGTGTGTGTGTGTGTGTGTGTGTGTGTGT
>JAVDPK010002603.1:178855-212886 GCA_034780415.1 Cichlasoma orientale
CAACTCCTGAAAAACACCCCCACACCATAATCCCCCCTCCACCAAACTTTACACTTGGCACAATGCAGTCAGACAAGCACCGTTCTCCTGGCAACCACCAAACCCAGACTCATCCATCAGATTGCCAGATGGAGAAGCATGATTCGTCACTCCAGAGAACACGTCTGCACTGCTCTAGAGTCCAGTGGCGACGTGCTTTACACCACTGCATCCAGCACTTTGCATTGCTCTACATGGAAACCCATTCCATGAAGCTCTCTACTCAATGTTCTTGAGCTACTCTGAAGGCCACATGAAGTCTCAAGGTCTGCAGGGATTGGCTCTGCAGAAAATTGGTGACCTCTGTTTGCTATGCGCCTCAGCATCCACTGACCCCGCTCTGTGATTTTACGTGGCCTACCAGTTCGTGGCTGAGTTGCTGTCATTCCCAATCATTTCCACTTTGCTATAATACCACTAACAGCTGACTGTGAAATATTTAGTTGTGAGGAAATTCCACGACTGGACTTGTTGCACAGGTGGCATCCTATCACGATACCACGCTGGAATTCACTGCATGGGCGAGTGAATACTTTTGACAATGTAATGTAGCATCTGTGGAAAATTTGGTCCGCTAATTAAATTGCTCTCTGCTCCATTGCCAATATTGCCAGTGTTTGTTTTTATGTGGACACAAAGATAAACTTTTGATATATTGTCAGTGTCCTTAATTAGGTTCTGGTTAGTAATCATTAGCTAAACTTCAAAAATGTTTCTCCAAAGCATCATCAACTTCAGCTTATTAAGGCTGAAAAATGATGTCATTTTCTTTTCAAGATGGATTCAGTTTGGTTAAGATCCTCCTGTATTTTAACTACTGCCATCACTACATTTCCTTCTTTCTTGTAGTTAAAATGATCTAATGAATGAAGACAACTCATGTCCAAGTTATTTTCAGTCATTACAGCTGGAGACTGAAACAGACAGCTGACCGTTGTCTTTTATCCTGAGATCAAAAAGACAGAATGGATTCACACAGCACCGATGTCCTGTAGGGGTCACGTGTGTTCTAATCTGTCACAGCCCACTGAAAATGATAGCTGGCATCTTGTCCTGCTGCTGTTCATGAAGGGAACAAAGAGAAATTGGCAAAGAGGTGGTAATATTAAGACAGGTTCACAGCTGACTTACACACTGTTTTGGCGGCGCACTCGTGTAATCTTGCAGCATGTGACAGATGTACATGCTGCGAGAACTCGTGTAGATACACACACACACACAAATATGGTCATGCAGACACGAACAAATGCACGCACACAGGTACACGGCGCGGACAGACATTTCATGGCTGCTGGTTTGAGTTATGACAGAAGCTGATTGCATCAGTGCAAGGGGCAAAGAGGTGAACACAAACACAAGTGGAGGAAATACACACACATACACACACACAAACAAATCTCATTACACTGGATGGTGGGTGATGAATGTGGTTTAATCCTGTGGTTAGAGTGTCCCAGGTGGGAGGGGTCAGACCTTCTTCTCAGGGCTATCTCTTACAGGCCAAAGGTTCAGCCTGATGGCATCCCCAGATACAATGAGTGCATTTATTCATATTCAGGGAACAGAATAAACCTCAAAAGCATTTACAAAAGCAATATCAGCTCTGAATTTTACTGATTGACATACAAAAAAGAAAAAAAAAAGAAAAAAAAGAAAGTGACACAAACGTATTAAAATTAAATGTTCTAAGTGTCCCTTTTTAAACTAATCAGTCCAATTTTCTTTCTAGCTGGTTTGTGACCTGAAGAGGTCGTCACCAGCTTCATTATTTTTTTACCTAATCTCATAATTATTTATTTTATAGCTTATATCTATAATAACAAAAAATATAACACTCTACCATTTCAGCGTACCTGTATGCCTAAAAAAAGATCTGAAGATTTTCTTACTCGCTTGTCTCTGCTTTCAATCGAATAGTCTTCAATCAGCAAATGAACGTAAACCTTTGAGCTTGTGGACTCTTAAACGTGTGATGTTACCTGACAGTTTGTAGCCAATCAGAAGTGCTTTTTTTTTTGTTTTGTTTTGTTTTTCCTGCCATTCAGGTGTTTGGCGCTTAAGTGCTGCCTTCGCTGACCTACAATGTGCGTGTTAGGTAATGTATTTTCGTACACGTCAGCCTTCAATTTCACTGTCCTGTCAGTGAGGAGAAACTTTTCACGTGCCTCGGCTCTCCTGTTGCGATTGCTGTCATTGTTGCGTCTTTCTTCATCCCACCAAGTTTTCCGTCTGAAATCAGGACAAGAAAGTAACAGACTAGCAGACGTCATCCATCCGGATTTTGGTGAACAGTCCGTGTATTTTTTGTGGTTTTCCCTCCCTCCCTCCTTTTCCACGTTCTCCACTTCTCCCTAGCAGGACACAAGTGTTTGATTCGCTGTCTGGCCGTGCATATTAATGAGAATGGGATAGCGGGCAGCTTTTAAAAGAGCTGCTGCCTGCTTCTCCACAGCAAGCGAGAGAGAGAGAGAGAGAGAGAGAGACCTAAACGAGTGGCTGGAGATTCATCCAAGCGCCCAGGACGCACAGACGGAGTTGCACAATCAGCGCTCCAAAGGAACCCAAAAAAGCTGAAAGCCTCATTGCTCCTTCACGTCTGCCTCCCAGTAGTGGATGTTATCTACATGTCGAAAGACTTTTTGTTGATATTTTAGTATTTACTCGGTTTGGAAGACTCGGGCTTTGAGGAACTTCTTTAAAAAAAAATCTTTTTTGAACTTGTGAAGACATGCGTCGGTGCACAACGGTGCTGCTGCTTTTGTTAACGGTGGCCTTATGCTGCCTGAGCGCAGAAGGTAAACACTTTTTATGTTTATCTTAGTTAAAGTTTGTCCTTTCTAACAGTGGGATGTTTGGCACTTAAACTGTGATAGCTGAACAATCACCAGTAGGTGGAGAATAGGTGGGAGTTCACGCCTGGTTTGCTTTGCTGTGTTCGTGAAGGGAAAGATAGAAGAATTAAGTCATGCTGCGCGGAGTTTGTTTGAGTCAACAACTGAAGTCAACTTTGCTGGAGGGACTCGGTGGTGCCCTCGCTTGCCAAGTTTAGGTTGACATCAGCAGGCACTTTCTTTTAAATCTGGTTACACTCAGTGAAGCAGTTAGTTTGTATCCTTATATCCATAAACATGAAGCTGAACTGTAATGATGAATACAGCTCTGGTGTAAAAAATCTGCTGTTATGATGAGCCTTATGTTGGCAAGCGTCCTTGCACCCTGAACAGCCCTCTGGGACACATAGTGTCTGGCAAGACGAGCAACGCCACCATATATAACTGAATTATTATTAAAAATCCCCAATATCATTTTTAGTCTTTGGGGATAACAGGTTTTTAAAAAGGTACTTTAGTTTCATCCTCTTGTGTCTGCAACTGTCAAACTTTGAGGACAAACTCTATATTTGCCAGGAGCATTAATATATTCTGGTTGGAAACTTCTCTTTTTCACAGTTTTTATTTTCTGCACTGCAAACTGTGTTTACCATCACCTGGATGCATCCCTTTCAGTTCAGTGTGTGTGAAGTGTTGGACCCGTTTGCCTCATCACAATATAGTAACCTCAGTGTTTGCCCAATTTTATTGGCCTTTGTTGTCTGGCATGTTAGTGCTCAGTGCTGGCTCCACTGTGGGGGCTTGTGACAGATATAGTGGCTGGCGGTCTGGACAGATAGCAGATGATGGATGAGGGAAACCTTGGACTATCCAGGTCATCACCTCCCATCACAAATATACAGCCCGGCAAACTAATTTCCTCTGTGTAATGTATTCAGTACTACAGCTAGAAAACTGGCCATGAAGAAGATGATTGATGGAAAGTGTATATATATATATATATATATATATATATACTTTAGAAGCAAGACTACATGTAGCTGCGATTAAAATTAGTGCAGGAATTTTATAAGCCACATGTCTAATAGAGAAGCAACATGATAGTGAGTTGACTGCAGGATAGTTGAAGCCTCCAGTTCTCCCTGCAAGGCATCAAGCTCTTTAGGACCCCATAAATCATCTGAGCTTAATGGGATAAAAATAGCGTCTTTACTTCTGCTGACATGCAGCGAACAATCAGCAATAGCATAAAACTCGTACAGTGTGGAAATTAAGCCAATTTTTCCTTTACTCAAAGGTTTCATTTTAGTCATGCTTAATATAAAAAGGGGTCTAACTGCATGCCAAGTTAAATGTCTATTGAAATGTGCCTTTAATTTGACTGTGACTTAAGTAAAAGCATGAAATTTCAGCTGCGTGTCGCCAGATATAAATATAGAAAAAGATAACACCCACTCGTCATTTGAATTATAATTCAAAGATAAAGGGAGCACTTCATCACGAATTCAGCCCAGTTTGCTGTCACATCACAAAGAATTAAATTTCCTGTCACTTTAATGTCTGTCAGTCTCGCTGGGAGTAATTGAGCCTGCATGACGAGTTTATTAGATTAGTGTTTTAGCAGTCTAATGTGAGTATTATATTTCCCGACAGCCTACAAGTGCAGGTGCACCAGAAAAGGACCCAAGATCCGATATAAGGACGTACAGAAGCTGGAGATCAAACCCAAACACCCGTTCTGCCAAGAGAAGATGATATTGTGAGTCAGACTTTTATTCTCTTTCAGTGTGTCACTCTTCATATGTCATTCCTGCCCTTGCTTGCATCTGTCTCTGCTTTGACTTTAGGCTTTTTCCTCATTTCTTCTTCTTCTTCTTCTTTGCGTTCTTCATTGTGCTTAATCCCTTGACATTTTCCTACCTGCCTTCCGTGTTTCCTTTTTATCCTCCTTCCTGAGGTTATTCATCCCCTCTTTCTTCCAGTGTGTACTCTGCACATGCTTTGAATGCAAATCATACAATTACCAGATTATCAGCATGTTTAAAGCCGTTCCTGTACCATAACTGTACTCCAAAATACTGTAATCATATTCAGCAGCTGCGCACACACTTTCAGAACCCCCTGTTGTCCACGCCTAAAACACTCTGAAAGATTTACGGCATGATAAACTGATAATTTAATTACTCCCTGCAGACAGGAGGTGGGGATGATTTATTGCTTGAAAAGGCGGGGAGGAAGAAAGTACTGATTTCCAGAACATTCCAGGATGTTCAATTACTCAAGCTTTAACATGACTTTATCATTAACTTTCCAGACTTTTAGTAATAAATTCAGACATAATGGGGGGTTTGAGATGCAAGCACAACATAGACATATAATGTTTGCATGTTCAAAAGATGATTTTTTTCTTTGGCCTCAGTCATGGATCTGTGCTTGATCCTTCTACCTCTCTCTGTCATCTGACATTTAACCTTTCAGGTCGCAGTTCAAACACGCAGACATCTACTGTGCTCATTTTGAGCCGCTGTGGAATGCAGCGTGAACTTCACAGTTGATAATAGGTCCTTCTCCTCTAAAGATATTTCAAAAGAAGCAACCTGTGGCGCTCGGAGACAGACGCTCTCATCTCGAACATATAAATACGCTCATATTGTGCATGCAGTTTGTACAACATGAATTCAAGTGATGTGAACAAAGCCCCGCAAAGCCAGGAAAAAATAAAATGCTGTGTGCATAAGTTTTCCCTTCGAAGCTTAATGAAGGCAGAGCAAATGGGGATGTTACGTCAGCCTCCAGGGAGGCTGTTCTGTGTTCAAGACACAATCTCTGCTGCCACCTGCTGCCAAATTACAGTATAACACAGAGGACACACAACATGGAGTAAACAGGTTGTGTGAACGTGTGGATGGATTTTTATGCTCAAAGTTTATGCTGCCATTTACAAAAAGTGTGAAATAATATCTGTCCGTTTAGTCCCATGTCAGAATTTGCTGCTTTTCTCCCCACTTTATGGCAACGTTAATTAAGTTCACCTGGATGAGCTGATTAAATGTTTGTGGTCAAAGGTTAAGGTCACATTTTTGGCCTTAACTCAAGAATTGATACAGTAAGTGCTAATAAATTTCCCACAGCTGTTGCACTGGTGACTCTTACCTTCCTTCAGTGCATATATTATATGAGTCCAGACAGACATAGATGTAAACTGCAACGTGACTGGCTGGTGGAGGAATGCAGCTGCGGTGCAGAATGACATGTAGTCACACATCGAGTGAACCAAGAAATAAATTGTGTGTGCATTCCAAAAAAACAAACCTCTCAGAAGCATTATATTGTATTTGTTGTGCGTCACCTCACAGGTCTGTTTTTCTGTGAGCGTGTTACCCGCCACACAGTCATCATTCAAGGTTGCTCTATTAGCATGAGATGGGGCCCACCAGCCGTTAGTGCCCAGTGAAAAATGAGTCTCAGCAGGCTCCGGAAAGCCACAGAAAGAAAGAGAGTGGGAGAGAAATGAGCAAGAGAGTCCCCTCTTTGGTCATTTGGCTTACAGCGCTTAGTTTGGCATTCTGAGCAGCCACTCCTAATCACAAACACACACAACCTAGGAGCCCCAAATATCACTCTTTCTTCCTATTCCTACCTGTCCTCTCAATTTTTTGGACTTCTTTCATTTTCACCCTCTTTTTTTTTTTTATCCTTATAACTCAGGGAAGCTTTCAGAGCCAATGGCTGTGCTTCAGCTGCCCAGGTGAATGATAATGAGTAGGAGCCAAAGCTCAGATGATCACAGCAATTAGGTTAAATGCACATATACACAGGAAGTTTCATGTTCTCTCCATCAAACTCACTCACATGCACACACACACACACTCATAGCTCAGTTCTTCAAAAACAAAGCACATAGAGCTATCCAACTAAGGCATCAATAGCCAAGCAAAGGGACACCCAAATGGGCAGGAAAACAGAGGAAAAGCTCTTTAATCTAATTCTTATAGCCACTGAATACACCCTTCTTATCAAAAGTCAAGTCCCCTTTCAGTCGAGTCATTTAGCATTCATGGTTTGGTGAGCCTTTGAGTGTGTCACTGGATGGAGAGGCCCCATAGCATGGTGGGCCTTTTGTTTTTTATTTTTACCACGCTCACTTCTATAGTCTGAATACGCCACATACAGGCAGACTGTCTCTGTCGCTGCCAAGAGCAGAGAGCTGCAGACAGATGAACTGATTCAATGAGCCTAGATGTCACATTTTTAAGTGGCAGCTCCATAATATTGCTTCATTGCCAAAAAGCTGGCAAAGCTGTGCAAACTGATCTTTTGAATGATGAGGGCATTCAGCTGTGGAAATGTTATTAGAGGCAGCTTAGAATAGCCACTGAGATTTGGGGCAAAAACATGTCAGATGTCTTACTACTTAACCAGTCTCTATTCAGCAGACTCAGACTGGCTTTCAGATGGTTTGACATCGCTCACAGCAGTGTTTTTACTCCAATGAAGTTCTGGCTCTCGAAGCTGAACTTAACCTTCTCAGTCATACTCACTCAAACATTTATTGTGCAATCTTCTACTTTTCCTCACTAGCCATTTTTGTTGTCGTCATACGACAGCAGTTTTATTCTGGTGACTGTTTGGCCTTTAGGGCCACTATGTTATTATTTTCAGCACTGCAGTCTAAAAGTAAACACACGCACGAGGTGCAAAAAACTTTAAGAATGCATGCATACTCATTAACAGGCTGGAAAACCTGCATGCCATGTTTTCTTTAACCAGTGATTAAACTTTGCTTCTTCCCTGCTCCTGTTCTTAGTGTGACGATGGAGAACGTGTCTCGGTTCAAGGGGCAGGAGTACTGTCTTCATCCCAAACTTCAGAGCACTAAGAACCTGGTCAAATGGTTCCGCATCTGGAAGGACAAGCACAGGTAACAGCCTAACTTCTCTAAAACAAAAAGAAGTAGATATTTTAAAAGCAGGTGTACCTTCTGCGTTAGCATTTGCAACAGAGCGAATGAATGCCACTATTATGGAAGTAGTTCTAGTCGGTATGCTGTGAGCAAGCTAACCTAATTGTGCTTAGCAAACTTAAAATAGAAATAATAGCTATTAAATGTTAAAGAAACTGTTTGGAATTTTTTTAAAATTTACTTTTTTGCCGAAGTAAAGAAACTCTCTTCTACAACTGCGTAGCTTAGCCCCTTAAAACAAGTGCAAACAGCCTAGTAATGTCCAAATGCAACAATGTATTTGTACACTCACCAGACACTTTATTGGCTACACCTTGCTGGGACCCCTTTTGCCTTTAGAACTGCTTTAATTCTTTGGGGCATAGATTCAACAAGGTGGTGGAAACATTCCTCGGAGCTTTTGCTCCATATTGACATGGCAGCGTCATGCAGTTGCTGCAGATTTCTCACCTGTGCATCCGTGGAGGCCATGTGAGGCCATGTCCAACTGGTTAAAGAAACCAGTTTGGCATGATTTGACTTTGTAACATGGTGTGTTATCCTGCTGGAAGCAGCCATCAGAAGATGGGCACACTGTGGTAATAAAGGGATGGACATGGTCAGCAAGAATACTCAGGTAGACTGTGGTGTTTAAACAATGCTCAAGGGGCTCAAAGTGTGCCAAGAAAATCTCTCCCACACCGTAACGCCACCATTAGGAGCCTAAACTGTTGATAGAAGGCAGGATGGAGCCGTGCTTTCGTGTTGTTTAAGCCAAACAGCGTGAACATCACATGGGTCAACAACATGACCCTATCTTCTGAATGTTGCAAGAGAACTCAAGAATCATCAGACCAGGCAGCATTGTCCAATCTTCTATTGTCCAATTTTGGTGAGCGCATGAGAACTGTAGCCTCAGTTTCCTGTTCTTAGTTGGCAGAAGTAACCTGGTGTGGTCTTCTGTTGCTGATGCCCGTCTGCTTCGAGGATCGATGTGTTCTCTTCTGCATACCTTGGCTGTAGCTACTGGTTATTTGAATTACTGTTGCCTTCCTATCATCTCAAAGCGGCCTGGTCGTTCTCCTCTGACTTCTAGCATCAACGAGGCAATTTTGCCCAAAGAACTGCTCACTGGATATTTTCTCTTTTTTTGGACCAGTCTCTGTAAACCCTGGAGATGATTGTGTGGGAAAATGTCAGTAGATCAGCAAGTTTCTGAAATGCTCACACCAGCCTGTCTGGCACCAACAACTATGTCTTGTTCACTCAAATCACTTAAATCACCTTTCTTTTCCATTGAACATCAGCAGGTTGCCATGTCTACATGCCTAAATGCATGTGTTTCTGCCATGTGATTGGCTGATTACATACTTGCATTAACAATCAGTTGAACAGTTGTACCTAATAAAGTGTCTGGTGAGTGTAATATCTCTTGATAATTACCATTTTGTATTTTCTTTGTCATTTCAGTAAGATGCAAACCGTAAACCCTCTAAAAGAATCATAACCACATCCGCATCCAGCGTTTCATGTACCACTTTTATCACTGACTCTGGGCTGTAAACCATATCCAGTGGCTGTTCTGTGGTACTTTATTGATTTGTTTTGTTCAAACTAGTCTTCCTAACTTCCCCCCATGATGTGGATGTCAAAGGTCAGGGTCGGTCATAGTCAAAAGTCCTCTGAGGGTGGCAGTATTTTGTCAAAAACAACATTCCCAAGGGACTCTGTAGGTTGCAGAAGGATTAAAGTCATATTCTTACTCCGTGTAAATATTTGATCTCTACTCAAACAGAGACACCCGTTGGAGGATTTTGTAAGAGATATATGTTTGTTTTTCACAGGGTGTATGAAGCTTAAAACCATCGCTCCCAACACAAGGATCATGTGAGACAAACAAAGGACACCAACTCCACCAGGGCTACTTTTGTGAAGTACCGGATGTAATCTACATTGAAGCTGTACTTCTACTTCCTCTGCCTGAGATCTGTCAAGCGCATCAAGAGATATCTATAATTTGTATATAAGCTGGTGGGCTTGCTTTAGTTGGCCATCAATGTAGTTACAGTCACTCACCGCTCCAGTCTTTACAACTGTAGTTATATTTGTCAAATAGTGGACAACACCATCTGTATCCATACAGTTGTACAGGGTTGTTTGGTTGTTATTCAAAGGGGCTTCTCTTTTGCTTTGGCTTTGGTGAAAAAAAAATGTGTAAGAAAAAGAAATTCTGAAGAAAGACAAATGTTTCTTTGAAAAATACAGCGTATTGGTGTTTAATTATTGCAGTTTCCACTATTTCCACTACTATTCAGTATGACGGGTACACTTGTATAATCAGCGTATAGGGTCTGGCTATGAGGTTGTAGTTGAAATGCCGTGATAAAGGTTCTCAATGGATTCGATTCTCTGTATCTGTAGAGGAGAGTCAGTCAGCGTGTGATTATATTTTATGCAGAAGTGGTTTTTATTCACACAGATTGAGGAGAGCCGACACTGTGTGTGTGTATGTGTGTGTGCGTGCGTGCGTGCATCTGTGAGTGTTTTAATCATGTCCATGCTAATAAAAATGCATCTTCAAAAGGACAACCGAAACCACTTTGCAAAATGTTGCCATACTTAACCTGCAGGGTGTAGATTCAATAAATATTTTTAAAAATTCAAATAGATTATCTGTCCCACTGCTACTACAGTCCGATTATTGGGATTTGTTCAAAAAGCTGATTTTTAAATACGCTAAGAAGGCGAGACTCTCTGCAGATTATGACAAAGGACAATACGTGTATATTTACACACTAGTTGAAAGATTTTTAAATTGAGCTGCATATAATAGGTGAGTCTACCCTGTGATATCAGACAGAAGAAAAATGAGCATTGGTCTTTACTGCACATACAACAGTGATGCAAAACAAATTACAGTGACTTTATTAATGGGTACAAACCTTGATAGCTTTTGGACAATAATAGAGCTCAGTGGCACAATAATAATTGTATCAGGCTTTGGCTACATAGAAAATCATTTTCTGTATGTCTGCTTTTTTGGTTATATATATATTTTTTTTATGTTGACTGTTGTCAAAATTGTCATTTAAGATGGACTTTGTGTTATTTTGATGTTGCGCATTGGGAAAGTGATGCTTTGCAGGGGACGATTTGGCTGAACACTCCAGCAGTCTGAATCACATTTACTGCCCACACAAAAGACAACACATGATATGGCAAAATATGGCAGGCTTTTATGTTTTATTGCAAATGATTATTTCACTGCCTCCTATAGTCCTATATGGATGACTCCAGTAGATACTCTGACCAACACTTTCATTTGAGTTATTTTTTTGTATGTTGTGCACAAACTATACACGAAACACCACATTTCCTTTACCTTCTGAATAATGTGCATTACTCCTGTTTTATATCTATATCTATATGAATATATATATTAAGAAGCATTTTGTAAATGGAAACATGTAGCCTATATGTTACTGAAAATAAATTCACCTTAAGAGTTTATAGTATCATGTATATTGTATATTGTATTACTGCATTATAGCTGTTTTTTGCTATTTAAATCTTGGTTTGGTAACAGATTCTTGGAGGGTGTGTGTTTGGAATGGCCCACCAAGCTCACTGTTAGACCTTCCTTAGATTGTAAAACAATAAACACAGCAATAAAGTGTCTATAGAGCGACTCGTGTTTGCATTTAATTTATTGAATTAACCATTGTACTTAAACTGAAACAACAAAGAAACTTCTTTATTATTATTATTATTATTTTATTTTATTTTATTTTATTTTTTTGCACATGAAGAAGGAAAACTTCCTAACTATTCCACCAGGTGGCAGTAAATACCCACTGACTATCTTGGCGTTTAATATCCTGAAAGTGACTTTGCTTCTTACTGGATCAAGGGCATGCTGCACTATGTTTAGACATAAAACACATTCATTAATTAATACAATACATAACTAATATAATATAATTAATTTATCATGTCATTAGGTGCAGTACAGTACTTGAGGACTGGCTGGATATCAAATTCATGAAATACGTATAATTAGTTAAAGATTGTAGTATATATATTTATTTATTCGTTTTATTTGGCATGAGACATGTAAGAAAATTTAATAAACTATGAAATTTAAATGCATATTCAAGCCACGAGTAATAGTAGGAAATGGTGGTGCCATGTGTTGATAAGGGTTCCATCCATATTTTTGATGCTTTCTTTCTCTTGGTACCCGTAAATGAGGGTTCACTTGTCAATAAAATGTGCAACATTAGATGACAAAAATGTAACAAATCTTTGTATCAACTAAACAGTTAACCCGCTTTTTAGAAATAAGGAAATATCAGACTAAACTTACAGTGCCATGCAAAAGTCTCAAGACAGCCCTCATTTATATTATTTATTATTTATATTTTGCTTCCAAGGAGCCAGACTTTCTTGTAAATCTTTAAAGTGGTCATGAGCAATAGTTCCCCAGTCTTTCAAAGTTTTCCTTTGGACATTGGCTACTTTTTCACTCATTTTTCTTTGTCTATTTATTAAATCATTCAAGCATTAAACATTTAACAAGGTGATTCCCAAAGAGATATTAGCTGAAACCAAGCAGAGTACAAAACAAGGTGACAGGCCTACGACTTCAATATTACTGAAGCTGTGTGGGATCATCTTGACAGAGAACAGAACAAAAAGCAGCAACATCCAAAGAAAAGCTTTCGGATATCCTTCAAGAAGCAGGAGAATTATACCTGAAGACTACTTAAAGAAATGAGAGGCTCAAAATTGCAAAAACTCTGTTTTTGCCTTGCATACTGTCTTCCCATTCGTGTTTGCATGTGTTTGACTAAATCCGGCATCTATTTAACATTTACCTAACAAAATGTAAAGAAATGAGGGATGCCTCGAGATTTTTGCACATAACTTTATATATGAACAAATCAACTACATAATTGATGTCACAGACACTGAATTTGTTAAATTGTCACGAGTAGATAAAGAAATCAGCCACATATGCGTTTTAAGCACTCTCTGCTCGTCTACAGCGGTCTGTAAGGCGGGGCCAGTATTTGGCAGCTGTCTGCTGCTGTGTTCACTGTAAAAGAGGCGGGGTCAGTATTTGGCAGGTTCGTCCCTGGAGGGTGTGTGTGTATGAGAGAGAGAGAGTCTCTCCAAGCAACGACCTGCGAACGGGCATCCGAGGCAGTCTGAGCTCAAAAAACAGGAACCACATTAATTTCGAGTGTCTTTGCAATGTTCCCGACGATATTTCTACATCATTTGCTTTTATCTCGTCAAAGTTAACGTCTCCACAGACGTCGGCTTCACAAACGAAAGAAGAAATTAATGCATCTCGCTCCGCTTTCCTGTTTGTTTTGACCTGGTAAGGTACCCCGGAGCGTCTGATTAGCTCGCCTTGCTAACAGCGCTTCTTCTGGTTCTCTCAGCATCTTAGACGCTAACTAATGCTAGCCCGCTAAGCTAACTCTGTCTGACGCTTTTTGTTATGTGTTCATATCATTTCTTCTCGTGTAACTTGTGTGATTTATCTGATGTAGTTATATCTTTACTTAGAGGCTAATATTGAAGCGTACAGCGGGTTTAGAAATCATTTGCGACTACATTTGCGGTTACTGGGAGCTGGCGGCTAGCGGATAGCAGCGACTAGCAGTTCCATCACATCTGTGGCTCCTCCGCAGCCACGGCAAGCTAACTGGGATACAGAAAAAGAAACTCATAAATAATTAAATGTTTAAGGTTTTTATCAGTGCCACGAGAAAAAAACTGCTCAATTCGGTTTTTTTTTAAAGTTTTGTATACATTTGATAAGATGTCTACATTTCGGAGTTGTATGTGTTAATTAATGCTTGTGCATCAGGGATATATGAGATGCAGTACGGTAGTTTAAAATCACCTGGTTGTGACGGGGTGTTTTTGCACAAGAGTTTACGCAAAAAGCGTTGAAATCTGTGTTCCTGGAATTCATGTTCTCCTGAGCTGTAGCCGGTGGTTTCGTTTTCAGTTCTGTTTGTCTCTGGAAAGCTTCATCACTGACACAGATGCTTCCTGCTCGGCTGCGTTTAAATGTGTGTGCTGGAATGTTCTCTGGTGTTTTGTAGCACAGGATCTGAAGGATGCGAAGCAGATCTAGAGGAGATTTATATGTATAATAATTGCTTCAGCAATGGCGTTACATTGAAATGACAGGCTGATGTTTATTTCTGGGCTCTTTGAAGTCTTGGAGGTTGCATAATCATGACATCCGGCCACCTCTCAAGAATTAGAACGGGTTGGTCTCCAGTATGCATAAGTGAAACAACTGCTATGTGTATGAAAACTAGAATGTAGTTAATTAGTTTTCACAAATATTTTCCCAATTTGATTTGTAAATAATGCATTAATTAAGAGGAAAGTTTCCAGTATATCAAGTTATATTATTATTAGTAGCATTATTTCTGCATAAATGAGTTGTGACATGCTTATTCTTTGTATAATTTCTGTTCAAAAAGAATGGATTCAATTCATGACCTGTAGTTTAGTCTGTAAAACCCTTTTAGTTTGAGTACATTTTCAAAACACCTTAATAATACACAATCGCAGACCACTTTGTTAGGTACAACTGTTCAGCTGCTCCTTAGCACAAATACCTAATCACATTGCAGCAGCTCAATAGATTTAGGCATGTAGACATTGTTCAGATGACCTTGTGAAGTTCAAACTTAGGTTCAGAAAGATGATTTAAGTGACTTTGAATGTGGCATAGTTGTTGTAGTTAGACGGGGTGGGCTGAGTGTTTTCCCATACAACAATCTCTAGAATTTGCAGTGAATGGTTTGAAACTGAGAAAATATCCAGTGAGTGGCATTTCTTTGGGTGAAAATGCCTTGTAGACGCCAGAGGTCAGAGAACAATGGCCCGACTGCTTCGAGTTGATATGCAGTCAACAGGAACTCAATAACCACTTGTTACCACCAAGGTATGCAGGAAAGCATCTCTGAACGCAGACCACATCAAACGTTGAAGCAGATGGGTAACAGCAGCAAAAGTACACACTGAGTGTTGCTATAGTCAGCTAAGAACAGGAAACTGAGGCTTCAATTCATGCAGACTCATAAAAAATTTGGACAGTAGATTGGAAAAATGTTGCCTGGTCTGATGAGTCTCAATTTCTGCTGCGACAGTTGGATGGTAGGGTCAGAATTTAGCATAAACAAAATGAAAGCATGGGTCCATCCTGCTTTATATCAAAGGTTCAGGCTGGTGGTGGCTTAATGGTGTGGGGGACATTTTATTGGCAAACTTTTGGCCTCTTATTTCCAGCTGAGCATCGTTTAAATGCCACAGCCTACCTGAGTACTGTTGGTGACTATGTCCATTCCTTTATGACCATAGTGTGCCCATCTTCTGATGACTGCTTCCAGCAGGATAATGTGCAATGTCACGAAACTGAAACTGGTTTCTCGGTCATGAGAAGTTCCTTGTAGTCCAGTGGAGTGCCGTTGAATATGGTAGAACAGGATTTTTTTCATCACGGATGTGCAGCTGAAAAACCTGCAGAAAATGAGTGAAGCAATATGGCCCAAAATCTGAGGAACGTTTCAACATGTCACTGGAAACATTCCTCAGAGATCTGTGGGTTATTAATGATCTCTTAAGGCAGTTCTGAAGGCAAAGGGGGTCCAAGGTACTAGCAAAGTGTACCTAATAGTGTGGTAGGTGTGTGTATATTCTGGTGTGTTTAAATGGTACCTGTAATGTCACCTTTTGTTGCCGCTGTTTTTAAGCTAAATCAGTATCTAGTAAAGCTTTGAAACTCCATTAGACCAAACTTTTTGGCACTAATTTTTCTGTTGTCAGGAAAAACATGTATTGGCCTTGAGGAACATGTTTTTGTCTCACCTGGTTCTGCGTGCTTGTGTGTGGGCAGAGCTGCCTGAGACCCGCCACAATGAAAGTCCTGCTCAGAAGCTCTGCAAGCAGAAATTAAGCAAAATGAATCGCATTTCTTAAAACAGCCGACAGGCATCTCCTCTCTTGGTCACCAGTTATTTTGGTGCTCTCTATTCTTCATCCTCCATCTGTCTGTGCTATTTTTGAATGTAGCACAGAGCCTCCACCAGCTGTTAACACACTATTACCTGATTAGCCAGCATTACCCAACGTGCTCTTCAGCAGCGTAATTGTGTAAAAATAAAATTGTTAATGAAATAGTTTGTTTCACAAACTGTGTCGCATGATGTTTTCCCTGCTGGAGAGAATTAGAGAGTTAGTTGCGGATTGTTAATGGTTGTCTTTATTTATGTGTGTGATTCATATGACAGGAACTGTGAGTAAGAAGCGTGTACAGTCATAACAACCCCCCTTTTCATGCTCCTCAGCAGTATCCATGGCAGTAATAAGATAAATAATAATATAAGCCATTTGAAAAGACACAGTGAGCGTTGTATCTGTTCGCTGGTATAGTATTTATTAGAAACCGGTATACTGACCAACTCTAGCTAATTTACAGGAAATTATTCTATAGTTATTTTGACAGTTGTTTTTCATACCAGACTTCCAGATTTGAAACCGTAACAATTCACATCTTTTCTTTGGTAGTAAATCGATAAATTTCTGCTGTTTGTCAGACAAAATAAGCTAACTAGATTTAAAATCATGCTCTGAAAAGCTTTTTATGAAATTAATATAAAATAAATGTTATTAAGTTGATTGGTAGTTAAAATTATTGTAATTTGCTGTACAATATCATCAACAAACCCAATGACGGGGATGGCATTTTTGCTAACTAGGAATATACCGATATATCAGCAGAACATTTGCATTGGTCTTTATCAGTCGCAGTTGGCAATGTTGTCAATTTTATGAAGGGTAAATATTCATCAAATAGTGAATTGGTAGGGAAGAACTGAAAGACTTATAACAGTTCAGTGAAGAGCTGAGAATTTCACAAACGGTGCATTCCTGAGATTATCTTTGCTTTTAATATGAGTTTAGAGGAAAAAAGTCCAAAGAATTTAGTTTGAGGCTGATCTACAGGATGTTAATTAGAAGTTATTTAAGTCCTGGCAGCAATCTCTGATGCATCTGTGCTCTGTTCTGATTAGATAATATATTTTGTGTTGAGCTCTTCAGATATTAAAATATCCTAACTTTGCTGTATTCCCCATGCAGTTATAAAACTTAATCAGGTAAATGCACCCATCAGACATAACATTATGTCCACTGACTGGTGAAGTGGATAGCACTGATTATCTCATGGCACCTGTTAGTGGGTGGGATATATTAGGGAGCAAGTGAACATTTTGTCCTCAGAGTTGATGTGTTAGAAGCAGGGGAGATGGGCAAGCGTAAGGATTTGAGCGAGTTTGACAAGGGGCAAATTGTGATGGCTCGACACCTGGGTCAGAGCAGCCAAGCTGCAGGTCTTGTGGGGTGTTCCCAGTCTGCAGTCATCAGTATCTATCAAAATAGTCCAAGGAAGAAACAGTGGTGAACCAGCAGCAGGGTCCTGGACCGTCAAGGCTTATTGATGCTCGTGGGGAGTGAAGGCTGGCCTGTGTGGTCCGAGCTTCTGTAGCTCAAATTGCCGAAAAGTTCATTCTTGTTTTGATAGAAAGGTCTCAGAATACAGTTTGTTGTGTATGGGGCTGCAAAGCCACAGACCAGTCAGGGTGCCTGTGTCCACTGCTGAAAGCCCTGAGAGGGGGCTTGTGAACATCAGAACTGGACGATGGAGCAATGGAAGAAGGTTGTGTGGTCTAATGAATCACATGGATGACCGAGTGCGTGTGTGTCACTTATCTGGGGAACACCTGGCACCAGGATGCAATATGGGAAGAAGGCAAGCCAACGGAGGCAGTGTAATGCTTTGAGCAATGTTCTGCTGGGAAACCTCCGGTCCTACCATCCATGTGTTACTTTGACATGTACCACATACCGAAGCGTTTTTGCAGACCATGTACACCCTTTCATGGAAACGGTATTCCCTGATGGCTGTGGCCTCTTTCGTGAGGATAATGTGCCCTACCATGAAGCAAATATGGTTCAGGAGTGGTTTGAGAACTGCAGCAACAAGTCTGACTATTTATGCTAGCCCTGCAAAAGACAGGCAACCTGTTTAGGGTATAGCCCACCTCTCACCCCTATGACAACTGGGATAAGCTCTACCCCCCACAACCCTTAGTTGGATAAGAGGATGGCTGGATTATAAAATATAGCTTTGAATTTTCAGAAAATGGTGATGACTGGTTGTTAATCCTCTAGAGCGAGTTGTAACATATTAAACCGTAACACTGGACGGAAAGCAGCAAATTGTCATATTTGAGAATTGTGACAATGAAGAGCATGATTTTCAAATAATCAAATAGTCATTCACTAGACTAGTACTACTAA
This sequence comes from Cichlasoma orientale, assembly GCA_034780415.1. NCBI lineage: Eukaryota > Metazoa > Chordata > Actinopteri > Cichliformes > Cichlidae > Cichlasoma > Cichlasoma orientale. Next base: position 197,063 of record JAVDPK010002603.1, read on the forward strand.
TACTGATTACTACAGTGCAAGGTGCACCAGGTAAAGCTGACTGGTGTCACCAAAACTCTGCACAGTCATTTGAGAGCAGTTTGGGGTGAGCAGGGTGATGGTTGAAGAAAAGTTGTTTTTGTTTTTTTACCTGCAGCCCTTCATGTGGAGAATCTCACGTATGCACATACCAACAGAATCAGAACTCTCCAGCCTCCCTCAGTGTTAGATAAGACATGCGTGTAAGACGACCCATAGTTTTTATATGGAAGGAAAATACACGCACACACAGCAGTCACAGCAGTGTCAAAATCACACAGCTGCCTGCAGTGTGGAACTGTTGCTGCCAGGTCATTGAATTGTTTTTTTTTTTTTTTAAGACCCTGGGGGACAATCTAAACTAAATATGGCCCAAATTTCACTAAAGGTGGACCCAAACTGCTAGAAAATTAAAAAATTGAATACCAGTTTGTTTATGTTAAGACTTGAATAGAAAATATGCTTCATAATTTTGTCATAGGGCAGCACAGTGACGAGGTGGTTAGCACTGTTGCTTCACAGTAAGAAGGTCCTGGGTTCGAATCCACCACCTGGCTGGGGCCTTTCTGTGTGGAGTTTTTATGTTCTTCCTGTGTTTGTGTGGGTTTTCTCCAGGTATTCCAGTTTCTTCCCACAGTCCAAAGACATGCAGTTAGTGAGGTCAGGTTAATTTGTGATTCTAAATTGGTCGTAAGTGTGAATTGAGAATTGTAAATTTGAGATAAGGGTAAGCACAAGTGATGGAAAATGACAAAGTTCCATTGAAAGGGATAGAGAGATCAAAATATGTAACTACAAGCTGAGGAAATCCAAAGCACTGCCTTCTGTAGTAAATTAAACCAAAACTAGCCGAAGGCAGTGTCGTGCTATGTGTCACTGACCTGGCTCAAAGAGTGTGTAAATGGAGATGGTTCATTGCGTGGCTAAAGTAACAAAAGCTTCTACAGAGGGAACAAAAATCCCCCTCTAGAAACTTTATTATTTTATTTTTTCCATATGTCATCATTTACCCATGAATATCAAAGAACATCAGAGTTCATGGACTTTAACTACACCTAGAGAATAGATGAAGCTCATCGTTTGGTTTGATAAATACCAAAAGTGTACATATTTCTACCAACAGATATGACTAGTGTGATCCTTTTGGTTTGCATGTGCCGTCATCGCTAACTGCTCCCAAAGGTGGAACTCCCGACGCTTCCTCAGCGACAGCTTCCTCCCTGAAAATCGGTGTGTACAGTAATTCTGAAATCTGGAAGTCATGTGAAAGTACAGTCTGTCACAACTTCTAAAAATTGAAATGCATGAAATTATCAGCGTCACTGTGGTGTGTAATAACACTTGGCAGAAGTGGTCAGCAAGGAGAGCGGGAAGGGGGATAAATAGCCCTCAGGCCTGGTACAAAGCAACAGCGCAGAGTATGAGTACACTCTTTTCCAGTTTTGATTGGTTTGTAGGCCACAGAAAAGGGGGAGAAAAAAACTAAAATTCTCTGTTACTTCTAACTTTCTCTCTAGTTGATTGTTTTACTTGTAAATAAAGTTGATATCACAGCACAGCCATTATCCTTAACTTGAGTATGGTGGTTTTGTAAAACAATGCCACTATTAAAAAAATCCAACTGTTCAAAATGCAATGACATTTTGAAAATTGTGTTTAATTCATAGGATTGGTCATAAATGTAATCAGATTCATCTCGGTCTGCTCATATATTAGCTGGTAAATAAACAGATTTATGGAGAATGCTGGAGAAGCAGATGTATAAAGATCTGAGTGACAGCTGGGTCGGGTCAGGTCAGTGTTAGAACAGGAGTGACAAGATCCACGAAGGGACAAACTATGAAACAGAGACACGGTGTTGGAGCAGGTAGAACAAGATGCATGGCGGATCCTCATTACAGCTTGAACTACTTGAAGGATCATTTTGCTCATGTCTGAGTGCCAAATACCTTAAAAGGCCCTGTAGCTTCCAGGCCTTTGTGGGTCAGAGCTGTTTTGGTAGCAACAATAGTCCAATAGTTAGGCAGGAGTGGTCATAATCTTTTACTAGCATTAAATGTATATATAGTTTGAAAATGCCACAGCAGAACTTGGTAATTAGATTTACTAGTTTAAAATAATGATTTCCATTGAATCTATTAGTAGATAAACAGTGTACTTCTCACTGGTTTTGACATTTTTGGTATAGTTTGTCACCAGTAACTATTCAAGTATTTCATTTGAGAAGCAGAGGGCCACAGATTGAGTATTCAATTAGGCAGATGGAGAAATCCTGTACTGAGCAGCTGGTTGGGGTTAAGTAATCTGGGGGTGACACCATGTTCTCAGTAGGTTTAAGGGCAGTGTTCTAACGGTATAGCATCTGCTGAGTGTGTTGGGCAGTTACAGAGATTGTGTGATATTAGGTCAGATAACTGGTGTGAAGATGACGATAAAGTCTGGTTTTCTTCCTGGTGGGAAAGCCCCAATTGCTAATATCTCTTCACATGTTTGTTTTTATATCTACTTTCAGTTCCACCCCCCACCCCACCCCACACACACACCACCACCACCACCACCATATACAGTTACAAGCTACTGGAATTTGTAGATGGTTTTAGTTGCCTAATCAATATTTTTTTGGTTAATAGAGAAAACAAATGTTTTACTTTTGTTACTGTATAATTAATGTAAGTGACTGATACTCCCGCAAAACAAAACTTTGATTCAGCCTCGTTTTAGCCAAATTCTGGTCAAGGCCTTCAGTCAATTAGATATTACTATCTGCTTTAAAACCTACGGCTTTGCAAATAGCTAATACATTAATTCGACCTTGACCTCACAAGTGAGTTTTCCCGACTTGAATTTGGCAGTAGTGCTGCTTGGCTTGGATTAAGGGTAAAGTAAGTTTGCTGGCAGCAAACTCAGTGATTAAAACCTGCCAACACTGCTCTGGAGCCATTTAGGGTCAAGTCATTTCTTACCTAGATCTGGCATCAGCTGTTCTGAGTTGTTCACCACTGACTTTTGTGTAGAAATTTTAATCTCAGCACATAAGGTTTATGCTACAGTGCACGTGAATAGGATGGATGCTGTCCATTACAGTTTGTAGGACTGGGTAATATGGCTTCATTTATTATAAATGAATAAAGTTAAATCAATATTTATTTGGAACATTTGGAAAATACATAGAAAGTCAAACTATTGTTTTAAAGCTATACTCAGATGGCATACATTACATAAGACTAGATATGAATGGGAACATTTTTTAATAATTATTTAAATTAGTTTTTAAGTACTGAATAATTGGGTTGAACAACAATAATTAAAGGATTATAGTATCATAAAACAGTTTCCTTGAAGTCCACAGACAATAATCTGAATTTCTTCCCAGCCCTAATCTTTTGTTTATATCACACTTTAAGTGCACAGTGTTTATAGATTCTGTGGTGCTTTTCAGTTTTCCTACATAGGTCTCTACATAGGACTTTGGATACATTGGACATGTTGTTCCTTTCACCATAAGTGGAAGAAGTTGGGCTAAAAATGTATAATGGTAGATTTTCAATGGCATTTTTTTTTTTGGCAGAAATTGTTATTTCAGTTTCTTGTATAACACTAGTGATACACTGACCTACTTGGACTTTAATGGCATATTTTACTCCTTTTCTTACCATAGTAAAAGAAAGCAAAGCAAATTTAGTAAGGGCATCTTAAACAGAAAATTGACTCGATGCATGTGGAGAACAAGCATTGACTCTTGGCTACAGAGCAACAGTTGATCAGCGAATCCTTACTGATATAAGCTCATTTGTCTGCCCTTTTTGGTGAGAACACAAAATTCCTAAACTTATTGGCCTCTTAATTAGCCTAAATGCTTACTATCATGTTGATTTCAACAGTTAAAGGAAGTAAAAGGAAGCAGCAAAAGCTTTAATAAGGTGCCACTTCCTCTGTGCTCTGTGACACTATAGTTTAAACTCTGATTAGGTTTTGCTTGGTCGCTATTTGCGGGCTCTTCTGTCTGTTCATTTGTAAGCTTATGCTCACAGCTGGTGTTTTGATCCATTGTTTACACACAGGCACTCACACACAGATGGGAATGACGAGACTTGTACTATCCTGTGTAAGCTATTAGATCTTTGCTAATTGAGCCTCATTCAGTCCTTGCATAGTAATGCAAAGACTGCTTATTCTGTGATAATGGACAACAGGCTTGGGATTCCTCAGTGATTCAGTCTCACATTCTCATTGCACCGTCACTGCTTTCATAGAGATGATAGGCATATATAGTATTTAAAGGCAACAGTATACTAAAATACCAGCAGGATGCTGGCTGGTATTTTGAGTGCAGAGGTTTGGAAATTTCCATCAATATGAGACCGAGTGGGAGAAAGAGGTGATACAGATCGATGCTAAATCAATAAAGCTCAACGTCATTGCCTCAAAGGAGGCTGGGTCCAGTACCTCTTGCAGGCTGTGATAAGGTCGGGCTAACACCTCATCCATAATGCTTTGATGGTGCCCTGAAATACGTGAAGTGTGTAACACATTACACTTATTTCACTGTTTATAACTTCGAGGGCAAAGTAAAGCTTTTTTCATTCTTTTATCAAATGTAATGTGCCTCTGCAATTTGAATTACATCGCTCCATTTTAATTAACAAATGAAAACACCTTAAGTAATTACCCTATTTAGTATTACTAAGGAGAAGAGAGCCAAGAATATTATTTGTTGGCTATATGCAAGGTAGATACATGGATGTGTATACTATATCTGTATGTATGTGATGAGGTATATAAAAGCAAACCATTGCTTACAAATTTGTAAGGAATATATTTCAGTAGGAAGTATATTTCACATCAGTAGCACGTATTTTGTCTAGAGAAAGCTGGGAGGTGTCACCATGGCAACTAAGAAAAAAGAAAGCTTTAAAAGTCATGGCAACCGTTGTATTTTAACCCAAACCATGATCTTTTTTTTCTAAATCTAACCTAGTTGTTGTTAATGCCTAAACTTAACCAAGAAACATAACGTATTTAAAAATGCTACAAATGATGTGTGAAAATCTGTGATGTTGATCACTCATACTGGGGTCTCTGGTCTCAGTTCTGCAATAGGACCAGTGCACAACCATTGCTTTTACCACCTTGATGCCTGATGCGATCGAATAACACTGGTTTATTACTTAATCTTCTAAGGATATATTGGTGTGCCCTGGGGGAGACGATTTAAAGTACAGTTTTCATCTCTGAAGTGGTGAGGGAAATAATTAAACATTTATGATGTAAGTCATGTGAACAAAATCTATGTAACAGTGCAGTTGCTTTAGTGGGATCCTCATGATAACAGAGCTGCACTAAAAGTTGATAATACACAATCAAAACTGCCTTTATATGTAACATTCCTGGCTGCGAAGTAATGGCATACCATCCTAAGACCTTGTGTCCACATTACATTTTGGCTTTGCTGCACCTTATACTTGATACTGTTCTGTAGTGTTTCATGCTTTGTTAAGCCAAGAAAAGTATTGTACAGTCTACATGCAAACTTTTTATAAGGCCTTTTTTTAAATAAAAGATTGTTATGATCAAAACCTTTTCATTCGTTTAAGAAAAATCTAGGTGTGGTTGTTTGTAAAGTGGGAAAAAAAATCAAAGTGGAAAAAAACCCTGTCTGTTTATCCAGATGGCAACCAATCAAACTTTATGCAAATGTCCCAAACAAAATGCTGCTTTCCTTCCACTCCCACATTGGCAGCACAGAGCTGCACTTGTGTTTCCACTGTAGGCGTTACAGCTCTTTTCAATGTCAAAGCGCTTTTGGGAAGCAAATAAAGGTTGCTATTTTACTCTTTCCCTTGAAAGGCACATCAGTTCTTCTCTTTAACTTATATTTTGTTTTTTATTTTAGATGAAATAGTATAAAAATAAGTCTTGAAACAATTTCTTTTGTTAGAGGCTCCCTGCATCTTTAAAATAAGTAACAGAAAGATTGTGGCTGATTCTTCAGGGAAAGAGATAACAAGGCCTGAAAAGATGCCCCCCAAAGACATGTGCTTATTAATTTATCACAGTAGGAGTGGCTAAACTAGGCTAGGGCAGTGAGCTGCTGCTGCTGATTCAAGGGCAAACACCAGCTTTACTGCCTTTTTTTTTTCTCCCTCTTCTTCTCCTTACCTCAGTTCCCTTTTTCTCTGTGACTTCATTAGTGTTTCTCCACACAAACTGGATTCTGTTTGAGCAAGGTAATTCCTAGTCTTCCTCTTTTGGCATATGAAAATTTTAAAAAGACAAATGGTAAAAATGATATGAAGTCTTTCTGATTTCTCCCTGTTGCTTTTCCTCATCTTCTTGTTTTGCCACTCTCTTTATCATCCTCTTTCATTCTGCATAACCCTTCCTCTTTATTCTCCTATCTGTCTGCATCTGAGACTCGTAGCCTGACTTGACCTTCTTTCTACTGTCTGCCTGCAAGAAATGGAGCTATAATTTCAAATTTGTAAAATAAAATCTAATCTAAAATTAAAAATGTTAACTATCCACAAAATCCTCTATTTTTTATTAATGCTAAATGTTACTGTTCATCTTTAAATATTACAGATTAAGCTGTTTAATCTCCCTGAGTCTTAGTACAAATATGTATTTCTCTACATTTTCATCAGATTGCTGTATTTAATCCTGCAAGTCAGTTGCTTGATACACTTGCACTGAAGAATCTCCTTGTAATAACTCAGGTGCTACTTAACCTTTAGGCTGTTTAATACAGAGGACAGTGATATAGGCTTTAGAAGTGGCTCAGGTGGATAGTAAAGATTATCTGCAAATGACATGCCACTAAAGAATGCGGATATATAAGAAGACAGACACGAAAGTCTTTACAACCCATTTCCTTTTGATGGAACAGGGTGTAAAGTTAGGGCGGTTTAGCGCTAGAAGATAAATGAAGACAGTTTAAAATGTGCACGAGCAGGTTTCAGGTCAGCTTTCACACCACCTTATGCTCAGGCTTGTGTGTGTGTGTGTGTGTGTTTTGTATTTGTGGGTTTTTACTAGATATTGCATTTCCTATATTTGTGTTAGTACTCTCTTCTATGGGCTTTCATTTGCACACGGTTTATTTTTTGAACCCGTATCTATTCATGTTTTGGATATGATAGACTGATACAGGTGTGTATAATGTAAAAACATCTTGGCTGCTGGGATCGCTCTACTGAGCAGGTTTTTGATGCGTTTCCTGTTATGCAGGTTATTGCAAAGCGGTTAAACATTATGAATGGCTAACTGGGCAGACGGTGGTAGAAAATTAACAGCATGTCTGAGGTGGTATGTTTTAAGTGGTATCATGAGTAAATTTAAAAGCCATCACTTTGTACTCGTACTGCAAATCAGAGAATTTTTGATATTTAAGAATACACACCCTGAATGACAAATGCCGATGCCTGAGACGTGTAATGAGTGCTGAAGTGACACGTTGTCTTCATTCCTTTTGTGACAAATTGATTGAGGATCTTCATCACGTTAAGTGACTGATGGAGATATTGCTGCGTGTGTTTATCTTTTTTGGGTGAGCGCTTGTTTGGATGTGAAAGGTCATTCTCATACTACAGACTTTTAAATAGTTATCTTATGTAAGAACCATGGGACACGTGTTAAAAATTACGTGACACCCAACAGACCGAACACAGGAAGATACGTGCAGAAATCCATCCATCCATCCATTTTCTTCCTCTTATGCAACTCAGGGTCACGGGGCAGCTAGAGACGTGCAGAAATATCAGGCCATAGTAATGGTTTATGGCAATTTAGGCCATAAAAGCTGATGAAGTTCATTTGGTTTGTGTTTGTGACTTTTAGGAAAGAGACTCAACCTGAGTGATTTTTATTAATTTATTATTTTTAATTGAATTTTGTATATGGTTTCAAGTAGTTTTGTTTTATTTACCTTTTCAATGCGCTTGTGTGTCACTAGATTCCAGACTGGGTTTTTTATTGTTTCAAAATGTTTCAGTTCAGTTTATTTTCATTAGTTTTGGTATGAGTTTCAGTATTATTGATTGATTGATTGATTGATTGATATTATAGATGGAAGTGTGTGTCAGGGCTGAAGTTCAAGAAATTCATAATACATGGTGACAAATTTAATCAAATTCACAAATATCTTTTATTTTAGTTAAGGGAAGTAACACACCTTGTTTTATTTACTATAATACACACAGATACTTTTTTATTATTACTTCTGGGGACTTTTATAAAGGAAAAGCTGAAAGGAGATAGAGGGGAAGGCTGGAGTTGAACCTGGGCCACTGCAGTAAGGTTTAATGAGCCTTAGTATAAGATATATATAGTATAAGATGCATTTACTTTACCAGGTGGTTCCACCAGAGCACACCAAAGGGCTTTTTCACGTTTTACTTTTCAGTTTAAGATCAGTTTCATGCTAAAAATAAAAAACTCCACGACACTCTGTTTTAAACAAGAAATAAATGCTCTTTTTCTCATGGCAGCGTCAGGTTTAATGAAGAATGGAGTTTTTTACGTTACATATATCTGTCCCTGAGAATGAAGGCATTTTATTTCTTTAGATTTTGGCTTTTTAAGCCTATATATATATATATATATATATATATATATATAAGAGCAAAGGAATATCTTTTAAAGAGCAAAGGAAACAAACACCAGTTTGAATCCAGGAAGCCATTCTGTTTTTTTGGAGCTCACAAATTTAAGGTAGCAAATTGCTGAGAATGAAAATCAGAAACACTGAAATGCTGGAAACAGAGGAGGGTTTTTAGATTTGAAGAGAATTCGACTTCCTCTGACCTTCCTTGTGCCACTTTGTACTTCTTTCTGTATTTAGTTTGACCATGATTGTTTGGCAGCTGATGACAGATTGCAGAATTGAACCACCTTGATGTCTCTTCAGTAGATTTCACACCATGGTGCAAGTTTTTGCGAAATTTGCTGATTTATTTATAATGCCTTGTGAATATTTTATCTTCATTGTGGTCATGGACTCTGTTTTGATGGAACAGAGACTATTTTGCACATCAGAGGTTCAAACTAATGAGGTTTTTGTTCTCATAGTTTTAGCTTTCTTTTTGCTGCCGTTATCACTCGAACCACGACCGTGGAGTGTGTGTGGTTATCTTATCGTTCATTAATATTATGTATATGCATATTGCAACACCTGTGATCTTTCTGTTCAGCTTTCATATCTGGGTGTAGGCAGGTGCTGGCAAACTGAAATGGGATAAAGGGCAATCTAGCCAAACGATCAACGATCTGATCGTGATTCTCTGCACAGATGTAGTTGAACTGACTCAATGACCTGATTAGCTGTAAATATAGTTACCTGGAAAAACAACTTGTCACCTTAAAAGCCCCACTCATAAGTTTCTGCACATCATTTTCACTCATTTTATTTTTGAAGTTCAATTCGGACCATAAGTGGTGATTCATTTCCAGTTTATTTCTATCCCCCTAACTTGTTTGACTGTCAGATGGTGAAACACTTCATTTAGCTCATCTAGATTGTGCTGTCTTTAGCACTTTAAACAAGTGTTTATTCTAGTGAGACAGTGCAGTACAATTGGAAAATGCCAGAAGAGCCATACTTCTGAATGTTGATTAGATCCCAGAACAGTATGATGGTTTGGCATCTAATAAGCAAATGTGAAACAAATGGTTGCAGCCATTTCTTCCTCTGTCGCAGCTGTTGAAAGGTAAACAACAGGAGTATGCCAGTTCCTGATTGATATGCATTCAGGTTCTTAGTTGGACCACTTTTTTTCTCATGGCACGATCAGGTTTAATGAAGAATGGAGCCTCCTAATTGAAATGTGGGAGCTCATGCCTTTTTACTATCTTATTGTTTAGCTGTGTCTCTGCTTGTGCACTTTTCTGTGTATGTGTTTGTGCCTCTGGACACCTTCCCTCCTGGTTCTTATTCAAGGTCATTTTTCTCTCCTCGGGCACTTTACCTTTCAACAATGCCCCTCGTTGTTGAGAAATTGTAAAATGGTTGTAAAATGTGATATATGGGTTTAAGACAAACAGGCAGAAACACACAGAGCAGTTCTATTGCTGGCCAAACCCTCACTGCAGAGACCTTTCAGAGTAAATGTTCTTAGCAGACGCAATCCTGGTTTAGTTGACTGAGTTGTCTAATCTCTTGAGTGTCATTGTCCTCATCTGTCTGTTCCTCTGTCTGATAATGCTCAAGCATTTTGAACCTGCCTGTTAATGTCAGGCTTTTGTGCTCTACTATTAAAGCACTCAGCCTGGTGAATTAATAATGATACAACAATATTCAACAACATGCAGTAGTTAGGGTTGCGTAATGACTTGGTTTTCTGAGAACAAAGCTGTGAGGCTTGTGGGCTCTGACCCAACACAAGAGTTTTAGCTGCAACTGCAGGATTTTCTTCTGGCTTTTAAAGAAGCTTACACCTTAGCAGTGCCAGGTCAGTTGATTTTAGAGAAATTAGAGGCTGAAGAATCTCTTTATTAGTAATAACTGTGAGCAAACAAAAGAGTCTGAAAATATTCCATTTGATAAATTTAAGTGAAGAGAAAAACCAGTAAATGAAAATCTTCTATGTAATCACGAGAACATTTTGATATTAAATATCTCTCTTAGTTTTTGCAGACAACAGTTTAGTGAGATAAGAACACTGATACTGCAGTAAGTTAAACTTTAGTCCTTGAACACACCATAATGCCACGAGAGTAATTTATGATGGAAAAGTATACTGTATATATGAATTCAAATGAATCTGGGAAATTATTTTAAAAAACTTTGAAAACAGTTGTTTGTATGTATGATTCATCATAACATGGTACATATAATCACACATTGTGTTCAGCTTTAAAAGAAAGCACGTGGCTTTGTCTGAGAATTATGAGTCTCTTTCAGTTTTTCCCACAAAACCCAAAAAATAACATTCTGGGTAATTTGATGGTCATAACAACAATTCCGGTTTTATATTAACCAAAAATGGTACTGAGCTTATTTTATTATTAGAACTTAGTCAGTGCACTGGATTTTTTCCCACTATTTTCCTTGTTTGAGACTGTAATTTTCAGAGTTTACAGCTTTATAATGTGGCACAGGTCTTTATTTCCACGTGGTTGTTGGCAAAGTTCTTTAAAAAGGTTTGTTATTGGCTAGATTTGATGATCTATTACTTACATGATCCAGATGACTGTTCAGGAGGGTACTGCTGTGATTTGGTGATCTTACACCTTTTGCAAACAGAGACACTTGGAAGATGTTTCACAAGTTGGTAAATCTTTATCTGTTGAGACTACTAAAGCTGGCTTTGGTGAGCAAGACACAAAAAAACAGCAGGGAACTCGGTGTGGATTTGTCTTAACTAAGTCTGTATTTCCCTGTCGTGCCAATTTTTGTTCCTGCTCATCTCCACTGCTGTGCTTGTCTTGATGTACAAGTGTTAAAACTAAGTAGGTCAGGTGGATTGTGTAACACACAGCAAAAAAAAAGTGAATAAAGGGAAAGAAGGAAGAAAGGAGTAGCATAGTAAGGTGTACTTAAACACAGTTGTGTGAGCCTGAAGCCTAAATGGGTGTACCTGCCTTTGGTTAAAAGACAGCTACATTTTTTTCAAATTTTGCCTTAAGTTTTTTCAAAGGCACCTTTAAAAGTACAAGATGAAGTTCAGATGATGAATAAGAAGGATCTTCTTATTAAAACAAAAATTGTGTTATTGCTGATCATTATTAAGCACTTAAAAGTTTTAGACAAATAAATGAAAATACAAATTTAAAGTTCAAATGCACTAGAAGCATCTTAAGAGACTGAAATATTTCTTTGGAAAAACAAAATAATTTTCTTGCTTTCAATCTGACATTTCTTGTGCTCTCTCAATATGAAGTAAAATTTGTGGCCAAATTTCCACACAGGCGTGTTACATAAAAGTAAAATGTTTTCTCTTAGTGCACTTTGAGACACACACTCGTCAGCTGCATCTCATTTTGCACGTAGTCTAACGTGCACCCATGTCCTGTCTGGGCAAATAATAGCCTACATTCACATAATAGCGGCGTTGGGGCATGTGCACACACTCTAAAGGGAAAGACATGAATAGGAACACACCTAATATACACAGACACTTTGTGCATATGGGCAAGTACAGGTCTGTAAGACTCTGGCACAGCTTTGTTGGTATAATTATTGTATTCATCTCTCCAGCTGACTTTTGAACAACCTGGTATCTCAAACCGTGGAGATTTTATTAGAAAGCAAGGAAAAGAGAAAAACAGAAGGGGTGGGGGGCATTGGAAAGAAAGGATGTTAGCAAAGAAAGAAGAGAAAATGGGCATGGAAGACTTAAAAAAAAACAAAAAAAAAAAACCTGGAGGGGAATCACAGAAATCCAAACAGGGTGAATTCACTTTAACAGCAGAAATACTAAAGAAGAAGAAAAGGAAACATTGCTGTGTGACTGAAACTGCTGTTGTGGGTTTTTACTGGTACGATTCCAGTTTTGGTATTGGGCCCAGTGCGTGTAAATAGGTTGAGAATGGAAACTGGAAATAGAAAACTATAGACCACATAAAGCCCTTTGTTACTATAGAAAGTAAGTAATCATGTTTTTTAACGCACCAGTGATTGGTTAATTAAAATGTTCCATCTTTTTTCTCTCTCCTCTCTCTCCACCCTCATCCTGTATTTTTCATCTGCTGTTATCTCCTTTTCTTTTTCTCCTCCATCCTTTTTTTTTCCTCTTTCCTTTGTGTCTTTTCCCAGTGCAGCTAGAAGGGAATCCTGTTCGAGGGATTAGCGGTCTGTCAATGAGGAACTACCGGCTCATCTTCTGCCACAACCTGAAGCAGCCATAGATGGTTCAGTGGTTCACTGGTCAGGGGAGGAGAGGCTAGAACACACTTTCACTGCTACACGGTGAGTATGCACACACAAAACACTCACTGAGCCACAGCCATGATTAAAGTACATTGCAGTACATTCCTAAACTGCGATCATAAATAAGATGCACGGAATTTTTTGACTGCACTTTTTCAGCAGTTTGGAAGTAATACAATGCAGTCAACTGGTTTCCCAAAGCTCATGCGTAGTTCACAGTAGTTTGTGATATTGCAAAAGAAACTGGTTGTCAAAAGAGTAAAAGAGAAGAGTACTGAATATACACAGCTCTATATACATATGTTCAGTGTATTTTTTTGTATTTTGTGACATTATTTTTTATTCCAGTGCTGATAGTTTAATGTTTTCTTCTGAAAATCAAAATGTTTTAACTGAAAACAGTATATAGTTATTGTAAATAATGGTGATACTTGGTAACATTTAAAAGCTATATAATACTGTAAGATTAATTTCACTGGAACAAATTGAGATTACATTTTTGATAAACTGATGTTCCTCCCCCAGTGATGGGTGGACTGAACACCATCTGTCAATGTTTGCATTCAAATTACTCACCAAACGACCAGCGTCAATATCAGACTTTTCATTTGCTTATTTTGCATTGATTTCCGTTCTTGGTGTCATCACCTCTGCAAAGAAACCAAGAAGTGAGGATGACAAAAGTCATAATCGACAGTTGCAGGAAGGAAATCCGTTTCTGCCATTTTGACCTTTCATATTAGTCATTTAAAACATTTCTTATAGGATGGAAAGGCTGGTGCAATATTGTAAACTGAAACCAGACAGTCAGTATCTGATTATTGACTGCACATTTTAGGCTGTTTGCAGGTTAAGGTTTCTCAAATGTGACCATTTCTTTATTTGCTGGTAGACTAAATATGCAGTCTTTGGAATAGTAGAAGTCCTACTCCCCCACCTACCCCTCTTTTACAAAATACCTTTGCAGGTCAGTAACCTGTAGCTGCGGCCCATTGTCACTGTCCCCTCCCACTCACAGGCATTTAACAGTTAGTAAAACCAGCCACTCTTGTATGTATGAGTGAGAGTGCCTCTAAATAATTATTCTTGGTGTCTCCTTCCACGATCAAGTATGACAATGCTTTTTGTAAGCCATTCTTCACTAACGTTGTTATTTTGAAACTTACATTATGTCTAATCTCCTTCCTTTCTTCTTTTGGAAGACGTGAGGTCTTGGCGGGGTTGTGGTAAGGAGGAGGAGCAGGAGGCCATGAGGAAGAGCGTGTCTCCGTTGCCAGGCAACGAGGGCGGGAGCTCAGCCAGCACCACACGGGTTTTTGGTGTTCCTCTGGAGGATGTGACACACACACACACAATCAGCGGCCATGAGGTTCCTGCACTAGTTAAAGATATTGTAGACTACATTGAGGAGCACGGTGAGTAATTAGCACACACTAATGCACACGCGACTAATAAGGCACAGGACAAAATATTTACAAGTATTACAAGTATTTTATTCACACTTTAACACATTTGTGAATTCTTAATTATAACTGAAGTCAGAAGTGAAGGAAAGTAGCAAAGGAAAGCGTTCACAGCGATACTTTAACTGGGCATTTTTAAAAATTCAGTTGCTTTTTTGCCATGAAAATAGCCAAAGGAGTTGCACTCTGAATTAAACTAACGCTAATTAAATACCTTCAGTGTATAAAAAAGAAGCAGAGAGGTTCATGTAAGGCCAAATCTCCTCTCTGAATCTTTTGTGATTAAATTTTAAATGTTGCCTTAGTGCTGTTGATTTCTCTCTTGCATGTGACTAAAGCAGATCTTTCACCTTATTTGCTTTTGGTAAGGATCTGCTGCATCTCCTTTACTTAAAGATATGGGTCATATTTCAAATTCAGTTTCTAGCAGGGTACAGCCATTACATAATTTTACATGATAACCTGTACTGCAGTTGACTTAAACTTGAAATAACTGTGAGGCTGATGTCAAATTCCTTTTATTCTGTTCTAGCTACAGTTTGACTCCACGGTTTTCTCCTTTATGTAATTTAGCTTATTTAACCAAACATGCAGAGCCAAAAATTTCTCAGTACAAAATGTTGCATGTTCAGTTTTATCTATGGTGTTTCAGCCCTCCTGCTGTTCAGCCACAGTACCCTATCTCTCGTCACGACAAAACTGAGATATGCTGTTAGTGGGATCCAGTTTCTGATAAGATAAATTCTGAAAGCGCTGGCAGACAGCTCCACGGCTGGCTTCCTTCTGTGTTACATAACACTTCTGTCGACTTCAGCTTCACTTGTGAAAACTGAAGAGAGTAACCTATCAGGCGCTGACCCTGGATCTTTCCTACAGCCCCCCGGAACATTTCTCAGTAAGCTTCACAGAGCAGTAACTTCAGTCTTCTGTCATGTTCTTACAAAAAGGAGGTTGGCAGTTGAGACATCTCAGTCTGAAAGATGAGAAGTAAAATGCGTGACTCTTTTACTAGCCGGCTCTAAGGTCTTCACACTAACTAGAAAGAATTTATCTGAATTTTTCTGGTAATGGTGCTGATTAAATAACTCTGTCTGTACTTATTTTATAGTTTATTAAAACCTCAGCCAGGCGCCTAACCTTTATTTATATGTTGGTTTGACCCTCGACTTATTACAAATGAATTAGAAACTTGTTTCCTTTAATGTCATTATCCTCACTCTGTGCAAAATTATTTTGCTTGATGTCTGATAAAAATTGCATAGCATGTAAAGATCAGTTGATGTACTTTTTCTCAATAGAGACACATCTTCACATTAAAGAAAATAAGTGTTGCATAAATAAGCGTTTTGCAAATCCCGTCAAGTCACTGGACTTGTCTTTTAAGTGCTACTGAAATGAAGTACCACCTCAAATTATTTCAAGTGAAGGGTGAAGCAGGTTAGTGATTTGTGTAACCGGGGGGGGGGGGGGGGGGGGGG
>JAVDPK010002603.1:212896-224498 GCA_034780415.1 Cichlasoma orientale
CCCCCCCCCCCCCCGCGCGGACGGGATGAGGTTATGTAATAAGTCTCCAGGGTCTAATTAGAGCAGCAGTGGCTGTCAGGAAGTTACTTAGACAGTGAAAAGGCCTTAATCTCTCTGTGATGCTTGAGGTTGTAGTTGAAACAGGAGTATGACGTGAAATGTCATTTTGATAGAAGACAGTGGCCAAAAGCAGAAGACATTAGAGGCACGTCTAGGGAGTGAGTGTAGTATAGGCTGAGCAGCGTCAGAGAGACTGTTATTTTGTTTCAGTGTAACTGCTGCTCTGCTGTAGACAGCTTTGTGGAGCTATAAAAAGGAGCCGGTCCCGCAGGACTCCTGTCATCATTTGGACTTAGTTTGTTATTTTTCCCGTTAAGAAACTGGCAGTGAACAGAGGCCATAATCACACGTAAACTACACATCACACCATTACCACTTAAATATTGTTCTTAATTGTTTCCTATTGTTATTAAATCATCACACTAATATTTACTTTACTATTAGGACCTGATTAATAGTAAGCAACACTACTTGCTGGTAATCAGAAAAAAATCAGTTTAGGCCCACTAAAGACATCAGTATGTTTCACACCATGTATACCGCGTTCATGTGTTGTGCATTTGTGATACTGACAAAATAGCCACCGCCCCCTTTGAAAAGATGTGGGGAGGTGAGACTGTACGCAGGCAATGATCTCATTTTGAGCTCCGTCCTTTATTCCTTTACCAAATATTCCCTGTTTTTGTTCATCCAGGTTGAGCCTTATCAAAACATGTTGTGTTTTTCTCTTGACTTTCTTTTCCCTCTCAGTCTGACAGACTGGTGCTCTCTGTCTTTGGACAGCCTTGTGTACAGACTAGTTTTGTTGTTTTCACTGTTTTCTTACAACGAAGTGTAAAACCCAGAGTAGATTTTCCCTGTTTTTGCATAAAGCATGTGAAAAACGTAGGCAAGGCACAATTAGCTAAAAATGCTATCATCTTTAAAAAAAAAAAAGAAAAGAAAAAGAGGCAAGATTGTGGAATTACATGCATCTTATTGCTGTGTATGTTTCAGTACATTTATGGCAAATATGCACAAATACTGTTTATTTGTGCAAATCCTACAAGTGTTTTTTTCTGGTAGCTACAACCAGTAGTAGTTACACATCCAGAAAGGAAAAAAATGGTTTGCAGCAGATTGATGGGACATTTCAGCGTATAACACCAGCATAAGATTGTACAGGATGAACTGATGTGTACGTTTTGTAAACGGGAGAAAAAAAATGTTGCCTCACATGTTAATGATATAACAGCATGGTCATGCTTTTTCTAACAGATAAGGGACGAATCCTCATAGTCAAATTTCTTTGTATAGATACACACGCACAAACACACATCTCTATTCTTTGTTGATATTACATAAGTTGTGTAGCAGTGCAGGATCTGGATCTTTCTGTGTCAGCAAAATTCGAGTACTCAGTCAGTTTATCCTTCCTTTACAGGTCAGTTATTTATTTCAAAGTCCAGGTCATTTTCAACTTCTCATTTTGGAACTATCAAATGAGCAAGCTGTATCTTATTGTATATCCAGCAGAACGTGCCCCGTGGGGAAATCTTCACCATTTAAAAACACTGTTGTCAATATAATATCGTTCTCCATGATAAACTTGGTTGTTACACTTTATGAGGTGACAATAAGCACGAGTGCACCATCAGTTTGTGGGTGGCATCTTTGATTGGATCCAGTGGCTCTATTTCTCTCTACTTGTGAACACAACTATTAAAACATTTTACTTACATGCAAATTCATCCAAAACAAGCAAGCAGACATTTGTCACAAACCAGAGTTTATGATTATGCGATGGAGTCCTTGTACCAGTAGGACTGACTGTATCGTGATACTTAGAAAAGCTGCAAAACTACTGTAATACCTGGCAAGTCTTCCTGATTACTTCTAGAAAACACCTTCATTTGGCAAATCTTTGATTGCAAAGAGCGCCACGCCTCAGCTGCAGCCAAGCCTTCTAGACTGAAGCATAAAAGCAGGTGGTGTGTTGACAGAGCAGGAATGTGATGATGTCATCTTAGCAATGATGTAAATATGAAAATTAGTTTTTTATATAATTAAAAAAATCTAAATTCATGTTTATTCAGGTAAAAAACAAACAAGTAAACCAAGATCATCAGCTATTGAAAATAGAAGTGTATATTATATGAATCTTTTTTGAAGTAGTTAAAGTCGATAATACACATGTTCATAACTGCTGCTGTCTGTGTCTTTAGGTCACCTGGACTTGGAGGGGCTCTTCCTGGTTAATGGCAATGCCGAGCGAGTGGATTGGTTGCGTCAGCGCTATGACAGCGGAGAAGAGGTGGAGCTAGAGAAGGAGGCCGATCTGGCGTCAGCGGTCAGTTTGCTCCGACTGTTCCTGCAGGAGCTTCCTGAGCCCGTTATCCCAACGGCTATACAAGGACACATACTACAGCTTTATCAAGGTGTGTGGCAGTGACTGCTTTTCCCCTTCTCATGCCATGCCATGCCAGTGAAGTTTCTTCTTCACTCAGCCACGGTCTTTTTGTTTTTCATCCACGCTAATGCATGCTCCTTTTTCACCCTTTAAATCCGAAAGCCAGTGCGGAGCTGGAAGTTGGTTTTCCAAACTGCCTAGTCTGTAAATCTATTTCCTATCAAAAGAGAGGTGATCGTAGCTGTTCCAAAAACATGCACAGGCACACACTCTTTTGCATCATTTCTGGGTTTTCATCCAAGTTGATTTTGTGTTAAGCTGTTAAGACTGTGCCCATGTAGGCCGATGCTGGTTATATAAGCTGTGAATACACAGTACAGCGGTCCGATCACTACATGAAAGGAAAACTGGCTAAAACAAACTCTTTCATAACAAGCACCTGAGTTATCTGTGTGTTTGCATAAACACTGATGCTCGTTCTTCATCTTTTCTTTTCTTAATTCTGTGTGCCCCAGCCTGTTCTCTCCATGCTCTTCTCAAGTTCAAAATCTAAGGTCACGTTAGCAATGTCCCCCACCTTTCAGTGGTTATTAATTCTTCATTGATTAATTATTAATCATGAATTCTTCTTTTTGAGGGCTTTTTGCATATTTGGGAAACAAACAAGATAAAACATGATCAAACGAAGGCTGTGACAGTCTTCCTCCTCATTGAAATAATAAAATGTGAGGTGGGATTTTGTTTAATCAGTTCCACCAATCTCCCATTTTCCACATGGGTTTAATTTCCCTTTTTGTTTCAGCTCTTTGGCCTGTCCTCTTTCCCCTCTGTTTCTATCACAGATAATCTGTTTTAATCCCCTTGTCACAATGATGGCTGTTCCGGTTGCTGTCATCCAGATTACAGCAGAAGACTGGTTGGGGGTTTATTGAGACTTCATGCCATTTATATCTCAGTCTATTGTATTCTATAATGGCACCACCACACTACATAAAGGATTACCTTTTTTGCACATTTTCCTATATAATGTCACCATTTGTTTTACCTAGTTTCACCTCTCACAGTGAGGACTGAGTGTAATGTTAGCTGTGTGCAGTTTCTCTTGATGAGATTTATTAGGCTATCTGTGAAGGAACATAAAGGACCTGATAACCCATAATTCACCCCGCATTATCATCAGTTATGAGAATGAGCTCTATAAGCAAGTGAAAATGAATTACGTGAGATGTTGCTTGCAGGGTGGAGCAGTGGTTAGCATTGCTGTCTCACAGAAAGAAGGGCTTCCTGGTTCTCTCAGCACTTCCTTCCAAAGTCCAAAGACACGCACATTAGGTTATTTAGTGGCTCTGAATTGGCCGTAGGTGTGAATCCTCTTAGCCTTTTGATGGACTGGTGACCCTACCTCTCACGTAATGGATAGGCTCCAGGCTCGGTGATGGTGAACCCCTTATTGGATGTTGCCTGCAGTGATGAGATCTTGTTTTCTGTTCCTTAACATTCTCAGATTACGACAACGAAGAAGAGCTGTGTAGAAATTTGAAGTATCTGCTTCAGCAGCTTCCCCAGTTGAATTACGGTCTGTTGCGTTTCCTGTGCCGCTTCCTGGCCAGCGTGGCATCACTTCAGCAGAAGAGCTGGAACGTCGGGGCGCTGGCTGCCGTCTTCGGACCAGACATTTTCCAGTAAGCTTCCGCTACAGTTATTTAACAATCGTGATTCCTAATCATGATCATTGTACACATAGTCTGAGCTTCAACTACCAAATCCATCTTACAAATATTTAATTTTAAGTTAATGAAGATGGTGTGAATCTGCCAATTTAGTATACAGTATATTCAAATTTACAGTATCAGAACTGGTATTCTAACTGTTGCTACTGTATCAAAAAGCTTTATTGTTACATCGTCAGTAGCTGTAAAATCACTGGAAGGAAACTGATGAAGACATGCACCACAACACATTTAATGCAGCCACAGAATGAAGTGACAGCTGAATGCCCATACACAAAAAAGAATAAAAGAAATATTTATTTTTGGCACTTGCAGGAACATGCTTAAGCACAGAAGCTAAAAAAAAAAGAAAAAAAAGAAGGGAGTTTATTATGTTTCACTAAGGACTAAATTCTCATGGGAAACAGTGTGCAGCCAACTCAAACTCTTCTGTCATTTTCCATCTGCAGTCTGTCAACAGAAGGAGAGGACCTCCGGGACCAGGAGTCTGTCAGCAGAGTCCTGGCTGAGCTGCTGGACAATCAGGATGGCCTGTTTGACTCGGAGGACGACGACGTCTCCACCACCAACGACTACAGCTCCATCAATGAACAGGTTTGACCCACCTCTTTTATACCACACCTCTTCATCTTCTCCATGTGACTGTTTCTGTCTTTGCATACTGTAAATCATTATCCAAAAATATGAAAATAGTTAACATGCCACAGTTTTTACACTTGCCTTTGCAAAGATTTATGATTTTATTAATCACCTTTAGCATCAGACTATGAATAGGGAAGATTCATTTGTCACAGTCCACAGACAGGTTGTCTGTTTTTTAAGCTTACTCGTTAATGCAGTTTTTGGTCTTTCCAGCCCACACATCTCTTTCCTCCTGCTATAACAGATTATTTCCCCTCTGGGATCAATAAAGTGTTCTTTATCTATTTTTGCTCAACTGGCCTCCCATAGGGGGTCTTTGTAGCTTTGCTTTCATCCCTACATAAACACAGTCTGTAAATCTAGAGATTGATGATGCCTTTTAACCTGTGATATATTAACCAGAAATTTGCAAAAAATAAAAACAAGTACAAAGTACAGAACAGTGAAATTGAAAACAAGACACTGCACATTTTTGTCAGGTCATTTGCACTTTTGTGAAAAAATAAATAATGACATCAACCCTTATGTATTAACAAAAAAGTCCTATTACAAAAGCTGTTAGATTCTTCTTTGTCCTCCTCCTCCTCTTTGTGTTTTCTTCTTCGTCTCTGGTGGCATTTGGCTGTAGAATGTGGCATTTAGCTCTGCCAGGGTCAGAGGGGACATTTTTTCAGGGCTGACGCACAGAGAAAGCAGTCAAATCCTATGAAAAGTGAAAGGTGAGATTTATAAATGCCTCCCAAGACATGATCACGCTACCTTTTTCCTTCTCAAAGAATGTGTTGGATTGAATTCTTCATTTTTAGAAATCATTAACTTTTTAGTGTTGGCACCACCAGCAGTACAGTAGATGTAATAAATGATCAGCCATGATCAAGTTGCCATGAGAATGACCTTTCTGCTTTGCTTTGACTCCAGTGATAGTCACTACAGTGGACACTACTTTAGGATACACATTTACAGGCCTTAAATGACTTCTTCCCTGCGATAACAACCAGAGTGACTCCAACAGGAGTTATTAATTAGCTGGTATATGAGACTGAAGTTGTTCTGTAAAGGAATGGAAATAATACTGCTATTCAGCTGCACCCACTTCCTCTTGGTAATGTACTGTAAGCAGGGTTATAAGGAAAACTGCAGCATCTTTCTCAGACTAATTTAAAAGAACCACACCCAAGGATACCGGCACACCCGTGCATACTTTACATTTAAAAGAATGTACTTTTATACGAACACCTGAGCGTAAAGCAAACATTTTCCTCTGCTTTCAAACAGCACATTCTCTTTGCTGTTGCACACAGTACAAAGAATGGCATAGTTAACCTTTAACTGTACAGTGGCCTTGTGCTTTTATGGGATAACAAAAACACAATAACAAAGCGGCAACTCTTGATCGGTATCTCACATGCCGTGCTACTTTAATTTAGTAGTACGTTGTTAAACACAGCAGGGAGGCTGTAAAGATAACCTAAAAATAATGGAGTGAAAGGGCAGCCTGTCATTTTGAAAGGCTGACCAGAATTTTTTTTAAAAAGTTGCTATATATCTACATAAAGTCACCTATTCAAAATGTTTCAACTGCTCGCTCTGTTAGCTCCCCTCTCCTTATCTTTAATTATTTTCATGGAGTTTTTCCTTCTATTTTAGTGCTCTTAACTGAACCATGCAGGAAACGTTGCTTCAGATCTGCTTGCCTTGTAATATTAAGTCCTTGGAGTTATTATATGCCAAATCCTTCCTTTATTCAAGAAAAAACAATCTAACCTCTTCAAAGGTTTGTAAGAGAAGGCTAATTGGATTGAAATTGAGCTCAGAACAATAAAAACATAAAGCACAAGTTCTTTCATATCTTTCTCTTTGTTGTTTTTCTCTCAGTCTCCGATTGTCCTCAGTTTTATTGTCTGATTTGTCAGATGAATGAGAATATAATATTTCCGGCGGGTAAAGTAAAGACATCTGTGTGCTGATCCATGTGTCTTACGTAATAGAGAGGGTAAAAAAAAAAGTGGGTGGTTTGAAGAAGGAGAGGGAGAGAAAGCAGTCAGGAAGACGGGAGAAATGACAGAGTGAAAAGAGGAAGAACTGATGGGAAAGAGAAGGGGAGGGAGGTAGAGGTGGTGGGACAGGGGAGGAGGACAAGAAAAGAAGCTGGTGATGATGTAACCGTGTAACTCACACCTCCAGACTCTGCGCTACACTGGGGATGACTCTCATGAAGGGGATTATCTCCCACACACACCTGCTTTCACACAGGAGACCTTGAATCAAGCCTGCTTACAGACTAAAGAGTACGTTAAAAATGCTGCATCGAGCCTAGCCAGCACAAATAAAATGAACAAAGTCATCTTAAGAAATGGAGAGACATTGTAAAAGCAGCTCAACAGAGAAGCACATGAAAGACAGAGCGAGTGAAAAAGGCAGATGGGAAAAACAGGTGTTTGTGCCTTAACAATATAAAGCTGGATTTTAACTTGTTTAGTGCACAGTAGGAGTCAGCTGAATTACTGTTTAGGTGACAACAAGGGTGTGTCCATGCTTGTGAGTATACTAGCAGATTTGTTTTTTGATTTACATTTCTTCATTTCAGGGTTTCTGTCTGGTGTATGGAAGAACAATACTACAAGTATTCTTTTTGATTGATTTGTTAGGGATAGAAGTATAAAGTTTCATCTTTTTTATGCGTTCACTGCAGTGACATGTTTGGTGTAGCTTAGCACAAAGGCTGGACTGTTTGGGAGTCTGTTTTGATTCCTCAGCCCACATTTTCTTTGGATGCACACCAGCTTGAAAATATATAGCTCTAATCAACCACAATCCTGTGGCATTAAAATTCTGTTCTGACTCATGCCTTTTAGAAAAAGAGTCACACTGCAGTATTATGAATATAAAAAGTGTGCACACTGTCCCATCTTAATAATAATATCTGTGATTTCATGTGGCTTGTAGGCTTGAAGTCAGTTTGACCACTAAACCTCAGATGTCCTCTTTTTGAGCTCTTTCCTTGTTACATAATTGTTCTGTTTCATGTCTGAATAAGACCCCAAATCCCTTAGTACATCCCCTGTGCCCACATTGGACATAAGTTTGGGCTTCGGAAACATAAATTTTATAATGCTATTGTTAGGCAGCTTGTGAGGAAACTGAGATCATTGTTCAGAATTTCTTTTATTACTTTTCCGCTCCCTGCTGCAGTGCTGTACGCCCTTTCATGCATCAGGTGTCATTTTGCATTGCTGAATGCATAAACATGTTGTTATTGTAAATGTCCTGTCATGTCTGAGGAAGGCATAAAGAATATTACATCATTTGTACCTCTCTGTGTGCGTGCGAATTCTAATTTTAAAACCTAGATGGACCAGGATTGTGTGTCAGTGTGTGAAAAGCCCTGCCTGTCTCTGTAATTGGTCTCTTAATGAAAGCACAGGCGCAGTCAGATCTTTGAACAGTATCTCCAGTTGGGTGGATGTAGTGAATTCATAAATGTCACGGTGTTCAGCAGCAGGGAACGACCTGTTTAGGTTGGAGGACACACACTTGCATGAACCTCTGACACTAGTGATAAATTATTGCACAGTAGCCTAGTTAAGTTGGAATGTGTAGTTATTTAAGGAGGAGGTGATGGCCTATTTGGATGGCAGAGGAAATTTATAATATCTGTGCAGGGAGATAGTATGAATACACAAACATCTATACATTTTTCAATAACTTTTTAGAAATACACAACTACATCCTTGATTTATTTACTTTGACTGAGCTCTAGATCACACAGCCCACTCACTGCAGGAACATTAGGCCAGAGGGCTGTTCTCCAGTGGTACTGTTGGAAGTAAACAGTGCAGTCTTACAAGCAAGAATGAGCAATAAAGCACTGATAAGAGATGAAATTGAACAGTTTGGACCTTCACATTTCCAGCACCTAAAAAAAAAAGTCCACTTGGCAGTTCAGCTTCCTCTCTGCAATTGGATAAATCTGACAATGGGAAAGAACAGTTTGTCATCTTTGTTTTCTTTCATCTCAAACAGTAACGATCGCTGGCGGCATACAAATGACCCCCTGAACGCCACAAATGTAGGCCACAGTTCGGGATCAGTAATGCCATCGCAGTCAGTTGGCATTGTTCTGTGTTCTTGGCCCACAAATAGTACAACAGCCAAGCTAATGATGTCAGTGCGGCTTGTTCTCCATCCTGAAAGTCTGGACCAGACCGCTAAACAAGGGCCAGTGTCGTGACCTTTTGTTCCAGGGTGTTCTCTCCCTTGTCTTTTCACCCACTCAACCCCCCCACGCACACACACACACACACACCCCATACAGACATGCACTTGTGTGTCGTCATTGGCACTTGATGTCTAAAGGCTCCTGTTTTTAAACACTGATTTGTCAAGTTAGCATGCTTAACATTTTCCACAGCCCTAAATGAAGGATAATACTGTATATCCAACCCCATGAATGACCAGGCAAGGTCATCTTGACACAGGGATTTAACTTCTCTGATCCTCTAATATTGTTACGTCACCTCAAAGGCTTTCTAATAACTTACTCAGCACATTGTTGATCATATTCATAACCCCATTTATGCCATTTGAATGAACACGTCTAGCCCAGGGGGAAGTTATACAATCAAGATTCATTATATCGACAGCTGCACGTTAATGTGGATACACAGGGGCTTTTGTATTTAAAGCGTATCCACACTGATTTTTCCATGTCACCAACCAGTAGCCTTGACAGAATATGCTTCTGTTAAATGCTGTTTAATCAAAGGTCATGCTCACTGACTTCAATATGAATATTACAAATAATTTTTAGTTAGTTTTACATGACATTAATATTAGCCAGTCT
This sequence comes from Cichlasoma orientale, assembly GCA_034780415.1. Lineage (NCBI taxonomy): Eukaryota > Metazoa > Chordata > Actinopteri > Cichliformes > Cichlidae > Cichlasoma > Cichlasoma orientale. The sequence goes on from JAVDPK010002603.1 coordinate 222,561, forward strand.
TTGCATCAAGGTCCATAGGTCATGAGATTCTGCTGTGTTTTTGCTATTTATGTAATCTGAAGTGATTTTATATTCTAAACATCTGGATTATATCATCAGGAAGGTGTTTGCTATATGACAGCTTTTATATTATTTGTTTCAGCTCTCTGGTTGATTTAATGAAGATTAGTATGTGCAGTGGAGTAAATAGAGTTAGTTTAATAGAGTAAAATGTAAATACAGCAGATTAATGTGTAAAGCTGCCTTTTGATGTCAAACACAGGAAACAACATACAACATGCTGCTGTATGACAGTCAAAAGCAAGTGAAGTGACACTAAGCAACACATATTTGGGAGCAGAGGAGGACAAACAGTGCAATCATTTGCCTAAAATGTGAAAGATCCCTGGTTCGAGACCGGGAGGAAATGCACATCCCCAGGAGGGTTGCATCAGGAAGGAAGAAAATCTGTGCCAAATTAAATATGCGGATGGATCCGCTGTGGCGACCCCTTGCAAATACGGACAGCAGCTGAAAGAAGCAAGCAGGGAAGGGGATGATGTAATTTTTGGATGTCTAAAATAAGAGATTAATTTTCTGCATTAAAATGTAGACATCTAAAATTGGAGTTTTAATTACTCAAAAGTACATGTTCCCTTGGTTTATTATTGAAAATGAATGACAAGCGAATTTCAGCATTTCCATGTGAAAAGAGCCCTTTTAAAATTTTAATTTCAACCGCCAGCACAAAATGCAAGGCCAAATGTATTTGGGCCATCATTGTGGAATAAAAGTGAGCATAAGATCAGAAAGGATTGGATCTGTTCCTTTACTAGACTTATTTAACGTGAAAATGTTGGTTGTTGCAAAATGAGCTTTTCACTGTTTTTTGTTTCAAATAATGAGGGCAGCATATATGCAAGTAAGTAATTCCTGTGAGCCAAAAGAAAAGCTCAGGGTTCGGGCTGGTGTAAATGCTTGGTTTCAGAGAGTTTTTTCTACTGGGGGATGTAAGGAATTGTGTGGGTCAATACACCCAACAACCGAACATTTTGACTTTACTACTTGCAACTTTGGCATAACTGGGCTGGACTACAAAATCGCTGTCAGGAAAAAAAAAAAAAAGGATTCACGAAATTGGTTAGCCGGAAGTCCACGCCCTTGTTTAGCAGTTCCACAACAAATACTGTGACGTAACAGAAAAGAAAACGTAACAGGGAATAGAGAAAACTGAACAGACTTAAAATTATGACCCATTATGCAGCTCTATCTGGTGGCAAATGGCTGCGTAACATTTAGGACAACCATTTACAAGCACTGGGCATCAATTAAAATTTTAACAATTAGGCTAACCAATTGGTACCGACTAGTGACAATAGCAACAATTAGTGGTCTAGTCGACTAGTCACGCACATCCTTAGTAGTAGAAAATAAGAAGAAAGTTCTCTTAAAGGGAGATGAGCTAAAACAGCTTGTTTTAGGCAGAGGTTTATCTTAGTTGTCACTCATGCAAAGCAACTCTAGAAAAATTCAAGTATTTATGGAACTAGAAATGAACAGAGTCCCCTCTCAACATCACCATGAGTTCCTGCTTATCTTTATAGCTCTTGTAAAATGGCAGCAGATGACTGCACCTTTTTTTATGTGTTAATAGCAAAGGGTACTTTAGAGGTTCAGGAGATTAGTAATTATCTGTCAGGTATCCATATAATGTAATCAGTATTTTACACACACCTACACGTAAAGATTAATATCACAGCGTGGCTCAGGTTAACCACATGCCAACATAAAGGATATTTTCACTTTGTAATTGAAGCTCTGTCATTAAGAAGAGAAAAAAACTGAGACTGAAGCTGTCTAAAAATCTAAGTTCTTAAGTCAGTCTCTCTCTCTCTCTCACACACGCACACACACACACACACACACACACACACACACACACACACACACACACACACA
>JAVDPK010002603.1:240894-254742 GCA_034780415.1 Cichlasoma orientale
CCCATGAGCAGTGCCTGGAAGTGTGATAATCCTCAAATACCCAACTCAAACTGCAACAATGTGCCATGACACATGACAAGTGATCAAATGTTAGCATTTTTTCTCATTGGAGTTTTTAAGACTTAAAAGTGTGTTTTCTTTGTGTTTACCAAGAATGGACACATTATGCATAAACCTAATGCTACTAATAGCCATAATAAACAGGTCTTTGCTGTCTATTTTGCGTACCTATGCTTCCATTAAAGCCTCCCACGGCATACAGTAAATCGCCGAGCACAGCAGCTCCCAGCGTGCTGCGTCTCTCCTGCATGCTCGCCGCCGCACTCCATTGGTCTCTCACTCCATCGTACACGTCCACCGTCCGCTCCCGCAGCGAACTGTTGAACCCTCCGACCGCATACACTCGTCCTGCCATAGAAACGACACCTGGGAAACAAGACAAAGGATTTAAGGATGATGTCATAGCTTGTTAAATTTGATTGTTGGTTTCCAAAAGCTGAAATGCTTTTATCAAAATGTGCACGTTACATTAAGACCAACTGTAGGTTTATTAGTAGAAGTCCTCAGAGCTCACTTTTTGGGGCAGTTTTAGCCCTTACTACAGAGTCAGTTTCCCTACATACACATATGTTTGAGTACTGTTGCATTATACTGTAGTGCATTTCTTTTACTGCGTCATTATCCATCCTGCAGTAAGAACACGGCGTGCTGAAGTAGTTTTGCATCGTACTAATTAGAGAAACTGACCTGCCCGGCAGCGTCTTGAAGGCAGGTCGGCCACTTGGTACCAACGATCTTCCTCAAAGTCGTAACACTCCACACTGCGGATGGCTTTAGGAGCCTGACCACCCACCACAATCATCACCTGGATGTCCACACAGAGCCACAATAGGACTGATTAGACTAAGAAAATCAAAGTGCACACACCCTGCATTTTATGTTTATGTTGTTTCTTTATGCACCTTTGGGATGCTGATCGGAGTTCGTGGTCGTGTCCTGTCTGTCTTTATGAGGTGACGCTGGTCAGCAGGCAACAGGTGATACTTCATCGCTTCTATGAGGAAATCCTTGCAGGTATTGTTGTTCTTTATCAAAGCTTCTTCCTCAACAATCTGAAACAAGGACAACATTTCACTCAAGAAAGGTACAGGACTCCATTACACAGTGGATTTTCATGTATCAGGTTTTTCTATCTCTGGAGGCTACACTATAGGAGGCTCTGTTTAAGATGGACATGAATTCATTTTGATACAAGGTGGTGTCACTAAATGTAATGATTTATCCTTTCATCAAGCCCCCTCTGCTGTTAGCATACCCGTTTTTAAAACTATTGGAAATATGGATTTCTGCTCAGTGGCAGAGAAATTATTTTTCTCTGGAGAGAAAAAAAAAATAAGCAGGTTTTCTTTTTTGTGTGACATTAAGAAAAATTGGTGGTGCCAAAAAATTTGCATGTAGACACACTGATTATGTCAGCTGACTCATTTCAACATCAACTCTTCTCTACTCAATGTATTGCAAATAAAGCTTAAAATAAAGCTATAGGCTTTAAATTACAAATTGATTTTTTTAAACTCCATTTTTGATCCAGGACGAGTACAGGATCAAAAATGGAGTCAATAAAGGGAAAAGAACCTAAATGGAGCAGTGCCTGTCAAACGCCAAAAGGTAACACTGATGGAGAATCAGTCGCAACAAGAAAATCATCAAAATCAATGTCAAAGGAAATACTTGATAGGCTTGTGATGCCAAAGTTTGTGGGTGAGCTAGAAGATTTTTAGATCACACGAGGGGCTGTGGTAGTGTTGAGCTTGAAAGAGGTTGCAGTAGAGCAGCTCTGAATCAAAAAAGGTAAAACAGAAATTGTTTTACCTGTACCAGGTAATCTCTGGACAGCAGTGGAAGCCTGACGTGCTCCATTAGTTTGGGCATGTACTCCAGGCGAGCTGGTTTATCATGTTTGATCCAAGATATCATTGCCTCAAACACCTGGGAAAAAGATGGATACAGTGAAACAGGTTCTAGGCAGAAGACAATGTCAGTACTCCACTTTTGTTTTTTGGTGTGAAAGCTTGAAACCTGTTGGGGTCAAAAGTAAAAAACTGAGAACAAAACATGACACGAGCCCAGTTTTATCCCATCCCCACGCTGAAGAGCGTTAAGAGGGCGTGACAGATGTTTGTTGGAAGTCATTGGATGTTAAATGAGCAGGCTGAAACTGAAACAGTGAGATTACCGGTGTACGTGACACACCTCATAATCCCAACCACTTTCCTCTTGTGTGAAATTTCAACACCGATTGCTCCCAGAAGAATCAACATAACATTGGTTGCAGACACGGGTTTTACACCACACCCCGCAAGTCATCTGCCATTTCATATTCATTGTTCTACTTCACTCACATTTATCTTGATAGCCTGCAGAGCGGCTCCACAAGAGCAAAGGAGGAACTGAGTGCCCCTCACTTTGCACACAAACGACACCAGCAGTGGTAGCTGAGATAAAGAGGACAATTGTTCCAAACCCCTCCAGACTCTTATCTTCCAGGGTTAAAAAGGATTTTATTTCACAATTGAAATTAGAAACCTTTTCCAAGGCAGAAGCTAAAACCACTTCAAATGTCCTCAGACATAAAGAACTACATTGCAAGACAATGGTATTGTGAGTAAGTGTATGAAACAGACTCCTGCTGCATTCAACTAGAACGCAACCGGCGTCATCTAACAAGGTCTGGGTTAATGAAAAATACATAAAATAATATAGTAGCAAAATATACATAAAGCCTTCATCTTTAAGATTCAAATTTAGTCCTAAGTCAGTATAAATACAATCACTTCAGGGAATTTAATTCGTTTATTTTTGTATTTCACTCACCTACAGTACTGTGCAAAAGTCTTTAAAGATCTGAGGAAACTGGAAAAGTGGAGGACAAGAATGGTGTCACTGGAAGCGTGGCTGTCAGGAAGCTATTCTTAAGGGAAATGGGGAGAAGACTGTAGAGCCGTTCCTGAAGACTCAAACAGATGACAGGAAAGCTTGCCTGGGAGAGTTTAGACTGTGCTGAAGAATTAAAGTGCTCATACCAAATACTTTCAAGCTCACCCCCCCCCCCCCAATATACTGCATTTTTCACATAGGGTTGCATGTTTCAATAAATCACTGCACCTATTTCCCATTTTCCCAGCAAATTAGGTTTTTGCACAGTAAAGTAAGTAATGTAATAAAAACCATTTAATTTAGGGTTGTCTTCCCCTTGATTATAAGATTGAAAGTTTTATCACTTTCATATTGGTATTCACTGTTACTATTTTAATATATTTGCTAATAAATTATATAAGTCACACACACTGGATTAATGAACACTGTATGCTTTAAATTAGTAGGATAAAACTGAGGCCTCCCTTGGATGCTCAGGGCCTCACGTTTATCCCTTGTTAAAACCGCTCTCATGTTTACAGCTTCACTTTTATCTAATGCACAACTTTTTGTTCACAACATTGTATCACCTTCATGATAAAATTCAAGTTGTTTAGGACAGTGTGCCCTTGAAATTTGGCTTTGTAGACCCACCTGTGTTTGGGTAATATGAATAAAATGTGGGAGTAAATCTTGTATACTTAGATAAAACTGCCCTAAGGAGTTTTTTATAGCGGAAGTTTAAGAAGGCTGTCAGTGGGAGTATTTTGGAGGGGTACTTTCAGCTGGGAAAAGTCCTTCATTTTGACAGCTCTTAGAACTGCTGTAGATTATGAGAAGCCCCGGTGAACTGTGTCTTTGAACCTGCGCAAAGAGGAACCGTTTAGTGGAGCCTATAGTGGGTTGGTCAGCGATCAGGTTTCAGGGGAAGACAAATGGAGAGGGGTCAAAGGCAAGTGGGCAGTTACATCTTCAGGTTATAAAAATGATGTGCCTGCTCTTTGTCTCTCTTACTTTCGCTCTTCCCTTTCCTGTCCTCTTCTTCTTCTCTTCCCATCTCTGCATCTTTATCTGTCTCTTTGTTTCTCTCTTCTCTCTCTCTGTGTACTCAAGTCTTACTTCTACTACTGTCTGTGTTTCGGTTTTTGTCTGTGTTCTGTGTAACCAATATATCTAATAAACAGCCTGCACGGGGACCTGCTCATCCCAGTGATTTTTTTTTTTTGGAAACTTTGGTTTTAATTGAGTTTGAATTTTCAGCCAAAAGGAATATGGGGACCCTTAAAATCACGACCCAACAGAAGAACCAAGTAAAACTGAGACAACACACAAAGAAACTGAAGTAACTGAAGATCCACTCACAAAACATGTGTAGCAGGTAATTCAGAGGTAACCGACTGTCTGATGCAGTTTGTTTGGTACTTCATAGTTAGCATGACAGCATCCAGCTCGCTCTGTGTTCATGTCTGACTCAACCTTGACTGCCAGTGTTCTGACAGCAGCACGTCACACAGCTGCTACATCAAACTGTCTGTTTGGCAGGTTAACTGCAGACAGATGTGCCATCCTCAGGAATATGCCTGCTGTCAGGTTCAGCCCATCATAAAAGGGGTTTATGTTCTGTTATCTGCTGAAGTTACCCCAGTATGGGTAGGATTCTTATTTTAAATAAGAAAACAGTCAGCACCCACGGTAACTAAAATGTCCCACTTCTGTCCCATTTTTTAAAATCTGCTTCACTTTAGCGATTTTATGATTGTGGAAAATCCTCTGATTTAATTCTTACACCAGCAAAAATATTGAAGCATGCATGCACACGGTGGTGCCTGACCTTTTCCTCTGTTGACACCGTGAGTTTGTCACTGGAGATGAGGCTGCACACCTGCTGGAGAGAAAGGCTCAGAAACTCCTCACCCTGCACCACATCAGTGAAATGCTGCTCTGAGAGACACAAACATCCACAGTTACAAACTGCACAGATTAAACATTTCAGTTAAGAAGCCCACAAACAAACAAAGCGTAAATGATAACGCGCCCCCCCCCCCCCAAAAACAATGTCTCTCCTATTCACATCTGAGACATGTATGAGATTTTAAAAGTGTATTTAATAAACCAGTCATCTGACAAAAGCAGAGTTGAGATTTGTGGTGTGAACAGCAAAAAGAAAAAAAAAGCTTACCAGCGTAAGCATGGGCCTGGTTGAGAAGCTGTGTGCATGTATGAAGGTCAGCAAAGGCTCTGATGCCCAGGCAGTTGGTGGGATGAAGCTGAGACTGCAGGAATTCACAGCAAACCTGACGGACATCCATCAGCTGGAGGAGACTGGCTGCAGGCAGCAGCACCTGAGATTTAAAAGAAGTCATAGAGAGCAGCGGGATGTGAGTTAGTAGTTTACCTGCACAGCCATTCCCTGTGTAAACAATTCAAGACTTCAGCCTTGCAGGTCTGTTATTTAGTGAGATAATCAACCTCTGTGGCCAACTGGTACCCAGTGAGTTTATCATTAGGCCACAGGGACACTTTAAATTAGATCTTAAAGGAATGGACAGACAAATAAGTGGAAAAGAAGAAAAGCTTTGTTGTGAAATGGATCTGGAAAAAAGAGAATATGCTCCCTGCCCTTTAATATATTTTGTAGATAGAGTAATCAATGAAGGAAATAAAAAGAAAAACTTTAAAATTATCAATACCTGGAGACCTTTTTTAAGAAACAAAAATAAATAAAAAAAGAAAACTAGGCTCGCTTACACAAACTAAACATTCTACCCAAACCTCACATTTGGCTTTGATCTCTGTAGTTTGCACGAGCAGCTACTAAACCATTTCCTGCACGACTTCCAACATCGCAAGTGCGTCAAGACAGAAAGACCTGATGTGACAGCGACAGGTGTGACACAGCTGTACCGCATTCCTCGGAAACGTGGCAGCTATGTTTGCCGCTTCAGGTTGAACAATTTCCACGACAGTTCATACCTTTGTTTTTCTTTACACATGATTGGATCAATCAATTATTCTGATGCGTTTCCAATTGATTTGTTACCTGAATGATCTTTTAAGCCTTAAGGATTTCACCAGACTTACATGCCTTAACCAGGTATTAAGAGATCCACAGCAAGATATGCTGATGGTTGGCTGAAACACGGTCATGTTTAGTGGATTTTAATCTCAATTAGTTTTGGCTTCCAACTAGAGACGCAGCCATCGACCAGTCAGAGACCAAAATCGTCTGATTTCCAGCGTTATCGGTCCTGACCGAGTGTCTAACAGCGGGACTGTTTCATACATGCACAACACACACACTTAGGCACAGGCAAACAGTCACTCACACACTGACAGACACGTTAGCATGGAAGCTCCTCACTGTGAGTGATGACAAAGATCGCCAAAGTAAACCGTGGGGGAGCCACCACAGTTGTTAGGTTGTAACAAACCTAATCAGGCACGTCACTCACCCAGCTGAACACGGATATTTTAAAGAAGCTAATAAAGGCAGAGTACCTAAAGCTATCCAGAGCTCAGAGCCAGCCACACACCAGCAGCCTCGGTATGAGCAACAGATCACAGAAGTTACAAAGAAAGGAGTGAAAAAAAGAACGGTTGATTAGCCTTCATTTTCACTGTTAAGCTGCCATCTTTTTGCTGCATTACAAATGACATGCACCCCTATCCTTTACAGAAGAGCGCTTTCACCCTTCCTAGGTAGCTCAAACTCAGTAGCTGTTTAGTGCAGCTCAAATCAAGGTAACCAGGACAGCCTTTCATCAACAAGCTATAAATAAAAATCTCCAGGTTTTGCAGCAGAACCTGTCAAAGGATTTATCAGCTGTCAGCAGCCTTTGGCTCCAATCTGCCTTCTGCTGCTTTTGTTTGTATTGCAGTTTTATTTAATTCCCAAAACATTGTCAGGACACTTGATATTATGCAAAACTCATCACTGTGACACACAAGGGCACCTGAAAAGTGTATTCTCTTTGTCCTAAATGTTGCAACAGCTGTCTCTAAAGTGTTACCACATATCAGCAAAGTTCCATAAAAGTATTTGTAAAAACTGCAAAATATTTACACAATTATGTAGCATAAGCAGTCATTTAGATCAAATCCAGGGGTGCAATAAAAACAGAACATTGATCATCAAACATATGAAATGGAGCTTTGCACGCGTTTGACTGGCAACTGACACTTACTGCTTGATCAATGTTGTAATCGAGCAAACCTTTAAGTTTCTTCCTGCAGCCCTCCCTTTCATTTGAATAAGTGGACATGTTTTTAAATCCAGTGCTGCTTTTGTCCGTCTCAACACACGTGACAAGCAGCTAGTGTACATGCTGAAAATTGATGCTAACAAAGCTACTTGTTAGTTTAAGTAGGTCAGTGTCTGCCTGCCTCTACACCTCTCTGTATCCTCAGACACACACACACACACACACCCTCTGAAGGAGTATTGTCACTGTGTCCTCTGTTTCCTGTGCACAGCTGCCTGGAAGCCTTGTGTCTTCTAAAACGGAGCATCATTCCCAGTGAAACTCTGTTTACAGCAGCTGTGACACACCGACATGAGCACGCACACACACACACACACACACACGGCTGCGTGCAAGACAAAAACATTTTTAGTACAGAAAAACACTGACCTTGAAGAAAGAAAGTGAAAATGCAAGTTTTTACTGAATATAAGCTACTTGTCAAAACACACAAGTTAGACATTCACAAGCGAGCCAATCAGAGGCACGCTGCTAACAGTGGGAGGATTTCCTGCCCCTCTCCATGCACACTTCCTGCACTAATAATCAGAGGAAGTATCTTGCCTGCAGCTGGATCAAGCCGAGCTATGAGGAGAAGCCGTGCAGCTACCACAAGTTAATGCCACCGAGCTAAACGAAGCCTCGGTGCTGTGCTTTCACGCAGCAAGCTCGCATACGTCCTGTCGCAAACATCTGCTCCTCAAAGAGCTCCAATCAGACCAACATGATAAAAAGGGAAAGGCCTAAAGTGAAGAGCCTTTCAAGGGCAACTTCCCTCATGCATTATGCAGTTATGTGCCTGAAATGCATTTCTTATGATAAAACAAATACAATGACATCATGGAACAATTTTTTTTCCTCAAGTAAATACATTATTTTAAAAGTAATTGAAGGAGAAATTCTTAAAATGCGCTCTAAAAATACTGAACAGGTAAAGGATAGGCACGTTCTCAAACTGTTGCTCATTTACAATTTCTAGATCACAGAACAGTTTAAAATACGTGTTCCGAGTTAATAGTTTTGCAAAAGTGTTTTTTTTTAAAAAAGCTTTTATCCGTTACAAACTGGATTAATGTGCTGTTATTCTTTCTTGTGCTTAAACTGGTGAACAAAGACGAAGGTCAGCACAGAGAAAAAGGGCAGCGAGTTACAAATTTCCTTCTCAAAACAAAGGAAGTTTTGTAAGTGCCAGACTAATGCTGTGATCATTTTGCTGGGAGCAACAGCACCACTTTGATTTAATTATCCAACCTGTTAAACAAGTGTGAATAAAGAAAGTGTGACAATATGAAGTGAGCGGGTGTTTTAATGTGCAGCTCCCCAGGCAGCCCCACATTTACTTCTTCAATGTTAACCCTTAAACAGAGGAGAGGAAGCACTTAAAGGGCTTAATGAACAGCCATTATTAGCAAGAGGTGACTTTGTTACTGCTGCTAATATACAATAACAATTTGAAAACAAAACCAGGCTTCAAAAGAAGATGCAAGTCACCAAAGGAGAGGAAAAATAGGGAGGACAAAATATTCTCACCTGGACATTGTCCTCTGTGACTTCTATCTCTGCTGTGTAAATGTAGTCCACCAGTTTTCTCAGGGTCTGACCGTCCACCTCTCTGATCTCCACCTGGTGAGCTTTACTCTCACTCATATCGCCTGCGCACACAGAGACAGACGCACAGCTAAGCATGCACACTCATACACAGCATCATACAATGCACAAACAGTAGCGTGTGTGTGTGTGTGTGTGTGTGTGTGTGTACCTGTGAACATGGCACAGAAGTAAGGGCTGCAGGACGCCAACACCACCCTGTGAGCCGGCACTTCGACACTCCCGGCCACCAGCTGGACGTCGCACAGCATTTTTTTACTGGAGGACAGACCAACAAGCAGTGTTAAGTTTGAGAATATGTATACATATATATGCCCTACACATATGTATATATGTGCCACTGGGATATTTAACAGTAAAAATAATTATTTTATTGTTGTGGTTAAGTGTTCCATAACTAGACATCTGATTTTGACATTTACGTTTTGAAAGGATTACCGGTATATGAATTGTGTCCAAAATAAAAAGGAATTTTATTTTGTTTATTTTAGTTTTAGGACAGGAAACCTAACCATTCACTTGTCAATCATCAGACTGCATGTCAGTATGCTCCAGATGTTCTTTCTAAAAATCTATTTTTTTTTTTGCAAATTTGCCCAAAATGCAAAATATCTTTCAGCAGCCTTCAAAGGTTCTGACTGGCTGTATTCAGCTGTATAAAGGAAATAAGTGCAGTAAAGAAAATACTGGAAGAGCTAAATGTCCTGCAGATTCTGAACTCTGCATTCACTAAAAGGTTTAAAACACTTCAGAAACTTTAAAGGTGTTAACTGTGGCTGCAATTAACAAGCCCACAGTGATTTTGTCACACGTGCAGGATAACACATTCCCACCAAATAAAAGTGGTTTACCACTAGCTGATGGTGGTACAAACCACAATTAGAGCAACACACCTCCTTAGGTCATTCATCAGCTGAAACGCTTTCCTCATGTGCGTCTGGTTGAAGGTGTGCATCCCTCCGTTCACCGTGTCCTCCTCTGATTCGGTGGTACAGGCTGGAAGCGGTGAGGCCGGTGTGGCCACCAGACTGGTAAGACACAAGAGGCAGTGTCTGGATCAATGACGATCAATGATGACCTAGCAGTTAGGACAGGTTGCCAGCCTGTCGCAGGCTTCAACGCAGAAACCAATGAGCAGTCTTCATTATAGGGCCCGTGGGGTCTCAGCCCAAAGAAAGCGAATCAGATCAGGTGTGTGATCAGGAACTTTTCCCTTCATTTGACAGTCACTGGGTTCTCCCTGATGCTGATTTTTACTCTAAGTCCTAAGGCATTTTTACACCAACACAATCACTGCTCACCACTCACCGTATTTGCCAAATTCAAGTTTAAGCTGATATTTTGGGGCAAGTTTAAAAAAAAAAAAAAAAAAAGCAGCCCCAAACCATGACATGACTCCACCATATTTTACAGATGGCTGTAGCTTCTGTACATACCGACAATGCCTTGAACCAAAAATTTTGAATATGAATTAATCGCTCCATAAGACTTGTAACTGATTTTCAGTCCAGTTCTTGTGTAATTTGGCATACCTCAGCCTTTTGTCCCCATTTCCCTTCAACTGAGATTGTTTCTGATGACGCTTTGGCAAACAGTAGATGGCTCAACTGAAGGCCCAGGTCCTGTGTCAGATCTTTGCTGGATTTTGTCCCATGTTTTAAGGACATGACTTTCAGATATTGTTCATCTGCTGTAGATTTTTTTATTTTATTTTTTTTAATTAAAAGGCCTGCCACTTCTTTTGTCCTCCACCTGTCCAGGACGCGTTTTTGGCTACTAGTTCTTTGTTTGTGCAAAAATACAATTTTATGCCCATCAAATTGTGTCATCTTTGGCATTTTTGTACATTTGACTAAAGAAACTGGAATAAATACACATTTGCAATATACTCCTCATAACAAAGAGCCTAAAGATATCATTTGAAATGTGTTCTTTGCTCAGTTGTCTGAGCACTGGTTCATCCCTTGAGTTAGGTGCCTTTTTTATGCTTGAATGATTCATAGGTCAGTTTTAAGTAGTTTAACAATCAAAACATTCGTCTGAAAATGGTCAAGTATGAGAACTGGACTGAAAATGAGTGAAAAAGCTCAAGACCACTTTAAGTTACAAGAAAGTCTGGCTCCTTAGAAGCAAACTACAAAGGAATGAGGGGGTGGACTCAAGACTTTTTCACAGTACTGCAAACCTTTCAGTTGAGGGGAAAAATGTGCAAGTATGGTAATGGTACAATAGCCAGTATATGGTTATTGACAGTCCTTGCACTCTCTATCACCCACTTCAATACACATTACACTGAATATACTCTAAGCTGATCCATTAAACTGATGGACGTCATCTTCCTGATGCTCTAACTGCACTAAATAACCATTCGAGCATGCCTATATGACAGAGGATCCTTGCTGTATTCAAGATGATTGCATTAAAGGTTTTTTTGGCCCATCTCTTTTATTAAGAATTAAAACTGGATGAAGACTACAACCAATATATGGGGTTTAATTTTTTTTTTTTTTTTTTTTTTTTTTTTTTTTTACAGGCTAAAGTAAGCAATTAGGGACAATTTGCTGTGAGAGATTAACAAACATCTGTTACACAGACGGTATGTGTGCATATTCTTGGTAACTTCTGGTCTTCCAGGGAGGCTGCAGAGGTTTATAAAGAAGGGGAAGAGCACACAGACTGGAAACCTTGGAGAATATGATTTTACAACCAAATGTGACCTGCAGAGAGCTTAAAGCACATCTGATAGCGGTTTTTTTCTGTCTGACACTAAACAGTGCCTGGCTGTCTCCACCGTGCATGTATTGTACGATGTGCTATCTTAACTCTCAAAACAAACCGTCTCTTAACCCACAGATAATCAAACATTTCGAAGAATTTATGATGCTGCACGGAAAAGCCACAACAGCTGGCCTTTAACTCGTTGTTGCTGATCGGGTTACAGTAATCTTGCCTTCTTGTGTCCAAAAAAATGTAACAGGAAGCTGTTCAATTCATTTTAAGTTTGTTGCGGGTTAAGTTAGCTAGCTCCTAGCATTGCTAACCAAAATATAACCCCATGACAGCCATGAGTATGAGCTGAAATCACAGTAGAAGCCACTTTTATAATAATTACAAAACAATCCACATCCAGCCAACTGTCTATAGTGTGGTTTGGTTAACCGCACCAGCTGAGCAGACAGTGATGCTAACGGACTAACGGACGCTAACTAGTCAACACCGCTAGCCTGAGTTCGCGTGCTGTGAACGAGCTCTCGGGCTCTCCGCGTTGGATTTATGGCCAAGACATCGTGTTGGGTTCAAATGTTATCCAACAGACGCAGAAGCAGGCTGAATCGCAGCTTTACAAAAATAATCCCTACCGCTGAGCCAACTCACCCCAACGACACACCGTCCATCCTCCCGGAGTCAGACAACACAGCGGGCATGAGCTCAGAGCGGCCGGCTGCACGCAGATCGTCTATTTGTAAGATGAGTCACTCCGCCAGAGCGGCGCGCACAGATGGGTTTACGTGGTGACTCACTTCTTACAAAAAAAGAAAGAGTTTATTTTTAAAGAAATATTTTCAGCTCTATTAAATCACAGAATGCCAAAAAATAAATAAATAAAAAAATAATAAGTAATGATAAGCTTTATCTACAAGCTCGCAAGTTCTGGTCCTTTTTTACAATTAGCATTAGAATAGCTTTATTGTCATACGTCACATATAATGAAATTACAGGTGCTTCTCCCATTGTGCAGCAAATATAAGTATAAAAGTATATAGAAAACAGAATAGAATGAGATGGAATAAAACACTTTGTACACATCTGTTTAAATAAATACACATCAAAGTATGGATATATATGTTTATATGGGTATAGATATTTGTTGGATATTAGCAACAGTAGCTGTAGTTTGATATGCACAGAGTATAAACATCAAGGCGGTATTGCACATGATGTTGTTGTTTCTTTGTTTCATTTGTTTGTTTGTTTTTGTCCTTTTTAATTTCCACTAAACACAAGAACAGAGCTCAGCATTTCCCTAAAATTACTAGATCTTCCTCCCATGATAAATTAGATTTTCTCTCATCTCAAAAGCAGAACTGACTAATTGTTTTTTTTATTTTATTTAAGTTAATTTGTTGATTACAGTCCAGATTACCTAGGTAAGTACTGAATTCCATCCATCCATTTTCTTCTGCTTATCCGGGGCCTGGTTGCAGGGGCAGCAGCCTAAACAGAGAAGCCCAGACCTCCCTCTCTTCAGCCACCTCCTCCAGCTCGTCTGAGGGGATCCCAAGGTGTTCCCAGGCCAGCCAAGAGATATAATCTCTCCAGCGTATCCTGGGTCTGCCCCGGGGCCTCCTCCTGGTAAGACATGCCCAGAACAACTCACCCAAGAGGCGCCCAGGAGGCATCCTAGTCAGATGCCCGAACCACCTCGACTGGCTCCTTTTGATGTGCAGGAGCAGCGGCTTTACTCTGTGCCCCTCCCGAATGGCTGCACTCCTCACCCTATCCCTAAGGGAGAGGCCAGCCACCCTTCGAAGGAAGCTCATTTCTGCCGCTTGTATTCGCAATCTCATTCTTTCAGTCACTACCCAAAGCTCATGACCGAAGGTACTGAATTCCTAAAGTAAAAAAAAAAAAATGTTTGACTGTTTTCACATGCCTGAAAACAATCAATAGATGTTCTGATTTTGGAGGGTTGTTTTCCAACTGGGGTCTGCATTTCTTCCATTAGTGTATCCTAAAGGAAAAGTCACCCTTCTGACCACAATCCCAGTTTTAAATCTATGGGAAATCTATTTGCAGAACTATTTGCATAAAAATGCTTATTAGGCTACATATGAGTTCTTTTGCATGTCAGTCGTGAGTGATTCAGCAAATGATGAAAGCAAAATTCTGGTTTGGTTGGCTGCACCAGCTGAGCCGCCAGTGACTCTAATGTCACTTTATATGATTTTAAGTTAATACACTATATGCAATCTCACTCAAAATGTTTTGAAGTTCATGTAATATCCTACCATACCATACCATACCATCTTTATTTATAAAGCACTTTAAAAGCAACCACAGCTGACACAAAGTGCTGTACAAT
>JAVDPK010002603.1:261608-273215 GCA_034780415.1 Cichlasoma orientale
CCACTCTGCAGCTGTTGAACCATTTTTAATAATTTAAGAGAAGCTGCATTAAAGTCTCAACGCAAATGCAGACCTGCCATCACCCCCCCCCCCCTTTTTAAACTGCATTTTAATGATTGCAACCTTCAGCCCAAGTAATGTTTTAATTTTAAAACTTCAGTATCACATTAAAAGCCCACCAATGCTACCTTAATATTTTATTTCCAAGTTAGAAAAATAGGCAACATATGGGGTTGAGCTTGAGTCTGCAGCCAAATGTGGAACAAATGTAGGTCAACGAGGGAGTTAATCAAGACCGACTGGATTTTTCACTGGTTTTGCAAAACAAGTGAAACCAAAATGGCGAGAGCCATTTGGAACACATTTTAGTTTCCCTTTTGTTAAAACCCTGTACGGCTGAATGTTCTCAAATCCTGTACAAACATTCTATGATTTAAAAACCCTGAAGATTAACTGCAAGTGTCAAACATTTGTAATATTTTGAAACACTGTGCCAAAATGCAGATGTTCTCAACCCTGAATGGCAGGGGTTTCCAACCAAAACAAACTATGTAATTCCTTAACATGAATTTTATGTTATGTTTTATGTTAATGCCTGGTTTTTACTTGCATATAAAAATTTCTAGCACCCTTCCAGAGTCTAGAGCTGAAGGACAGACCCCCCCCCCCCCAAAAAAAGTTATAACATCCACACCAGAATTTAAAAATTCTACTTTCATCTATCCAAGGAGAAACAAGAATATCAAATTTGTCTACTGCTGTGTGACTAAGACCCATCCCGGTAAGTAAAAGAGTGTTAACCTGTTTAAGATTTAAGACACCCATCTTTAGCTTGGAGGGCAAACAAAAAGGTCAACAAGAAGAAAACACTAAGGAGTAACAAGTACAAAATTATTTATTTTAGAAGGTGCCCCGGGCAAAAAAAGGCTAGAACCCCCCCCCCCCCAATTATTTAAGTACAATTTTACAAATGCATCACAAGTTTACGCTGGTTATTCAGAGAACATGATAGCACTGGGGCACTGCATTATCAAAATTCACTGGAAACCCTGGAAACAGTTCAGTTAAAAACCACATTAAGACTCTTGCAATTGCCTCTGATCACACCGGGGAATCCTCTGAAAACTGACTTCACCTGTGGGGGAAGAAGGCACAACCACTCTTTGGTCCCCCCCCCCGTCAGCGTGGAGAGACACACACACACCCCCATCGTTTCGGGGGTGACTGTCCTCATGCCCAGGTTACAGAAGCAACCTGGAGGAGATGGGAGAAAAAACAGGGTGAGATTGTGCACCAAGCAAAGCTTCTCTGGAGGAGACGCCAATCTACTTGTTCCATTATTTCATTTAATTATGGAACAATGTTTGGGTCCCCTTCCAACCCCCATTGAAAATAAAACAAATTAAGTAACCCACCCCCACTTCCTTTTTATTTTAAGATTAGCTATATAAGACGCTGGTAAATTAAGATTAAATAATGGCACACATGTGCACCATCTCAAAGATATTCCATACAATGACCAACACAGAGTGAAGACAGGTTGATTTACATACCTAGTTTGCTGGATGTGGATATCCTAAAGAGATATTTCAGACTCCTATCACAATCGACCCCAGGTAATCAACAGGGTCCTGATGTAGCCTACAAACAAACTGCTACGGCTATTTTGGCTGGGATAGCCTACTGGAATAAGAGTAAGAACACCTAAATGTAGGAATAATCAAAGAAATATCAGAGCCCTCATGTCCACATAGATAAATGTATTCAGAAGAAAAATATAAAGAGTCATTAGCAATATCTAAAAACCACATAATTTTAAAAACAACGTCACACCCTACAAAGCCTACATGCATTGGCTGTGGGTAGACTACAACCATTAACCATTTCACCCACCTGAGTGTAAGGGAATAAACTGTGGGACTGACGCCATGTAACTAAAGAGCGACAAGGTGATGTCACTTATATACCTGTGGATGAACTTGAGGAAGCCTGGTTAAATAAGTAAAATAACTAAGCTAAGTGGTATAACGTTTTATTTAAAATGAACATACATGAGCATAGCAAATTGTTTTTTAACAGTAGGTTTTGTTCTCCAGACATGAAAGTATACAATATACATTAGATATTGCTACAGGTAAAGGAAACATGAACAATATTTAGACTGCGACTGACTGAGGAGTTTGGTACAATATGGGAAAAGGAAACAAGAGATCCTGCATCCCATCCCCGCCTTTGCTGAATGACCCAATAAGTAAATTATACAAATGTCTGTTATCAATGACATAGCTATGAAAAAAGAAAAAAAAAAAACATTAACAGAAACATGCCTTCTCAACCTCATACATTTGGAAAAAATCACACTAAGTTTACTCCAGGAAAAAACAAACTCGAAACGAACTGCTTTAAAAATGCAAATATTAAAAATAAAATCATAACTTGTCAGCAAAACAATCCTACATCGAAAAATTCAAAACAACGAGTGAACGCAAATAAAAAATAAATTCAACTCTAGACGACAACTAGACGCCGGAGGCGTGGGTACATAATAAAAAGCGATGTTATTCTTCCGTCTTAATGTGTCCTAGTTGAACGGCAACAACCACTTCTCGTTAATATCAGGTGTTCTGGGAAGTGACCTTCCTACCTGTTTGGGTTTGGAGGTCTTCGTAATGATTAGGGGGGTCTGTGTCCGTATCTCTGCCATGGTTGGATTTCACGGCAGACGCCCCGTTACTGGCTTTGAGTTTTGGCGTCGAAATCCGGGCTGTGGGAGAGAGGGTAATTTGTGGAAAAGGGTGGGGGTGGTCGCTTTCCGTCGTGCAGTCTCATTTAATAGCCGCCGCCACCGCCGCCGTAGCCCCCTCTTGGGTAGCCGCCACCGCCGCCGCCTCTGGTGTAGGGAGCAGCGCTCCTCTGGCCGCCGAAGGGTGGCCCCTTCATGGGGCCGTAGCCAGACGGATGCTGGCCATAGCCGCTACCAAACTCGTTGTAGCCGTTACCACCGCCATAGCCGCTTCCCTGATCTCCATAGCCACCCCCATACGGTCCGCTGCCATAGCCTCCGTAGCCGCCACAGTTGTAGCCTCCGCCATTACCGTAGTTGTAGTTTCCGCCATAATCCCTGCCGCCGTAGCCATTTTGATTTCCTCTCATGCCTCTACCTCCTCTGCCTCTCGGCGCCATAGCGGTTCTGTTGGCTGCCTGCATCTCCTGCTTGGTCAGAGCTTTCTTTACCTCAACTTTGTGTCCTTTGACCGTGTGGAACTTCACCACAACAGCCTTATCGGCTGCGTCGTGATCGGTGAAGTACACAAAGCCGAAGCCCCTCTTCTTTCCGGTCTCCTTCTCGGAGATCACTTCGGACTTCTCGACCTGTCCGTACTGGGAGAAGTATTCGGTCAGATGCTGCTCTTCGATGTCGTCTTTCAGACCGCCGACGAAGATTTTCTTCACCTTAGCAAGGGCCTCGGGCTTGTTGGCGTCTTCTCTCGCCACAGCTCGCTTCACTTCGACCGCGTTGCCGTCGACGGTGTGCGGCCTAGCCGCCATCGCTGCGTCGGCCTCCTCCGGCGTGGAGTACGTCACAAAGCCGAAGCAGCGCGACCGCTGCAGCTGCTTGTTCACGACGACAACGCAGTCGGTGAGTGTACCGTACTGCTCAAAATGCTTGCGCAGACCATCGTCGTCGGTGTCCACGTTGAGTCCACCAACAAAAAGTTTACAAAGCTGGTCGGTCATTTTTGAAAAATGGCGAGTCGACTATTGCTAAACGAACTCAACAATGCGCTAATCTCAAGATGGCGGTTGGGGAGAAGCGCAGCTCTATTTATGCTGTACGCGCTCTGACGTCACACTAGACTGACGATAAGGGACCGCCTTTTCCGGTCCACTTTCGTTCCTTTTCTTAAAAAAAAAAAAAAAAAAAAGCCACTAAAAAGGATGAAAGCACATTAATAAACCATGATCGATACTTAACAAAAATAAATGGTTTTGGTCATGCTACCCTTTTGTCTCACGTGATATCAAAACACAATCCTAAAAACCAGAGATATTCTGACCTTAAAACGCGGAGGTGGGCAACTGTTATATGGCGTCCTAAAACGATAACCAACTACATGTGGATTAGGTGCCCAACGTTATCATTATTTAAAAAAAACAGTTGAGGCAAAATCTGATGAAAAACGCCACAAAAATTAATGTTTTAGTTATTTTTAAGTGGAAGATTTACTAATAAAATGGAAATTTATATGTTTGGTTTTCTTAACCCAAGTAAGAGAAGCAAACTGAAGAAACTCCAAAGAACTGGAGGATTTTTCAATTTTACAGATTAAACAGTAAATGAGGAAAAGGTTAGTTGCATCTCTATAAAGTCTACTGATCCAGAGAAGCAAAATTTGTCAGTGGCTGACTTGTTCTTTGCAGATTTTGGCTTTTAGAAAGAGCAATGAAAGATAAATCAATCATACTGCCTATTTTTTGCGGCCCTGAACCTGCTGTTGAAAATGATCAAACGTACAGAAAAGCCACCCCGCCCCTGAATCCTGACCTTCTGGGGCTATGAAGATGTAGTTTCAGGTGAAAGACAGCACTTGATTTAATTACCATGCGTAGAGAATGACCACACCTACCAGCAGCTTATGGTAATGCAGATTTCAGAGCAGACAGAGCAAAGCAGACAGCAAACAAAGAAACACCGAAATCAAAGTTTACTGAAACCTTTATGAGGCATATTGCTCATGAAACAATCCCTATTTCTACTCTACCAACACAAACACACAGGACAGTCTGTCTGCACAGATACAGCTCCAAACCAAAGAGGGACACAAATGAGGCGACTTTTGGTTTGTCAATAAACAGATGGAAAGAACGACTGACGACAAAATCAATCACTTTAACCTGCATTTTTGGATTGCTCTGGGTGTTCAGGGTTGAAATTTACTTTTACCCTTAAATCCTGCTCCATTTATCCACATTATTTTACAGCATGTTTGAAAGCCATAAAGATTGAAGGTCACTCTACTCCTCAGTCTGACTTTGCAAGGATAGATGATAAGCCTTGGGGAGATTTTCCCCTCAGTAGAAGCCTGTGCATGAACATTAAATGAAATGCAGCTCACGGTCTTCTACACTTCATAAAGCCTGTAATATCGGTGCTGCAAGCAGCTTCAACACAGGGTACAAGACTGGAAAAACATCGACACAGTCCTTCTCTTTATTATCGAAGCTTCATTGAGAAAATAGTTATGAAATTCAGACGATGTGGACAACGCCCAGTTGACTAAAAATGACCTAGCGTGTTTTTTGTTTTAAAAGCAAAATAAGTTTCAAACATGAACTGAAATGAAGTGTTAACACCAATCCTCTCACACCAAAAACGGGAAGACAGTTTTTCCATTCGGAAGCAGAAAAACATCAGAGATGTTTTTTCTTGTTTGAAAATTGAGTAAATTTCTTTATGGGAGACAGTACCATGTAACTCATATTACCATCTGTGAAACTATGTGCTTCTCCAGTTATGATATACTCAACAGTTGTTTAAGTTGAGGATATTGAAGGTCATATCAGGTTTATAACAACCAAGAAAACACTTTTCAATTTACACAGCAAACTTCGCAGAAGGCAAATCTTCCCTTTTTTTTCTTTTTTTTTTAATTACGTCCCTAAAACTCCTGAATTTATAAATGAAGATAATCAATTCCTACCTAATATTTACATTAAAGCTGGAGCCTTTTGTAACCCAAACCAGGCTCCAGTCTCAATCAGGAGGGAGATGAAATTAATCTAGTTAGGTAGTTAAAAGGAAGCATTTAAAAATATTCCCCAACAACCACCAGAAACATGGCTAAGAAGACAAAGGATGCTGACAGCATGCACCACATGATGAGATGTGACCAGGCAGCCATGTCTGTTTACAAAAAAGGCTTAAATCTTGTGTTAATGTGGTTAAAGCAGCGAGTTAACACATTTCTGCCACGTTATTTAAGTAACAAACAAACATCACTTGTAAAAGGAAAAAGTCAAAGTAACCTCAACAGGATTTTATTTGTTGTAGTAAAATCAAACATCTACCTAGCAGTTTTTCACTCGTCAGTCCTTTTCTCTACTCTCTAATCTTCAGTGTGAAGGCCTGTAAGATAATGACAATGCTGACAGTCCATGTGCTTGAATGGATCAGATTAAACAACTTCTAGCCACATCTAAAACAGAGTCTGAAAGGAGAAGAGCCCAGTTGTTCAGATAAAATGGAAGTGGGGGAAGGGGGCCATGGGGACTGGATGGGCTAACTTGAGCTGATCATGTAGAGGGAAGGGGGAGCCTTGGGAGGTTCCATGGACACACCCGCCGTGGGTTGTGTCTGTGGGAGGAGGAAGGGCACTGGATCACAGCTCCACAGGTGGCTCTGAGTAGGCCAGGTCACAGGTGATGGGTGACGGGCCGTATCTGATGTGGTTAATACTCAGAAGCGTTATCTGAGCAATCACATGATGTAGACCTTCTCCGCCTGAGAGAAGTTGAAGACTTCTTTGGTTCTGGGACACACCACTTTGTCATCTTGGCGGATGGACAGAAGTGACTGGAATAGATGATAATAAAACATATCACACAGAGTTTTATATGACTATCACCCATCAATCCTGCATTTTAAATTGCTTTTACATGGACAGAAAGGGCTTGAAACAGTCCCAGCTGGCACTGTGCAGTGTACTCACATTGTAGCCGTAAACATATCCATTAGGCAGCATCATGGGAGGGTTGTTTTCATTCATGACCTCTCCGGAGATTTTACAGACTAGTCTGGAATTGGCGCAGTGGGCCATGGGTAGAGGCTGGGCCAACTTGTTAAGAGATTTACTGCACACTGGGCAGTCCGGGTTTTTAGAGGTGCCATCCTCCTTGTAGCACTGACTGGATTGAACATGGGAGTTAAGGATTAATGCAATTTAGGGAACATTTCTCACAGAAGAAACCTTCCTTAGAGCAGAAATAAGAAAACAAACAAACAGCTGTGTGCATCTTCATATAGTTTAAGGCGTTAAAATGACAGGGTTAGAAGTAACCAAACACTGGAAGGATACGGTGTCTTGATGGTAGACAGACCAGCCTGCAGGGTGATAGTGAAGACAGAGTTGTTTCCCAGCTGGTGCAGTCTGTAGTTGTCATATCGGAACTGCTGGATCAGCATCTTCCAGCGGGCTGGATCCAAAAGGTCCTGATGGATCAGAAAGAACAAGAGAAAAGAAAGAAAGATTTTTTACAAAGCCATTCTGAAAAAAATAAAGTCCATATCATCCATCAACAGATTTTTTTTCCTCTTGTACAATATACAACACTGTCTTTGTGGAAAAACACAAACAATAAAAACTGTCTACTTTTTGTGTGTAAAAGGCAAAAATGTGTCACCGGCCGGCACATGGTGAATTCAGCTTCTAAAGACTACATAAATATCCAGCACAGTCATAAAACACAACAGAAGCTACATTAGAAGAAGCATCACGTTGTGAGGCCTGAACCCGGGTTAAAACGTGCTGATTTCTGTTTATAAATTAGGCCACAACTAATCACATTTGTATTCAGTTTGACAGTTCTGGTGTTTATTTGTGATGTGCTTTAATGCATCTATTTTACTCTGCTGGTTCAGCCTCTGCGAACCAGCTCAGGCTCATGTTATTTTGCCTGCAGATTAACCAGGTTTATGCTGTGGGAACAGCCAGCCAGCAGGCAGACAGGTACTAGATCAGACTGCCCAACTCTGATATATCATGTGCAGAGTAACAAACTGCCTTTAACATGATTCGGACACAGTGAAGTTGTGAAAAATGGTTGTGCGACTCATCACTGAAACCTGTAAAACCTGAATAACTCATTCAAAACTTAACTCTTCAGTGTGAGACTACAATAATTGGTTCATGGTAAATGAAATCATTTTTTCTGACCACAAGCCCCGTCAATTAGAACAGCTCACCATACAAGGAAGTAAATTTAATCATGTAATGATAAAGATCAAAAACTATATTGTCTAGGAGTAGTTACACCAGTACCCTGAGTTTAGAGTACTTGATGTAGATCATCTGCCTATTCAGACGCTGACTTGCTCTTTAATCAGCGATGTTGATTTGGAGTGAGTTGTGATTAACAGCTTTCCCAAGAATAGCTGAGGGTGTAGGAGGGTGGGGTGCTTTCACCACAAAATCCTATCTGAGTACTGATAAGACTTATCTGAATTAATACCAGTTTAAGTTTAATCCTTTTTAATTATCCCTGAGTGTGTTTGTATTGAGAATGATTATATTTATATGTAACGAAACCATTATATAGGCCTATAAAGTAGAAGAAATAAAGGCAATCTTTTGCAGTATGATAATAATGAAAGCTACTAAGCACCCCTTTTAGTAGCATACTGGCAGGGGAGAGAGGCTGTCACTTATGTTTCTGCAACACTGGCACAAGTCGCTGGAAAAAACACTACACTAGACTGGCTTTCCTAAAAGCAGAAAAAGCCAAAAGCTTTTTGAGATAAAACACTGGTAACAGGGCGCCATGGTACAACTCAGAGGACGCTGGAGTGGAAAATTAAAATTAGTGGCGCTACTGAAAACCTAAAGTTGCACAAAGAGGGAATTGAGTTTATTTTTGCAAAAGACAACTGAGGCCCTCTGGTGGCCGGTCTGCTGCTATAGCACACTGTCTTTAATTCAAGCACATGAGAAGTCAGGATGGTTTGCTAACAGCTCTGTCCAAAATGGTTCCAACATTTCCATATGTCAAGTTTTATGTGAGGCACCTTTAGTGTTTCATCATTCCTCCTGCCTGCTGTATGTGTGCCACAGGGGTCTGACCAAATAAAAAGATGTCCTTGCAGATATTCACACTGATAAAGATCACTAATGTTACCTTGTATGGGGAGATGTGTGTATCTGATGGAAAGGCCAGCATGCCCATCACCTGCCGAACCTCATCCAGCTGTCCTCCTTCTGCTTGGCTGAAGTGCTTTCTAGCATGTCTAATACATACAAAGAGACCCACGAGATCAGTAAGACACGCTGAAAATGCAGAAATGCACGACTGTGGGGATTTCAGGTGAAAATTATTTGTGTGTGTTGTGGTTCAAGTACCGCACTGCATCCATGCGTTTGTTTTGTCTGATGAGCTCAATGAACTCCTGGATTCTCAGACTGAACTCAAGACAACTCTGCCAAAGAAATAAAAGAAAGAGAAAAATGCCATTAAATTCAAACAGCTCCAAATGCAGCAAAACCCCATGGTTCACTGCTACTGTTCACAGAACTGAGACGGGGCAAGCGGCATCCCGTACCACCTGGAACTACGATTTCCCAGATTTACACAATGCCCACCTGGCAAGAAGCTGCAGCTAAACTAAAGCAAATTTCACTAATGTGCTCATGAGAAATAAAAACACATCCATAGAAATAATCAAATTATCAGCTAACAAGTCAGATTATTGACTCTTGTTTCAGTTATGAATTCTACTGAGGGCATTGTTGAGGAGGATTTTGTCATGTCCAAGGATTTAGGTTTATTTCCTTTCTCATGCTTTATGGTGTTTGACCTCTTGACCCTGCATGCAGTGGAGATGCAGGCATGCGGGACCTCCCTAACAGAGGGAGTTCTGGTTTCTGTCTTGGTACCTCTGTCTCCAACGCCAATGAGACCTGTTTGCCAAAACTGCTGCGTATATCTTTCTGAACTGTGTGTGACCTGTATAGGATGACTGTGAGGGGCTGAACAATGTAATGAGATACTCTAAGATTTTGTATAAGTAAGGTCTGTGTCCTTTGTTTCTCTGAATTCCTCATTACATTGCTGCGTGCGATGAATAAAAAAATAGAAAAAGAGAAGACTTTTTTTATTCAATGCACTAAAACAAGCGTCCAGGTAAAATAATCTCAGGATTAAAAGGGCAACTTGCTGTCATTCTCATCAGGGCAAAACCTACAAGACCTTAATTTCTTGCCCAAGAAGCTACTACACTGCTGATTCTTGTTTATTAGAGGCAGAACTATGTAATATAAATAAACAACAGCGGGTTTTTCAGGGTTCACAGATTTATAGATTTTTCTGGTATCAAAGCTACCATTAAAAAGCACATTAGATGCTAAGATGCTTATTCAGTGCATTTTTACTTCCCAGCTGTACATAACAACAATGCCCTGAAACATTATTAATTATTCTACCTTCATCTTGCGGAGGCGGGACTTGTTGTCATGGCACCAGGCCAGGCAAGTGGCCGTCTCCTGCCTCTCCAGAGACTCCTCCACCTCCTTAGCTGTGAGGAACATCTCAATGTTCACCAGATCCTAAAAACCACAACGGAGTCAGTGAGCTAACAGAACAAATACAGGAATAAGAAAAAAAAAAGATGGAGATCAAAGAGAAGGAATATGTTAGATGGTCACATGCACTGCGTCTTTTCAATTATTCATGTTGTAGAACATCAAAGCAGCACACGTAATTATATAGCTGGAGAAGTACTGAAAAAGAAACCCAGTTACTTTTTTGTGCCTCACAGATGTGATTAATACATTTAAATAATTTTTAAAAAAACATTTATCAAGTGATCTAAAAGAGCAGCACTAGGAAAGTGATCATTCAAGTGACGTTTACTTGAATATCTCATTTATTTCCACCTACAATGTTCTCACATTCATGTATTGCATGTACACTATCACACTATTTCCTTCACGTGTGTATTGATTTCACAGTTGCAGGAAATTGTAAACCATTGGAGATTTTTTGCATTTCTTAAGAAATATGACTTAAAACAGTCATAAAGCTGCTAAAGAAAATCAAATGAAACAAATGAAAAGATCATATCTGACCAATAAATAAGAAAATATTACATTACAATATTACATCTCTGAGGTGGGAAAAATATGTGAACCAGAAGAATTAATTTTACATTTGAAGAAGAAATGAGAAATTGAATTTTTCAATCAACCGGTACGAGTGTGTTAATTGAAAGAAGAGGAGGGATCTGTTAAAGACTGATCTTCACGACACGTTTTTCAGGAAGTTAATCATGGCTTAAACAAAGGAAATCACTAGAACCTCAGAAAAGAAGGGTTTGATGCTCATTAGGTTGGAAAGAGGTTACTCAGCGATCTCTAAACAATCTGACAGACGCTGCACAACTGAGGGAAATTCAAGCCCAGTGCTACCCTTTCTGGGAATACTTGGCTTACAAATATGAATCAGTGTTAAGAACAACACACTGAACAACAATGTTGTCTCCCTAATGGAGGCCACTGCTCTTCAAAAAGAACACAGCTGTCCATCTGCTGTTTGCTAGAGAAAGACACTGGTACTTTTTGTTACATCTGAAGAAAGAAAAAGACGCCATTCAAGCATCTGAACCTCATCCCATCTGAAAAGCATCACAGTGGTAGAATCAGGGTTTGTAGGCCTGGAGTGCTGGTCCAAAATATTGTCTAGATTAGGTCATAAACTCATACCATTCTTAAGAAAGTGATGTCTGTGCTGCAGTATGGATATAGTGGGTCTTCTTGTAGACCAGGCCTATTCAATTACTTTTTCTTCTGGGCCAGATTTGAAAATTTTGAGATGCCACTGGGCCGAAGACCCCTACTT
>JAVDPK010002603.1:289404-310747 GCA_034780415.1 Cichlasoma orientale
GAGTGGGGAAAAAAAAAAGAGAGAGATGCGGGAATGAGGAATGGGGTGGGGGTGGGGGGTGATGGAGTGTGAAAAAGATCAAGATAGAAACTGGGAGAGAAAGAAGACAGAAAATGAGACAGTCAGATGAGGAGGGCAGATGGAGGGAAGGTGAAGGTAGCTGGAGAGAGAGGATAAAGGTGGAGGGGATACTGGAGAAGAACCGATAAAAGCACATGAAGTCTATCCCGTCAGTCCTTTCTCTTTCCTCTTTCACCTTTTCTCTCATGACAATCATTGAATATTCAACCTCCTTTAATCTAAAGAGCATTTGTTCTTTTCTCCCCTGTTTCTCTCCATCTCCCCCCTCTTTTCCTCGCTCCCTGTGGAGCCTGAACAGCTCACATATCCCCGCAGTATCTTCTTCCTCTGTCCTTATTTAGAAGCACCAAATATGCTTCATATTTCTTCCATCTCCTGGGGAATATTTGTCTCTCGTATGTTAGCTGAAGTCGCCATCGGCCTCAAAAGCAAGATAAACATGTCTGTTGCTTCTCTAGTCGACACCGGGTTGTCAGTATGAATTTGGTCTGAGACCCCAAACACCTAACACATTCCTCGTAATAGGCTACATACAACCGGCATTGTGCGATGTGTCAGAGAGACATTTGTCAAATAAAAGTGTAATCAGTTTAGCTGCTGAACTGGCACAATTTGTTGAGTTTAATATATCGCGGTTATTATATTAAGATATTAGCCAGCTTCTTCTTGAAACGGCGAGTGGCTGATGCATTCTGCAACGTGGAGCAAAAACATTCAGTCCATTGTATCCTCACAAATCTCCTAAATCCCACAGCAAATTTTTAAAGTAGCTGCGGTAATTTGCACCTAATTTATACTTCAACGCGTGGGCTTTTTCCAGTCTCAAATTTGATCCGAAACAAATTCAGTTAGACATGTTCGCGGTGCAGAGGTGGCAAACCTTGTTTTTCAGCTCAGAAAGCCAGGGAGAGGCTCAGGTCTGTACCCGGTGGCTGCGATACAAAAGGTTGTTTGAAGTCAAGCTTTATATGAGAAATATTCGGGAGTTTTACCACTTTCCCGCTCCGCTGTTGCTCAGACACAAATTGTTCAGTGCTGCAGTGTAAAATGAGCATCAGCGTGTGCATCTAGAGTCACGGAAAAAAACAGGAGACGGCTCAAAACAGCCAAAAATAATGTGTTCTCGTGCATAAATTTGACAGGTCTTAATCTTCAGCATGTCAAGGTTAGTCGCATAAACTACTTTAATTCTCATTTGCAAATATGCAGCCATCTGGAGCTTGTTCATTCTGACTTAGTTTTGTATTTGACAATTGAATGTCTTGTTCCACAGTGAAGCATCAGTCACAAAGCACGCCAAATTAAATTTTGTTTTTATCCTTTTACTATGTTTACCCTTGGAAACTTCTGAGCAGACGTAATTCCCATCACGGCTCTTTGAATTGGGGCCAGTTGGGTTGCTTTATAAAAGAAGAAGCAGTGGCCCAGAGCTACAATTCATATGTATGGTCCACTTCACTGTGTAAATAAAGCAAAAAGAGGAAGGGAGGAGCATTTTGCTCATTTTTATTTTATTTAAAAAAAAACCCAACAGTGCATGAAAGGAATGATGGGAGGAAAAGTCGGTGTTGAAAACAACAGTTTCCCTAACCCTCTGCTCTTTTGGATTTGAACAACTCGCCCACTGGCTATCTGTGACATTTACCAATACTGAGCGTGTGATGTAACCATCACTGCTGTTAAACTAGGTTAGGCCCTGGCAGTTAGAGGGGCGTCTGAGGCTGCTTATATCACAATGGTTATCAAGTGGCCATGTGTAGATGACAGAAGCTCAAACGCCACCACTGCAGGGATCGCGAGCCTGGGCAGGTATGTACTGCAAGCGCGAACCAAACCGAAGCGCCCAGATGGAAAGCTGGGAGACTAATGTGATGACGTATTATCTGCTTAAAAAACAGTTTCTGTTGTTGCATATTTGGACACACCTATGAAGTACGGTTATGTAACAATACAGCATGAAGGAGACAACACCCATATCACATCACTGATAAGATTTTCCCTTTTGATAATGTTTGTATTGCAGTGTTCTCCTTTTAATGGTAAGTTTTTATAGGGAAAAATGAATCAGGAGAAAATAACATGAAACTGCTCATTAGTGCAAATATTTCACATGCAACACATTTAGGCATGCAGACCTGCTGAAGCGAGCATCGGAATGAGAAGGAAAGGTGATTTAAGTGACTTTAAACATGGCACGGTCGCTGGTGGTCTGAATATTTCAGAAACTGCCGATCTACTGGGAAAACCAAGGTATGCAGACGAGCATCTCTGACAACATGTCGCACCTTGAAAGCAGATGGGCTACAGCAGCAGAACACCACACACTGACAAACGGCCTCCGCTCTCACCAGATTTCAGTTCAGTAGAGCACCTCTGCGATGTGGTGGGACGGGATATTTGCATCAGGGATGCGCAGCCAACAAATCTGCAGCAACTGCGTGATGCTATCATGTCAATAAAAGCCAAAATCTCTGAGGAGTGTTTTCAGCACCTTGTTGAATTGATGAAGAATTAAAGCAACCTGGAAGTAGCAAGGTATACCTAATAAAGTGGCTTGTGAGTATGTGTTATAAAGTAGAGTCTGTAGAGTGTGAGAGTGTCATTTCATTTCACCTTGCGTGAAGATTTGCACTCATAAGACCATGAACACATCACAAAAATTAAATATTTGATTTGTAAATAGGTAACAATAAATGTAATGACAACTTTTAATCTGTTATTCATTTTGATGTTCATCTGTTTTAATGCAGCAAATGATTGCCACTGATTAAATATTTAGCCGAGTACAACAAGCTAAAGTTATATAACAAGGAGCTAAAGCACAATCAGCACATGCCACTCTCTTTCTCAAGAGGCGGAATAGAATTTCAGATTGACTTCCTCAAGTAACTTCCTTAAATAAAAAAAAAAGGTAAACCTGTGTTCAAGCATGACATCAGCACAGGAGCGTAACTACAGTGTATTTACCCATGTAGAAATTGGGCCTTACTTATGGATGTAGGTTAAGTCAATAATATCACTGAGCGCTCTCTAAATAAAAAGTGTGAATGCCCGCGCACAACAGCACGGCTGATAATGCAAGAGTAAACTTATGAAGTAAAGACAGTGATTAAATTGGGGTTTGTTATTGCTTACCGAAGACACAAATTGACTGCAGTGTTACAACTTGTTCCCTCATTACTGTAATTAACTTTTCTGAGTTTTGTAAGAGTTTTCCGCCTATCACAAAGAACTAGTTTTTCCTCTCTTGCTACAGCCTTGTAATTGCACAACTTTTTTTTCTTTCTTTCTTCTTTTCTCCTCCCTGTCGTCTTTCAGGAAACAAAAGATGAATTTTGGCCGGCGTTAGCTCCTCCCCATTCCTGCTCTCTCTCACACACACTCTGTGGCCCTGTGCTCCCCTCCCGCCGCCCCACCTCCGCCATCTCTTTTGCACTCTCCCGCTCTCATAAATGCAGCAGCTCTTGCAATCTGTGAGTGCTTCTTCTTTTTTGGTGACAGAGCGCTGGAAAGACAGAGAGATTTTGTGTATTAGAAAGTGAGAAAGGAAGGGGAGGGAGGAACCTAAAGACGGCAGGCGGGGAGGGAGGGGTAAGAGATAGAGAGAGCAGGCGAGCGAAGGGGACGGAAGGGAGGGGAGAGAGAGAGAGAGAAAAGAGGGGGAGCACATGTGTATGCTTGTCACTAAGGGGCTGGGAGAAGGACTAAGGGAAGCGAGGTAGCTGGCCACAGCCGCCATATGCTGACTGGATTCCTGTTCATGTCTGCTGTGTGAAGACTGTAGGTTCTGTTGTGTGCTGGCCGGCTGGGGAACATACCATGGGAAGCTCACATCTCCTCAACAAAGGCATGCCTCTAGGTAAACAACCAGCACTCTGCTTTTATGTGGGAACTGCATGTCTGTGTGTGTGTGTGTGTGTGTGTCTGTATTTGTGTGTGTGTGTGTGCCAATATTTGTGAACTCAGTGTAGATTATTCTGCTTCCTTCTCCCCTCCCCCTTCTCTCTCTTCCTCTCCCTTTTTCCGTCTCCTCCTCCTCCTCCTTCTCTTCTTAATTCACTCATACTATTATCTTTTTTTTATTGCTCAGCCTCTCTCATCACACAAGAATGGTTAGTCTTTTCTCTAAACCTGTGTGTGTGTGTGTCTGTGAGTGAGTATGTGTGTGTGTGCATGAAGAGGCAAATCTCTGCTATTGAAAGCTGCTTGAACACCTCTGTTTGTGGCGACCGAAATAGATCTTCCTCTCCTTCGAGGGCTCGCAAGGACATGACACATATTTCCCTTTCATTGTGCTTCTTTTATGGAGAGTGGTTGCCTTTGCCGAACCACGCGCACGTGCACAATTTACGTGCCCGCACACTTACACACACACACACATAAAGGGGAACTAAAGTGACACACACACACATTCAAGTATAAACACGCATGCACCCAGCCGGATTCACAGATAATAGATGCACCTTATGATAGGGGCTGCAAAAGACTGTTCTAGAAAATGGGATCAAGGTAGGGCTGCTTGGAATAAGAAAGGGTTGGAGGGAGGGTAGGAGGGGGGGTCGGGTGTCGCGCAGGAGGACGAGGGTGTGAGGATAAACGATCATTCACTGTGGAGCTGAGTTATTATATCACCTAAATCTGCATTTGTGGAGCCATTTCTCCTGCAAAGAAATCAGACATTATGTGATGTCATCAAGAGGCTGCGGGCTGTATCTCTTGATGACATCAAAGATTAAAGTTGCAGCTCTTACCTTTCTAACCCCCACCCCTCTTTTTTTTTTTTTTTTAAATTCTTTTGCCCCTTGCTTTGGGAGAGATCTTCTCCACATCCATGCCAGCAGCTTGAGAATCCAAGGTCACAGGACTGACGTCCTTTCTAAGATGCTCATGCACAAATCTTCACCGGTCAATAACTGTGACGCCGATTGGGTCATCGGGTTCGTTTCAGCGCACGGTAATGATCATCGAACCTGCAGGAGCTGCTGTAAAATCAGCTTGCAGTTTTGGCTGACTGATGCATGTACTGATTCATCGTTCTGAAGGCAGGGGGCCTCTGATCTCTGTGTTGTGTCATGCCTGATCTGATTATAAAGGTCTAGATCTGTGACACCTGCACACGTCTGTCACACCTCTAAAATCCTGTTAAACCAGATCTGCTGGTAAAACGCAAAAAAAATCAAATTTTGTTAAATGCATCCCATGAGGCAGTTAGAAAGTAAACATGACTTACAGTTGCAGGCGCTTTCCCACCGAGAGACAGTTTTTGTCCAAGAACAAAAACAAGGAAATCCACTCGTGTGGTGGCATGTCGTTAATTTAGAGAAATCCAGAGTAATCTGAAACTTTTACACTATATTGCCAAAAGTGTTCACTCACCCATCCAGATAATTGAATTCAGGTGTTACAGTCACTTTCATGACCACAGGTGTATAAAACCAAGCACCTAGGCGTGCAGACTGCTGCTACAGACATTTGTGAAAGCTCTCAGGAGCTCAGTGAATTCCAGCGTGGTACCGTGATAGGATGCCACCTGTGCAACAAGTCCAGTCATGAAATTTCCTCACTACTAAATATTCCACAGTCAACTGTTAGTGGTCTCATAACAAAGTGGAAGTGATTGGGAATGACAGCAAGTCAGCAACGAAGTGGTAGGCAAATGTAAAATCACAGAGCGGGCTGAGCGGATGCTGAGTGGCATAGTTCACGGAGGTCGCCAACTTTCTGCAGAGTCAATCGCTGCAGACCTCCAAACTTCATGTGGCCTTCAGATTAGCTCAAGAACAGGGCTTAGAGAGCTCCGTGGAATGGGTTTCCATGGCTGAGCAGATGCATTCAAGCCTTACATCACCAAGTTCAATGCAAAGCAATTCATGCAGTGGTGTCAAGCACGCTGCCACTGGAGGCCAGAGCAGTGGAGACGTCTTCTCTGGACTGATGAATTATGCTTCTCTGTCTGGCAATCCGATGGACGATTCTGGGTTTGGCGGTGGAGGGGGGATTATGGCGTGTGGTTGATCTTCAGGAGTTGGGCTCGGCCCCTTTAGTTCCAGTGACAGTAACTCTTAATGCGTCAGCATACCAAGACATTTTGAACAATTTCATGCTCCCAACTTTGTGGGAACAGTTTGGGGATGACCCCTTCCTGTTCCAACATGAGTGCGCACCAGTGTGCAAAGCAGACATGGATGAGTGAGTTTGGTGTGGCCTGCACCTCAACCTGATAGAACACCTTTGGGATGAATTAAAGTGGAGACTGTGAGCCAGGCCTTCTCGTCCAAAAACACTCCTAAACCTTATGGAAAGCCTTCCTAAAAGAGTTGAAGCTGCAGAGGGTGGGCCAACATCATATTAAATCCTATGGATTAAGAATGGGATGTCACTCAAGTTCATATGCGCGTGAAGGCAGACAAACTTTTGGCAATATAGTGTATTAGATTACAAGTTACAACACATCCTTGTTGGAATGTTAAATAGGGGCTGCAGTACCATTCTACACACTTAGAAAAACAAATACTGAATTTTTATACTGCACATTGGCCATAAAACAGACAAGAATCTAGTCAGGTGTAATTTACCGCACTTAGCAGTCTATGAAGTGCTCAGGAAAGAGATGTGGCACTAAGAGCCACTAAGAGGCTTGGGCTATTATGTCTAAGGCTTATAGAAAAATGACTGAACTAAAAAGGGAAGCAATAGTAAAAGATCTGCCAGCCAGTACTAAAAGATCTTATGCCTTATATAATACCTGCTAGCTGCATCTGACAACTTTATTTTTTATTGAGAAGCGCTGTTCAAACAGGGGAAATGTGACTGAGACACGCAGCAGTCTAGACAAATGGCAAAATTAAAACAGCAGTAGAGAAAAAAAACAAAAAACAACAGGTCTACAATTTATGCTCCCAAAACAACAGTTAGCAGGTAGGCTGCAATTCAGCTATGATAGGTAATTAGTGCTTTGCATTACGATGAGTCCATGCATACTTGTTATTAATTTAAATGTCAACACCTGTTTGGGGTAAAACCTGCAGATTAAATAACTTTTAAGGCGATACCTGCAAAATGGCAGAAAGCAAAAAGCAGCTTTTTATAAAAACACCAACCAGCCCTTTGATCAGCCATTTTGGCTCAACTCAAATAAATGGCACAATGTGTGAAACGAAACCCTTTTTTTTTTTTTTTGGCTGGGAATACCCTTGAAACCACTCAAAGGCCCCCCCGGCGGGTTCCTGGACTGCAGCTGGGAAACCCGTAATCTAAATGCAGTAAATGCTTTACAGCCTTAATATTCCATTACGGAGGGGCGTTTACACCAGAGTGTCCAAACTGACCCCAATCCAACTGAAACTTCAAAGTGATTGTGATTTTTTTTCTGTATATTAACGGTTAATCCAATATAAGAGGCCAGCAGCCATACAGTAATCCAGATACAGCCTTATAAATGTATCTTTTCCTGTAGTGCAAATATTGTCTAAGCCACTACTTATAAACAATTTGTGAATTCCTGCAAACCTGCAGTGCATATTTATGACGTCTGTGACAATCTGGAAATTGAAGGATGATTTTCAGCTACAAGCTGAAAATGATTTACTTCACGGCTGTAAAATAAATATTTTCCAGCAGAAATGAGGAGTTTTCCTATCACACAGAAATGCTGCAAACCCAGTCTACTATATTCAATTATTATCTATATGGACCCACAATATAGCTTCATTGATTGTGCTTTGAAATCATAACCTCGCTGCCTTTTGCCCATCGCCTCCTACTTTTCCTGAATTCATAGCACAACTGAAACTAAAACCCGCCTCTGAACTGAACTGAACTGGTTGCCAAAACCAAGTTGCTGCCAAATGCTGTTGTACGTCCTTGTCTGTTTTGCTGCTGGTGTCTTTCGTTATGGGAACAAAGAGCTGACAAACCTGAACTGCCTCGCTGACGCCGTACCTGTAAATGAGAACCCTGCATAGTGCTCATGTCTATTTGTGAGCGCCTACATGCATCGTACATCGCTGCAGATTAGTCGCGTCAAAAAGCGCTGATTGATGAGGCGAGCATGTTATACCTGTTCTACTGTTTGTGTGTGTGAGCCCATGAGGGAAGCAGGACCGGTGGTGACGGATATGTCTGTCTTCTCCTTTTTCCTTCCTGGGAACTGGCGTGTGGGAAGGGAGAGATGGGAAGAAAGACAGAAACATCAGGCCTCCTGAATCTTTTTATCAGGATATTCAGGTGCTTTTAAGCAAACCAAATGCAACTATGATACAAAGCACATCTTTAGGTATTGCTAAGGAGTCGGGCAGAGCGAGAGCGAGAGAGAGAGAAAAAAAAGAAATGGCAAGGGAGATGAAGAAAGCCTGAGGAAGTGAGACTGAAATGAGAGATGGAGATCTGAAAATGAGGCAACAATAGGTGAAGAGATGGTGAGATGAACACTGGAGGGGTGAGAAGGAGGATACGGGGGCTCTTGCGGTTGCTGCACGCCACAAGAGCCAGTAACATTATAAATCAGCCATGTTGTGGCTCGATGGCTGGTTTCTACAGTTGCAGGCGACTGAGTGATCACAGGTGCCGACAGCAGCGTCATCCCTGCTTTTCTCCTCTTCCTTTTTCTCGCCTGCACAGTGAAAAATAAAAACACTCGGTCTGCTGGGGTTCACTGTAGTCAAATGGAAAAGGAATTTCGATTTTTTTTTAACTGTGTCGTATTACGATTAAGAAAATTTGGAAATATCAAATGCTTGACATTATTGCTTAATAAATAAACTATACCAATTGACAATTGGCTAACAGCCGAATACAGAAGTGGGCCCACAGATGCTCTAGAACTGTTAACCCTTGTTATAAGAGTGTGTGCTGTTGTGGGAAAAATCAGGGCCTCTGCAGCTTGTTTTGGCAGATCAGTCTGGATCAAAGCCGGCAGGCTTCCCGCTGACCCGCACATTTAAAATGCATGAAATTAGCCGATCCTTTTAATTGTCTTTGTTGATTGGCAGTCTGAAAACACTGTCTCCCTCCTCGGGGACAAAAATCCAGCTGTTCCTGTGAGCTGGTCAATGACAGCTGGATCCAGGCAGGCCGCAGGGCTTTCCCACTGGCTCTCGTGCTGAAGTCCCAGCAGTCACTGGCAGATGCTTTTTCCATTCTTAAATGTCAATCAAATGGCATCATCATCATTTTGTTACTTAGAACATTTCGGGATGGGCCCTATTTTCACATCTATGATGCAATTTGACCCCAAGCTCAACTATTACTGTACAGATGGTTATTGTATTATAGCGCACAATGAACAAAACTTTCTTTGTTTTCGTTTTTCCTAACTTGCAAATCGCTACCACTGCTTTGCAGCATTTACTCAAAATGTCCACTGTTCATGGTTGTGAATCTGAATTAAAGTGTAGTTGTTCAGAAAGGCTGGGTGGAAAAGCACGAGCAGAGCTGCAGCTCTGGCCCCGTTGGCTGTCAAGAGGCCTGTTTCCACTGTGAAAACTCCCAGCAGTCACCAAACCCCGGGGCTATTGGGGGGGGGGGGGGTAGAGAAAGACAGGGGGAGAGAGAGAGATTACTGGAGTATTTAATATAATGAGAGAGGGAAAAAAGATGAATAAGGGTTTACAGTTAGGGAACTGAGCGGAGCGAGAGGAAAGTCTGGCAAATTATTTAATATAATGAAGGATTTAATGAGTGTTTAAAGTGACGGGGAAGCGAGAAAATACATGTAATAAAAAAAAGACCAAGAAATAATGACCGTTTGAGTTTGAGGATTAATATTTACAGGGTGCTGCTGTGGTTTGTGAGCGTGGGGGAAGAGACGGAGGGAGTGAATAAAGCAGTGTTTTTATCACATAGTACTACTCAGCAGTCAGAAGTGCTGGTCCTCCCAAGGTCATTCATGGTGCTGGAATGAGAGCTATTTCCTCCCTCAGTCTGACCAAGTGTGAGCTGGAGAAATGTCTGGAATCCCCCCCCCCCCCCGAAAAAAAAACCACACACACACACACACACACACACACACACACACCACTGTGCTGCAAAATGTAAAAAAAAATGTGGGGTGAAAATCCTGTCTGTTCAATTACTACTACTTTTTCTGTGTCGGTGCCAAAAACTGAACAGCACGGTGCCGTATTTCTTTTCGCTGCTGCTGAATTCCATTTTCTAAGCTATGCACCATAGATTTTATATTGATGTGTAAGTGCAATGGCCTCCGGGCAAATCCTATTAGCGATAGCTAATGTTTTACCAGGCCACATAAGGCACCGTGTGCAGGATTTGAGTTTCACCTCACCGGTCTTAGCACGCTGCGGGACTGCTTCATCAGATCAACTTTCATGCTGTAATCTGACAATGCAGATTTAAGAGACAATGCAGAAGTTGAGTGACGGACTGTACTGTGTTGTGAGCTATCTTTGGCTCAGTGCAGCATCTGAGCGCGCTCACGTCTGTGTTATCAGTGAAAGCGTGACGGAAATGCCCATATTAAATCAGCACAACATGCTATGGGCAAATCTGAGGCAGAAACCAGGTTTTAGGTCATGTACCTGACTCTGTAACACAATAGTAAAGAAAAAAAAAGTGCTTCCAAATTCATTCAGCTGTGAGTTTCTGTTGTGGCTGCACTGCAACCTTAAACCACATGAAACCAAAACTGAAATATGTTTGAACACAACTGTTTGTTTGACTGTTAAATTCCTGATATTAATTCTATGGTGACAGTCAAACGGCTCTATGTGTATTTTGTCATGTGCTAATAGCATGCTAGTTTAAAGACCCCTTCCCTCTGTTTTCTAAATACAGACTCTGAAAGCTTATTTTAAGCTTAGCTGCAGCCCGATGAGACGTTGAACCTGAAATGCAACGTAATCGCTGCATACATTACTTCCTCATGCATGCACACCGGAGAAAACTGATGAGAATCTGTGTGGGGGGAAAAAAATCACCCGAGTTTCAGGCTTAATAACCTATTTAGTTCCCACAACAGGCCTTTCACATGAGAAAAAAAAATCATCATCCATCTACTTTTGTATGTGGAAGTTAATTAGATGTTTTTTTTGTTCCCAGTGTGCCCCTTTTTTCTTAATTATACAGGTACACATATTTACTCCTGCTTGCTGCAAACACAAAACAGTCCTTATCTTCTAGTGAAGCAAATTAAAAAAGAAAGATCAAAAAGGCGATCAGTTCCTGAACAAATGTAGTTAATGTTGTATGTAAATAGATTTCCTGCATTGAAAGAAAAGCCAACAAAGATCAAATAATCAGAGCTAAATGTCAGGCTCAGCTGCCACTCAAAGAGCAGAGGTGACTCCGCAAACTGCTTTGCAGTGACATTAAACAGTCACACCGGAAGAAATCGGTCCACTTCAGGAAAGGCTGGGACGCCAACTTCTCCGACAACAGGATGCAACCACAAAAAAAAAAAAAAACATGTTGCATTTGTGAAAAAGTTTAATAAATCGGAAAATCCCTTTACATTTCAGTCATTTTGAAAGTTACACTCGTGGGGCTTTTTTCCACACTTCTGTCTTCGATAATAAGGCATCATGCAAAGCATGAACTCACCATCTGAAGCGGAAATATACAGACGATTAAGCCAAGTTTAAGAACAAGAAAACTGGTAAACTGTGATGTGTGCGAAAACAGAAGCGGAAAGCAGCAAAAATCCACCATTAAGATGAGTTTTAACTGGTAAGATGCCTTTATTTTGCTTATGGGCCTCTCATTGAAGCTGTAGCTGCTGAGGAAAGACTGTTATTGTTTTCAGATTTTTCAAACTAATTTGTAAGTTTGGAGCTGCCAAACTTCTGTCCACAAGTACGGTTCTCAGGGATTCTTGGCATTCAAAGTATTGCGTAGACTCTAGAATGCTGATTTCTTTTATTTTAGATAACTGGTTTAATGATTTGGCTTCTTCCTCACGACGTTGGGCAACGCAAGTGGAAAACAGGCTAAAACTGGGGGGGAAGGTAAATTGCGTATCCTTTGAGTTTTGGGAGGAATATTTTGAGTGAACTGACAGAGGAGGCTGCTTATTCAAGATGTCAGCCTGCACATCTCGGATGGGAAAAAGTCAGCGATGAATGATGGGTTTGTCAGCATCAGCAAAAACGGGCATAACTCTGCACTTATTTCATCTGCAGTGTTTCAGAGGGCTGTCAAAACTTTACATGTCAAAGAATCCCAATTACATACACACACACACACACACACACACACACACACACTGCCTAGGCTTTCCTTAGAATCTGCATCTGTATGTCCCTCAGATGTCTTCTGCCTCAGTCTGTAAGGCCTCCAGTCATCTGGGATGATTATTCCATCAGTTACATGGGGAGAGAGACAGGGAAACTGAGAGATGCAGGAAAATGCAGCGGGAGTGAATATTCAAGGAAAACTAATAAATCGGACTCCCATCGACTCCTGTTCTTGTTATAACGTGAACAAAGGCCTACTAGTGGGGTCATTTGGCATATCTTCCTTGTTAAATGCCGCTTTTCCTCCCGTACAGCCCAGCAGCACTCTGAGGGTAATGGTTTAATCTTTAGATATGATTTAATAAAACACCCTGTGGCAGGGGTACAGGAGGAGCTCGCTCTAACTGGGTTATCGACAGATTTCAGTCACATTTCAGAGGCCAGCTGTCTCGCGTGGCAAACATCTCCATCCCTCATCAGCTGCCGCGCTTCCTTACCCACCTGCACGTTTATCACTTCCAGCGACGGTTCGATGTTTTTCATTTGCATTTTTCTTGCACATTTGTAAAAAGACACTTGGACACAATATGTGCTACACAATAACCAACCGAGATATAATCTAGAGCTTCAAACTGCATGCTTAGTTATTTTCTTGTCAACACTGCCCTATTTTTTCCAAGTAAGCAGCTCCCAAGATTCACTCTGAGCCCGTGGGGACGAGCATTTACGTTCAGTGAACAGGCTGGAATCCAAAAGGCTATTCTTCATTATCCTTGACTGCATTTTCCTCGTTATTAAACTTACTCCTTTTTGATGCTATTTTCTACTAGAATACCCAAGACCCACCTCATCCATCTTGGAAATTACCACCTGTTTCATAAAGTCAGCAAATTTAATCAGAGAGTCAGCAGTAATTAAACCAAAACTGTGAAATATTTCAAAGTTATGAGGAGAAAAACAGCTGTGAAACATGACCTCACACAAGAGGAATCAGCTCTGCAACAGGCAGACAGCTGCTCCGAGAAACTCCGTTTTTTTTCCTCCATGCCTATTGTCATAGTTGGCATGGCAACCATCAGCCCAGAGCAGAAACATTATGGGATGCAGATACAGCAGCCGCCTCGTGTGTGCCGGGGAGCTCATCCTAATATTCGTTTTTAGATTTCCTACGTACAAAAGTGGCAGCTGAAAGTTGCGATAAAGTGTGCTAATTTCTTTTAAGGAGATTTGCACTCGCGCAGGTGTTTCTGCACCGCAGCCTGTTTTACACCCACGCTCCACTGTCTTCTTTTCCCCACTTTTGTTCTGCCCATCTGACTCTTTGTCCCTCGCTTCTTGTGTTTTTAGGCATCAGGCCCCCCATTATGAATGGGCCCATGCATCCGCGCCCCCTGGTGGCGCTGCTGGACGGGCGAGACTGCACCGTGGAGATGCCCATTTTAAAAGATGTAGCAACTGTGGCGTTCTGTGATGCCCAGTCCACACAGGAGATCCACGAGAAGGTAACACGCTCAATCTAACACACGCTCACAAACGCCATAATTGCATTATATCTTGACTTGGAAATTTTAGCTCTCAGCTACACAGTAACCAAGTGGATTAAAATTCTCATCACAAATTTCCAGAGACACAAAGTGACACAGCCCAAGGCAGCATCAGCTTCCTTGTTTTGTCAAACCCAAAGTCCAGAACCCAAAGAGGCTTCATTTACCATCATAAGTGACTCAAAAAGAGCATTAAATCTTCAAATTAATGTCTGAAATATTTAACCAATTATTAAAGTTAAAGTCGAATAATTAACAGACTGAGTGATCAAGAATGACAGTTCTTTTTTAGATCTGTGCTTTAGCCTGACTGGAGAGACTAAAAAAGGGTTTGGAAGACCACTTCCTGCGAATCATTCACCCTCTCCCTCCCTGCTTTCCTGTCTAAGCAAGACTGCCCCTTTTAATAAAGGCCTAAAATACTGAAAAATATATATATATGTATGAGAAACTAAGAAGTAAAGGAATGGGACTAAGCAGAGGTTGCTGGAGGTAATGGCAGTCGCTAGCATATTGCTGCGGTTGTGGTTTAGACCTGTCTACAAATACTGTCCAGCTGCTCTCCAGACCAACTGATTTCCTCTAGTGAGAGCCAGCACACATTTCCCCAGCAGCCATTGGTTGTATCGCGTCCAATATGGCGGACAAATCTCGAGCAATGTGCGTGTGGCGTCATGTGAGAAACCTCACTATCAATTGGGCTCTGGTTGGACGACATCTAATGGTCGTGGAAACGATCTTACACTGTTCCAGAAAGGTCAAAATACTGGCCTGCATCAAGCAAAGAAAACAAATAAGGAGAAACTAAAACTACTGAAACTGGGGTCAGAACGTTCCAGCACATTATTAAACACTATTAACCATCATCTTTGTGGAAGAAATGTGGTCTGAAAGAAAATTCTTGAATGGCTGTGATCAGAGATCATTTAAATGCAAAATTAGCTAAAGTCAGAGCTTCTCCGCACTCACAGTGTGGACTAAACAGCTGTTTAGTCTTAAGAACCAACTATCAGTGAGGATAATCAGAAATAAGGCTTCTAAGATTGGACTCTGAAGCAATGGAAAAAGGTCATGTGGTCTGATGAGTCCAGATTTACTCTGTTCAAGAGTGATGGGTAAGAAGAGATGCAGATGAAGTGATTCATCGGTCATGCCCAGTGCCGTACAAGCCTGTGGGAGCAGCGTCAGGATCTGGGGTGCTTCAGTCGGTCAGGTCTTGATTCAGAAATGTTACGTGCCTAGAATACCTGAATATACTGACCAACTGAATGACCATGTTTTTCCATCAGCTGATTGTTTTCACCTCTGATGGCGCGGGTATATTCCAAGACGACAAGGCCAGGATTCATCAGGCTCTAACTGTGAAAGAGTGGTTTAGGGAGCACGGGACATCATTTTGACACGTGTGCCGGCCACCGCAGAGTCCAGACCTTAACCCCATTGAGAAACTATTAACCTACAAGAAGAACCTGAAGTTAAAGTAAAACAGGAATGCGTAAATCTTTACTCAAAATGAAAGAAAAACAGAGATTACGCTAAAACAAAAAGATGTATGAAATTGAGAGTACAAACTTAAATGTGGGTCAGATCCTGCATCAGCCACTATGGATTGCAAATGGGTTTGTATGTCTGGCAGGGTTGTGTCTTGTACTGGGTGTCTGCCAGGCGCACTCTCTCTGCGAGCACGCTCAGTAGGCCACAATGTGGGAGAAACAGATGGCACTCCCTCCCTCACTATCTTTCTCTTGCTCTCTGTCTCTGGTTCTCTAATAAGCAGCCACCTCATTGTGTAATTAAAAGGGCTTCTTTACTATAATTGAACCACATGTCATTTTCATCCTCTCACATACAAGAAGCAGGGGGCTGGCAACATTACAAAAGATTTACACGATTACTTGAGAACCAATTAAAAGGTGACGAGGCGTTGACGGCTCTTTGCAATATATTCCTCTTCCATATGATAATCATATTATCTGCTTCTGAGCCATTACTGTTACTGATATAGACAATAAGATAGAACTCTGATTAAAAAAAGGACGGAGTGCCCACTCTGGATCAGGGACGAGTTGCTGCCCCAGGTGGAGGAGTTTAAGTATCTCGGGGTCTTGTTCACGAGTGACAGGAGAAGGGAGCGGGAGATTGACAGACGGACTGGGGCTTTGTCTGCAGTGATAAGAGGGAGCTGAGTGTGAAAGCGAAGCTGTCGATTTACCGGTCAATCTACGTCCCTACCCTCACCTATGGTCATGAGCTTTAGGGAGTGACCGAAAGAACGAGATTGTGAATACAAGCAGAAGAAATGAGCTTCCTCTGAAGGGTGGCTGGCCTCTCCCTCAGAGATAGGGTGAGGAGTGCAGCCATTCGGGAGGGGCTCAAAGTAGAGCCCCTGCTCCTCTATATCGAGCCAGTTGAGGTGGTTCGGGAATCTGACTATGATGCCTCCCGGGTGCCTCTTGGGTGAGGTGTTCCGGGCATGTCCTACCAGGAGGAGGCAACGGGTCAGACCCAGGACACGCTGGAGAGATTATATCTGTCAGCTGGCATGGGAATGCCTTGGAGTCCCCCTGGATGAGCTACAGGAGGCTGGGGAGAGGGAGGTCTGGGCTTCTCTGCTTAGGCTGCTGCCCCGGCGACCTGGCCTTGGATAAGCGGAAGAAAATGGATGAAACCGAGTTTCATCCAAAAAAAAAAGAAAAAGAAAAAAAAAAAAGAAAATGGATGGATCTGATTAAAAATCACTGAGAATTCAGTGTGAATATTA
Organism: Cichlasoma orientale; assembly: GCA_034780415.1. Classification (NCBI taxonomy): domain Eukaryota; kingdom Metazoa; phylum Chordata; class Actinopteri; order Cichliformes; family Cichlidae; genus Cichlasoma; species Cichlasoma orientale. Next base: position 305,979 of record JAVDPK010002603.1, read on the forward strand.
GATGGTTGAGTTACATGCAGACACCCTATTTTAATTCCTTTGGTTAAAAAAGGCAAAATCCCAATGAAATTAATTTTTATAGGGAAAAACAGAGTATGAAGACAACATCAGCAGAAATAATCTCTCTATAATACCGAAGAAAAGTGAACCGAGTGAACTCTGGCTGCTTAGGCTTTCTGCCAAGCCTTAACTGGCCACAATACAGATGCATGCAAATATGGTGCACATATTCAGATGCTGCGAATACACACATGCTTCTGTTCTATATCTGGGTTTGTAACAGTGTAACAGTGTAGTAAAGCCATAAAAAATGCATTTCTTGGGCGCCAGGGTGGCTCGGTGGATGAGCAGGCGACCATGTACGCCACATCCCTGTGGTGTGGCCGGCCCCCACTTTCTTGTCTCTCTTTACTGTGCACTATCTAATAAAAGGCCAAAAGAAATCTTTAAAAAAAATTTCTCCCTATGAGTTAACTTAACTGTATGTGTTGTGTGTGTCCAGGTCCTAAATGAAGCTGTAGGAGCACTGATGTACCACACCATCACTCTAATGAGAGAAGACCTGGAGAAGTTCAAAGCTCTGCGTATCATCGTCCGCATCGGGAGCGGTTATGACAACATTGATATTAAATCTGCCGGAGAACTCGGTAGGAACAAGCACGCATGCATGTACTCATATTTGTTTAATAACAAAATCGTGTTTCCCACCAATTTCAGTGGTGCTAATTACCCTCTCTGACTTAAAGACACAAGCAGAACTGGCAAAGATTTTAAATTTCCCGTTAGTAGTCTAACAGGAGAGCGACTCAAAGTATGTAAATTGGTGAACAGCTGAACCAGGTTTGACTGTGTTGCTGCAAAACCAGTTTTACTTAATCAGGTTCTTGCTGTACTTGATTTTAGGTGAGCAGTGGTGTATGAATTTATTATTCAATAAACACTGACCCAATCTTTGGGATGCCCTTCCTGTGGAAGCAGGGAACGTAGCTTCAAGTAGTCAAAATGATGCTTTCCATTAGTTCACTTAATCTAAATTAATTTATCATAATTAAGCACACATTTTACTGAGTTACTCAACTATGCTGCAAATATCTATGCTTTTCCTTACTTTGTATACATACTGCTGCTTACACTTCTGACTACTTGAACTGCTTTGTTTTGGACAGTTTTTTCTACTCTTGGCACTACATGATGTCAGTGAGAGCTGACTATAAACACAGAAGCCCCACCCACCTGTTCAAACCTTCTGTTTGTGTGGAGCAGCCAGTCACAAGAGAATTGGCTTTAAGGGAGGGGGAAGGGAGCCAAAACTGCTCATTTCAGAAAGAGGATGAACTGAGGGGCTGCAATGAAGTCAAATATAAAATAAAACAAGGATTATTTAGAAATGTTAATCCATGCATAGCTACTGCAGTAGAGCCCACGTGTAAAGATGCATTGGAAATTAGAATAAGAGGGCCCCCTTTGTGTAAAAAAATATAAGAAATTGAATTTATGGAACATGAAAAAGAGGCACAAAAAGCTGTTTAACTACATATTACTGAAACATTAAGTCAAATTTTTTTAAACTTCCTAGCTACCAGTTTCTGTTGACATGTTTGCAAGAAGTGAGTAATATTTGCAAAAAAAGAGAAAGAGAACTCATTAAAGCTTTTTTTAAGCTCATTTTTCCCCTGCAACAGCCTGAACTTTACTAACTTCCCTTATCTTCTTCCACTGAGAGGCTTTGCCGTTTCAAAGTGTCGAGTAGTTTTGTGTTTCGTAGAAGAAAAAAAAAAAAACTGCTGACATCTACAGCCTGAACTTCCCCACAAAAACAGCTTTCACCAAACTTCATTTCTCTCCCAAAATGGTTTTTAAAAAGCTATTACCAAGCCTTATCTGCTTTCTGGTCCAACAGGCATAGCTGTATGTAATATGCCAGCTGCCTCCGTGGAGGAAACAGCGGACTCCACGCTGTGTCACATCCTCACCTTGTACCGACGCACCACCTGGCTGCACCAGGTTTGTAGCTCCACGTGGCTGAATTAAGAGACTGAAATTAAATGGATTTAAACAACTTAATTTAAATGTCTTGGTTAGAGGCGTGCATTCGGTTATCACAATATCAGTTTCGACAGTTACTAATCAGAAAAATTGAAACGTTCATTCATTTTCTTTAGAATGTGGCTGTATTTGAAAGACGTTGATGTAAGATGTAGAAGGTACAGTAAAATGATTTGTTCCTCAAATCATTATTTAGACTTATTGTATAATCACTTCAAACGACTTAGACTTTGGTCATTAAGTGCAGATATTATGATTATATAGCTTGAATCATGTTAAACTGTGATGGTTGTGTGCTCTGTCTTGCATTTGCATGTAATAATTAATTGGTATTCACGCCAGGCGCTGCGGGAGGGGACCCGGGTTCAGAGCGTGGAACAGATCCGTGAGGTGGCATCGGGAGCGGCGAGGATCAGAGGCGAGACCCTGGGACTCATAGGGCTCGGTGAGTAACAACACAAACACGAGCGTATGCGCAGCAGCGCCTTTTGATATATACTAAGGTCAGTATGCAGTGGTAATACTAACATGCAGGTACAATGCTGGTCAGAAGATAGGGTTTTTAAATTTGTTCTTTCTTTTTTTTTCTAGTTTGATTTTGGGAAGTTTTGTTCTTAGCGCAGCTAAATTGGCTTCCCAAGGAGTTACTGCCAATAAAATATAAGCGGATTAACCAGAAGCAAATCTCTTCCTCGTACCGTCTAAAAGGTTTTTCCCGTAATAATGAGCACATGTGGGCAGCAGTTAGAGAATCACAGCATGCAATTTCTGTTAGTCAAAAGACAAAAAAAAAAACAGGAATATTAGATACACAAGGATATACATTACTGTAGCTTTTTTTCTTTTTTAAATTATATTCAAATGGTTTTATATTTGTTTTTCTAGGGCCCCCCGTATGGGTATTGATGTTTGTGTGACTCCATGCCTGTGGGTATTCATGTGTTTCTAGGTCGAGTGGGCCAGGCTGTAGCCCTTCGAGCCAAAGCCTTTGGCTTCAACGTGATTTTCTATGACCCTTATTTGGCTGACGGTGTAGAAAGATCCCTGGGATTACAAAGGGTCACCACACTACAGGTAAAACACACAAAAAAGCATTTTATTTATGAAACATCATCCTCTTTGCAACTGTGTCGAGCTCTTGTGAATGATAGAAAAGCCATCGTTTAAACTCTGCATCATACCCTTCCACACCGCTACATCAAAAAGTCCTGCAAGTAAATCTTTTTCCTTGACTTCTATAGGCATCGCTAATATACACTATATAACACTGAGGCCAAAAAAGTGAAAGCTAATTAATTTCCACAGCTCATTTCATTTTAAATTGATTTACTACTGAGATTTGGATTTTAAAGGGGACATACTATACTAATTTCCTGCTCCATATTTGCATGGCTCACAAAAATCTATATTTATCTTATATTGGGCTTTGCCACATCCCCTTAGCCATTGATCCTTTGTATGAGATAAGCAGTTTTGGCTTGTTTTTCTTTACTTTCTCCTGATTGGCTGCCCCTTATAAACGGGAGATTTGAAAAACGGGTGGGCGGGGCTTCTGAGTTCTACCACGACCATATGAAGGACCGCGTACAGAACCCAGAGTGCAAGAAAGTGGTAGAAAGCAAGCATTTAGAGCAGTGTGAAGCTATTGTACTATTGCACCAATATACACATGACAGAAAATAAGGAAAAGCATAGCAAAACACACCTGTATCAAAAGCGAATGCTGACTGCGTTGCACTTAACACAAATATCAGCAAAGCATCAGCAATAATATTTGAGCGTATGCGCCAAACAATTTCCACTCACCTCCTATTTAGCCAATAAAAGCTCATCACTAGCACAGCATTTAAATGGATTCCGTCTAAATCCTCTTTTTACTGGGAAACAAATTCTTTGTCTCCATTTCTCTCTGCTGACAAAAATGCTTTCCCCACAATCCACCGTGACAAATACGTATTTATTGCAATGGTGCTGTGACCACTGTGTGTGCAAAAGGAGGGCCGCCACCTTGTGCTCAGTAACAGTAACTGTGAAAACATGCACGTCCTCTGGACTTGGTTCAACATTTCAGTGTTTGGATTGGGATTTACTGGCTCCTCTTTCCCTCCTCCTCCTCAGGATCTGCTCTTCCACTCTGACTGTGTGTCTCTGCACTGCAGTCTCAACGAACACAACCACCACCTGATCAACGACTTCACCATCAAACAGGTAACGAGGAGCTTACGCAGTCATCGCCAAGCTCACGCAAAACTGAGCAGGTACACGGGCGCATAAATGATTTATTTATCCTCACATCAACTACCGAATCCCATAGCCATAAATATTGAAGAGGCATAGACCCCAGGAAGCCCACCATTTTGCAGATTAATGAGGTTCTGTACTCTCTGCACCGTGTCTGAAGGAATATCAGATATTGGCTTTTCTCCAGCTTAAAGGATTTTAGCTCTTAAACACTTCTGGCCTGAGTGGGGGAGCAAAAGTAAAAAAGACAACTGCTCAGTGCAGACACATTAAATATTACCAGAAATTTTTTTGTATTAGCTTTACTGAATGTGATTTGTTTCATATTTAATGTCACAGAGTCTTTATGTCCACGGGCACCAATCTTAAAATATAAATGCGGTGTAAAGCTTTAACTCAACATATCACTGACTGTGTGTGTGTGTGTGTGTGTGTGTGTGTGTGTGTGTGTGTGTGTGTGTGTGTGTGTGTGTGTGTGTGTG
>JAVDPK010002603.1:310847-324259 GCA_034780415.1 Cichlasoma orientale
TGTGTGTGTGTGTGTGTGTGTGTGTGTGTGTGTGTGTGTGTGTGTGTGTGTGTGTGTGTGTGTGTGTGTATTAAAGATGCGTCAGGGGGCGTTTCTGGTGAACACAGCAAGGGGGGGTCTGGTGGATGAGAAGGCTCTGGCTCAGGCCCTGAAGGAGGGGAGGATACGTGGAGCTGCCCTGGATGTTCATGAGACAGAGCCTTTCAGGTAACACACTGTTTTTACACACAGATTGATGCCGTTAAAGGACTAACTGTTAGCCATATGTTAATTTATCTTTAGTTAACTGATTAGACATACCAATACTTGCTGGTCAATTTATTAGGTACACATATTCAACCGGTTGTTGAATTTAGACATGGTGAAGGCAACCCGCTGACAGCTCAAACCAAGCATCAGAATGGGGAAGAAAGGTGACTTAGGTGACTTTGTTGGTGCCAAATGGACTGGTCTGAATATTTCATATTTCATGCACGCAACACCTCCTCGAACCTTGAAGCAGATGGTCTACAGCAGCAGAAGACCACACCGGTGCCATTCCTGTCAGCTAAGAACAGAAAACTGATGCTACAATTTCACCACCAAAATTGGACAATAAAAGATTGGAAAAATGTTGTCTGGTCTCATGAGTCTCAATTCCTGCTGCAATATTTAGATGGCAGGGTCAGAATTTGAAGGCATGAAGGAATGGATCGTACCTTGCATTGGTGTGGGGGATATTTTCATATAATGGCATTTAATGACATCACACAAAACACGAGCATCTCAAATGTGAGAAACTGCTATTTTTTTTTTTTTGCATCAAAGAATATCTTTTGACTGTAGATTACAAAGAAGGAATTTAAAAGCTGTCACTAAAGAACCTGATTGATTGTTTCTGACTGAGTAATTAAAAATATCACTGAGTGCTAAATAAAATCATTTTGCTGCAGCTCAGAATGATTGTACTGTTTGTGCATTTCTCAGTTTCAGTCAGGGTCCACTCAAAGACGCTCCCAATCTGATTTGCACACCGCACGCTGCCTGGTACAGTGAGCAGGCGTCACTGGAAATGCGAGAGGAAGCAGCCAGGGAGATCCGAAGGGCTGTGACAGGTAGTGTACACACACGGTCACGGAAACACAAACGTTAGCTGACAACATGACCTCTGATGGACAAAAAAGTTCAAAAAGTGGTATTTTTAGGTTTTCCATTCTTCCTGTAGAGGGAATTTAAAGGCCTTCAGAGTCTTCCCTTTCCTTCTATTCTATTTTTCTGTTTCTTATTCTTCCTGTCTTCCTGCTTCACGTGGTTTCGTCAGGGACTCTGGATATATAAATGTCCTGTTAGGTCTCTGCACAAAGTGGGTCAGTGTAGTGGAAAACAAATCCCACCTGCTTTGAAATGTAGTCCAGTAACTCTTACTAGTTCCCCTAAATGTCATTATTGGTGTTTCTTTGACACATTTGTTGCCTTTCTTTTTTTTTAAGGTCGCATCCCAGACAGTCTGAAGAACTGCGTCAATAAAGAGTTCCTCTCCCAAAACAACCACTGGGCAGGAGTCGACCCAGCCACCGTCCACCCTGAACTCAACGGGGCTTACAGGTAACGACCTACAATTATTTGGCCGTGTTCTCGCCTGCGCCTGCCACCACTTAGACATAACAACGGTGAATGAAATTTGATTTTAATCTTCAAAGCTTAGTTAACCACAATAAATTATGTGATTCCCTGAATGACACGCAGAATAAAATAAATAGGACCTGATTTATCTTTAATAGTCTACAAATTTACTAATTATAGTGAAATCTTGACCTTTAAGCTGCCCGGGCTAAAAGAGCTACAAGCTTCAGCTGATCTTCGTGTTGGGTTTTCAAATGCACTTGATCTATAAAGGAGTGTGTTGCTGCCCTGTTGGATTTCCAGCTCACAGATGTGATGACAGTTCTGACTGCACATGATAAGAGAGGTGGCACGCCAGTCTATAATTATACTGATGGGCAGACAGTGTCTCTGCCTGCCATGAGGAATTCAGCCAGGCAATGTCAGCACAACAAAACACTGGCTGCTGGGGTATTGAAAAGTGCTTGCAGGGTGTATCACATCTCAAAATAGCAACACAGTTCAGCTCAGAGGTTCACAGCTTACAGCTACCAATGCAAACACTGCATCACATGTATTACAAAAACCACTCTTTGGTACTATGAAAAACGCGTTTCTTATTTATGATTAGACATAAATCAAAAAAGACATAAAAAATTCAAATTAGATTTCTTCTAACTGCAAAAAAATTAATCTCTTTCCATCTCTGCCTCTTCTAGGTATACCCCAGGAGTGGTGAACTTGCCATCTGGCGGGCTCCCTCCACCCGTTGAAGGCATTGTGCCGAGCACTGTGCCGATCGCGCACACCCTCCCGCCCGCTGTCACGCACCCTCCTCACGCCCCGTCTCCAGGACAGGTGAAGCCACCAGAGGGCGACAGAGAGCAACATCCAAACGACCAGCTGTAGCCCCTCCACAAACGCAAAACACACGCTTGCCCGTGTTGTTTGGTGACTGGTGGTGGTTGGCACAGCAACCGGTGTCATAGCGATAAGTTCCCTAGTGACGAGTTGTTATCGGACAGGTTTGGTGTCAGATTGACCGGTTGAGGTCCCAATTACAATCAATGCACGAACTCTCTGGCAACTGGTTTCCAACAGCCGTTTCACACTCCAAAGTGGAAGATGAGGAAGGTGGTGGTGAGAAAAAGGAGTGGATAGCTGTTGGATGCCCTCACTAAAGAGCAAGATAGCTGTTCCGCTGCCCCGCCCAGAAGTTGGTCTCCTGATCACTGGATGATCTTCAGATTCTCTGCCAGAATTAAAAAAAAGAAAAAAAAATCTAACAATAACTATCTGTTGATTTGGAAAGAAAAAAAAATAGAGAATCAAATTCCGCTGTCTTAGACTGTAGTGTGTCCAAAGTTAGAGGGGTGGGGTTTATTGTCTTTCTCTCTTTTCTGTGTCCTTTCCTTAGTTTGATGTACAAACAAAGTTAGTAGGTTATACAATGAATGTAACCTGTCTGTGTACAGTTTTTAGACTTACAACAAGATGATACTGATATTTGTATTCCAGTCTTAACAAAAGCAAAGGTGATCTCTCTATGTAGCCAAAACAGTTGGAGAATACAATATCTGTTTTTTATGTCCCCAAATTAGCAAGCCCCCCCCCCCAAAAGAGGCAGCTTTTTGCACACCATCTCAGGAAATTAAGTTTCCGCAGTTGGTATATTAAGTTTTTTTTGTTTTTTTTATGCCACTTAGTGCTTTTGTTTTTCTACCTGCTTGCCTTTTGGTGTCCTGCTACATTAGAAAAAGAACTTTAACAAGAGCTAAAGTTGAACTAATGTTTGCTTTTGTTAGTTATGTTAAAGGGGCATCTGATTTTGCTCTTGGGACTTGTGTAAACGCTCGACCCAAATCGAGGGGGTTGCAGGAGGAAAGGTTGCAGGGAGGTGGCAAAATGGTATGCTGAGACCGGGACAGCTTCTTTCCATGTCTCTATTAATTTATACATTGACAAGGTGACACACTGAATAGCAGCCCACACTTTGAGAAACAAGGATTTTTATCTTATCCTGTCTAATGATACAACAGTTCCCCTATCACACACAGGAACCGTGCAAGTTTGATGAATCACTGAGCCACAGTTCATCATGCTGCAGAGTCAGTATATTACTGAAGTTGCCCTTGCAGCTGTAGGTAGGTCCAATCCGCCAGTAGAGTTACTTCCCATTTGAAGCTCTGAACTCACGTGTACAGATGCCACATCTAGTTAAGTAAAGCTAGCGTCATGTGCATGAACTTGGATCAAATTAAATTTTCATACTTTTTTTTAGGATGCTTTAAAATACAACTTGAACTCAGCTTGATCGTCCTTGTTCGTAAAAGAGAAACGGCCTTCTCGTGAGAACGAATAAATGCTATTTCTCGAAAGCAAGCAAACGCAAACAGATTTCTCCAGACTACTATCCCTTTAACCTTTCGAGAGGGGGTCCTTCCTGAGTATACCGTTTAGCCACCCTCTGTGGCCTCTGTGTCTATGTGTACATATGGTGTTCTGCCTGCCTGTGTCAATGTGAGTTGGTTGTATCTGTGTCTAAAAAAGCAGCACTGGGAGGAGGGGCGGTGGCTTGTGCTCTCCACAAAGCATCATTACAAAGGCTGCCATGAAATAAATACTTAATACAAACTAAAAGCACTTTGGAATTGACTTCAAACTTAGCCTAGCAAAGCTTTTACTGATTACATTCCCACAATGTAAGCAAGAAGCTGATAGCGTCACGTAAGCGGAAAAATCTCCCAAACTGTTTTTCTCTCTGGAATATTTATTACCAATTCCAGCTGCTGTGTTGTTGATGTTACCGGGCCTGCTGAGTGAAGGTGCTTTCTCATCCCCTCCTACCAGCAGCTGAGTAGTAAAAACAGTTTACTGTTGCCTACCTGGTCTTCGTCACGGTTAGGTAGTAAGCGTAGCAATCAGGGATGGAAATTTCACCAGCGATATCTGAAAGGGGCGTCTCGTACGGACGGTACTGTCAGGCTAGAGCCCCCAAAATCCTCGACTTTGTGTTGAAACGCTTGAACTTGAATCTTAAACTTTCCTTAACAAATCGTGCAACCATTTTCGGGAGGAGAAACTCCTTGCTAGTTCTTTCTGAAACAAACTGCAAGCACTCCTCCTTTAAAATGACAGGCGCCACATCAGAGTAGCTATTAAAATGCTGAGATGTTCCTTGAATTTCCATCCCTGGTAGTAACACACAGTCCACTGTTGCCTACCTTGGTCCCCTTTATGGTAAAGTAGTAGGCGTAGCAATATACAGTACATACATAATCTATATTCTACAGTAAATATCATTATTTTTGGTCAAAACTGACAACCTGACAAAGATACGTTTGTGACTGTATGCATTTGTATGAATTATTTTAAAAGAAATAAACTGTGGAAAGGTGACGTTTGTGTCTTATTCATCCTTAATGTGAATGTATTTGTTTTCAAAGAGAAGTTATGGGTATGTAAAAGTGGATGGGAGAATCTCTGATTTATGAATAACAAACTGTGTTCTACTTTTGTAATTAGAATCTGTGGCTTTTGAAATTTTACAGCGAAAAGAAACTTTAGTACTGAATGTTTCTGGAACACACACACCACAGTTTGATTTAAAGTTCCTGCTTTAAATAATCACATTCAAACAAAGGACTTGGTGGTCAGTATAACATGATGAGTAACTGTTTTGATAATTTAATAATAATAATTTTTTTCCTCTTCAAGCAAAACTCCTCCACAATCGGTTTTTCAACCTTGAATTTGTCCTTCATCACATAAACTGGACACATGAAGACATCACACTGGACTTGTGACTGCGGTGTCCATTTCCACAATTTTGTGATGTTTTATAGACCAAATTATTAATTGATTAATCTATAAATACTCATTAGGTTTCTCACTTATGAAAACAGCAACATATTTGTCTTAAATAAAGCAAATTTACTTTTGTTAGTTGCTCATTGTTGTACTAAAGGCACCTTTCAAGCACTACAGTCATTAAAGATGCTTTAATGTTAAAACCAAGAAAAGGAAATGATAATGATAACAGTAATAATAATAATGGCACAGCTACATTATTAATTAAAAGCAGTGGAGAATAATGCTGCTTTTAGCTTCTTTTAAAAGGCCTCACTAAGTAGTTGGTCCAACAATGGGCAGTGGATAAATGCCTTATCACCCTGTTTAGTTTCAGATCTATGCACCACTAGGTGACCAGCTCTTGCAGTCGGAAGCTGGCATGGCTCCCAGTCGCAATTTTCAACTGGATCACCCCGTTGAGTCGGATTTTCAACTCGGAAAGTCGGAGCAGCCCCACAAACCCCGACTTAACAATCCAAGATGGCGGTAGTGCATGTAAACACTGGTAAAACTTACAATCTGTACTGCCACTGTTGTATATTTCTGACTTACTAAATAAACTGTACACATCGCACTGACCAGGCTCTATCCTGGTGAAAGGAGCTGAGAATCAGAGTGATATGTGCTTTCTTCTTAATTTTTAGGGTGGGCAATAAAATGGGAACCGCAGTAGTCAAACCCACAAGAAATAAAGGCATAAACTTCTCTAGAAAAGCAAAGAATGAAATATAGAAATATATCCAGTACAGAAAAAAAAAGTTTTTCTTTACGCTCTTATGCATAACATGACAAGTACTTAAAACTTATAATTACTACAGTACTCAAAGGTGGCACATCGGATAGCTTTAAACTAGTTTTTAAACTAGTTTCTCTTTTTATAATTAAAAATAACACACTTTGATCTTGTTACTTTGATATAATTAGTTTGGAGTTGTTCAGTCCTGAATATATTTCCTACCTAATTCCACTAGATGTCACCAGCACAACTGCAACAGTCACACTGTAAGAGGAAAAACATGCAAGCCAGATGTAACATCTGAATCTGCTCTGGTACCTCCATGTGTTAAATGTATTCATGCAACAAATTTATGTTCATCTTCGTGTCTTCTTCCAGACTTATACCACGCACCTGTGTCACATTATATATGTGGGTGTCAATATTTCTTGCCGAACTGCTCAGCCAAGCACAACAGTTACTGGCTGCTCAAGCAAAAAGCCTAGGGTGGAATATTAGGTAACGGGGGTGCAAATAAAGTACTTTTTGTGAAATATATTATACAATGTTTAAGAGAGAATTTTGCCTCGATGAGCAGGGCATCAAAAAAAGCTCTCAAATTGAATCAAATGTCATCCATATCAATGGATTTACAATTGAACAAACAGGAACTCAGACTTTCTTGCAACTTTATGTATTCTACCTTTTAAATATTTGCACTAAGGAAGTGGAATGAATGTGTTCAGATTCATCTCATAGAAGCTGTGGAGGGAAAATATGGAACATGGAATCCTCCATGAATAATGAATTGGTTTTCCATTCAACAAAAAGTAGAAAGCCACCCGTTGGAATACAGATAGATTTGATTAAAAAATAACTTGAAAGTCCAAAAACACAAACTCTGGGTCAAAGATCCAGACAGAACCAGATTGTTGATTTGGCCAGTTTTTCAGCCTAATGATGGATTCCTTCACTTACATCTACATCTCTTTGAACCTCGTGTTGAAAGCTCCAGTGTAGTTACCAAATGCAAGCTCAAGACTTAAAACTGAAACTGAAATTTTTTTGTTAAATCCGATAATTAAAGCTGAAAATCTGCACTTCAATCAAAGACTACATTTACTCAGGAACTAACTGTACCTGAGGAAGTGTTGTTACTGATGAAAGTACTATTCAAGTTATCTTACTAGTCATCCAAGTCTCTAAGGGTTGAATAAAATTAAGAATAAATAAACTATTAAAACTGCATAAAGTTCAAATATTGAGTGAAACCAGGGGTTCTTTTGTGCAGAAACACACGAGAGCTGTAGCTTGTCTTTGCTTTTGTTCACATCATTCCCTCTTTTGCCCCTAGCATACCCTCAATCTCCCCATCAAGCTCTCTTTTTTCTTCTTCTTTGTTTCTTCCTACTTCTCTGGTTCATCCATTCAGGGTTACAACCACTGGAACAGGCTCCTCAGCAGCTGGAAACTGAAGATGGTTTAATCTAAACCTCAGGAAGCAGGATGGGAACCAGATGCAGTAAAAAAAAAAGGGGAAAAAAAAAAAAAGAAAAGCATAGGGCATGTTTAACTCAGCTAGCATGGGGACCTCCAAAGGGCACTGTGCAAAGGGGAAGAGGAGTTTTCATAAGGCTGCAGGAACTTTTAGTTAGGAAATAACTGGGTGCATAAACCTCAAGACCATCACCAGACTGTAATTCAATAGATGGAGGCACTGCATAAAGCTATCAGGAAGCTCGAAGCAGTCACATCTTCCATTGTGCAGCTTGCAGATTTAAGAGATGGTGGCTGATTTCAAGACATGGAAATGTTTGGTGAATGACTAACATTTACCACTCTTTTTAAAAAAATACATATAATAAAGCTGCTCTCGAGCAAGGCACTTAAATGAATCACTGTTATAGCATTATATTCTTTTCTTCCTTACTAAAGCTTTTGCTTTAACACACAAAGTTAACAAAACCTAAAAAAAAACCTCTTTAAAATATACAAAATACTATACTTAACAAAAAATTATGTAACTTGACTTTTTTTCTTTCTCTGTAGAAAGAAAAAAGTAATTCGACGCAGCTTCTAATGCACATCTGTCTGTCTTGAAGAGGGAACCCTCCACTCTTGTTCTCCCTGTGGTTTCTTCCATTTGCTTCCTTCATTCAGGGCTTTTATTTATCTAAAGTAACAATCTAGAGTAAAGCAGGGGTTCTAAAATAATTTCCTTTGAGAGCTAATTTGACAAAATGAAAGTCACTAAGGGATACTCGTGTGCTATATTACTACGTACACATCATATCAAAACATTCAAAGCGAGCTCCAAACCAAACAGCTGTACAAGCTCATTTTCTGTACTAACAGTTATCGCGTATCGAGAACCAAAACTAATTTGAATTTCCATTAGTAATGCCTGTATGTTTTCATTTTACTGCGCCAAGCCCAGAGAAGGTGTCTCAATATCTACCATCAAGATTTTATTTGTAATTTTTGCATTTTAATCCCTTTTTTTTAATTCTTAATTTTTTATCCTTTATTTTCTTATTAGTGTGTAGGGCATTCAGTCCGCCCTACACACGAGAGTGTGCTGGTCTTGGAGTGCTAATTTATTAGCTATTACCAGTCACACAGGCCTCTGTGTCTGTGCAGCAACAAAACACAGGCAGTCCTACTGCTCGAACATTTGGACACGCTCCTGTGCGTACACTGAGCCAGGAATAAAGATATCAAACCATTTTCAAGAGGAACACTCAATATAAATGTATTTTAATTAATGAACAAAATCAATGCCTACGCCTTTAAGGTAGGCCTGCATATTCAGCAATGAGTGGGAGCATATTTCCCCCATATTGGCTTCTCTTCACTGGTTCCCAGAATTGAATTTAAAATCCTTCTTGAACAACCAGGCCCCATCTTATCTTAAAGACCTCATAGCACCACATCACCATCATTTATATAGTAACAAATCACAACAGTCACGTCAGGGCTCACTATATTGTAAGGTAAAGACCATACAATAATTACAGAGAAAACCCAACAGTCAATGAGCACTTGAGCAGCACTTGGCGACAGTGGGAAGGAAAAACTCCCTTTTAACAGGAAGAAACCTCCAGCAGAACCAGGCTCAGGGAGGGGCAGTCATCTGTCGTGACTGGTTGGGGCTGAGGGAGAGACATGCTGTGGAAGAGCCAGAGATTAATAATAACTAATGATTAAATGCAGAGTGGGGTATAAAAAGAGTAAAAAGAGCTGAATGAAAAGAAACACTCGGTGCATCCTATTATCAAAAAGTTTTAAGCCTAATATTAAAAAACAGAGAGCGTGTCTGTCTCCCGAATCAAGATTGGGAGCTGGTTCCTCCCGTTCTACTCTTAAGTATCCTAGGAACCACAAGTAAGCCAGCAGTCTCCTGGGGTATTTATAAGTAGAATGGGAGGCAGAACCTTTCAGGGCTCTCTTCTGTAGAACTAGCTCCCAGTTTGGATTTGGGAAACAGACACCCTCTCTAGGCCTGTGTGACTGACTGTCTCTAAGCAACACATGGACACATACCAGCTAAAAGTGCTGACTAATAAAGCCTCGTTCCTTTATTTGCAAGAGGTCGCCACAATGGATTGATCTGCATATTTGATTTGTAATATTTTTTTAAAGCCAGGTACCTTTCCTGACAACCCCTCCGAGGATCAGTTTTGCCTCCCAGTCTGAAACAGGGGATCTTTCACGTCTACTTCTACTTCTACATCGGGCTGCGTCACACAGCAGACGATATTATTTGTCAGATAAATCCATTAAAAAAGCTCCTAAAGGCACCAACAAAACAATCACAGTAGAGATGCAGTTCAGTCACTCCAATGAGCGAAGGTGAGGTCTAGCACACACCAATCAATTTGTGTATGCTACAAAGGGAAACTCTCCTTTCTGTAAAAATAGCATTTTAATGCTGTAAAGTTGAGGATTTTAACATGGAAATCTGGTAAATGAACTGGTTCTTATATAGCGCTTTATACAACATGCCTCACTCACCCATTCACACACATTCATACTCTGACGGTTGAATCTGTGGGGATTGACTCTGTTTTTGAGCCTGCTTCAAGTGGGCAGTACAGGAACTGCAGTTTTTAAAGCACTTCTGCACTGACTTCATTTTTCAGCCCAGTAGTTAGCCACCTAAAATTAATTTCAAACTATTTATAAAGAATGTTTAAAAATACTTTTTTCCCCCTGAAAGTTACGTTTCTACCATATCTGCTGTTACAAGATTCTCCCTTGATTTCAATCCAGGAATCTTTGAGTGTATCTCTCTTAAAATGTCTCTGCTACTATATAACATTTTCCAGTTTTGTGCAGTGAATAAAACTGACCAGAATAACAACACATTAAGGAAAAGTACTTTGGAGGAATCTTTTTAGGGCATCCACAGCCTGCTATATGCAGCTGCTATTAATTTTGTCAGCTGCAGTCTTTGATTATAGATTCCACAGTCTGACTGCTTGATCAAATGTTCATTCTTTGTTGAGTCAGATTTATACACTCACTGCAGAAAGAAGCTGTGAATGTGACAAAGACTGCGCCAGGGTTCAAGAGATGAATTGGTTGATGATGGAAAAGGAGTAAATGGGGTGGTTTTCACACTTCCTCTTTGGATCTCCTATTCCCCTCTCTCTGCTCTTCTCACCTTTCCTCTTACATCTCCTCTCACCTCTCTGTGGTTTCTCCTCCCGACAATATTCTCCCTTCTGTTTTCTATTCAGCCCTCTTCTCCCGTCGACTGGTCGCAGTCCAAATAAAGCCTGACAGAGGATTATTATGTGCAAAAATATAGTGGAATACAGTGGCAGCCCTAACACTGAGAAGGTGAGGCGTCCTGCTGAGATGAGTTCCCCACAAAGTGTAAGATTTCCATTAGCATTTGTTTCAGTGGGAGGTTTCAGTGTCCACTGGGTGCACACAGTGTTTCATAGGGTCCTACAGCCCTGCCAAAAAAAATGTCTGGTGGTTAATAAACACCAGACACGTGCTTGTAAATGCTAACCGCTGCCTGAAAAGTGCCAACTCCATCGGCTCCTTTGGCAGGTCATCGTTTTGTAGGTGGCCAGTAGAAATGGACTTTCTTCCAATATGTCTGCAATTTGTAGTATTTTATAAATTTTATAAATTACAATGATCGCTGGCCTTAACACCAAGCACGCAGGGCTTGATTTTTACTTGTTGAATATCTCAGGTTTTAACAAGGCACAAAGACTGGCTCCAATTCCTCAAATGGGTCTGTTAAAATAGGTTATATTGTTATCTCTGGTCTAATGGGTTAGGTTAGACCCATACAATGTTGGAAGACCCTGTGCAATATGAAAAATAAATAGACTGTTGGATAGAACATGCAGTGCTGGAGAAACCGCAGGACTGAAATAAGAGGACAAAGATTATGAGAAAGGCAGCTCTACATACAAACACGGAGATGACCGAGATTAACTAACAAAATACCTCTCCACCAGAGAGTCTTTCCTGATTCAATATTTCAGGAGCACTTTAAAGCTTTTTTTTCTGTGATCCAGTTGACATCATTGTAAAGTCACGTTTTCACATTTTCTCTCAATGTGAAAGAAACCTGTGAAGGTGGTGACCCACTTTCTGCAGCCAAGTTCCTGGGCTTTTTGTGTTTTTTTCTGCCCACATGTGTCTGAGGTGGGAGGAGCTGACACTTGACAGTTGCCATGTGGTCCATATAAACATATAGATGGAGAAAAACACACTTCGCTATGTGCTTCAAAGTTTGTTGACTAGTTTCACTACTGCCGATTTTCCCCAAAAGACAAACGCACTATCTTGAAGCAGTAACACATTTGTTCTGTTATGTACATTGATACTTATAAAGTGTTACGTCAAAATTAATTGATGGTGTAAGATGTGAGGGTCATTCAAGACCAGTTTTTCCACTCTTTAAACATGTCTGCACTGACAACCCAAATTCTGCCTATTTTGAGTGGCCTCACTTTAAACCGGGAGATCAGTTATATCTCAAAAACATAATGAAAGACATAGAACCACTTCTCCATTCATAAATTGGTTGTACCATACGGGACTCTATTTGCTTAACCCACAAAAACAGTGTGTTGTTTTTTATAGACCTTCTGTTATTTTTCCAAAGGAAAAACCCACACCATGCTGTTAATCCGAAAGCAGGCTGTTTCCAAGAAACATTTAACCATCAGCAGGAGTTTCCAAAGTCATGTTTAAACAAATCATGAGTCTTACTTATTCTTCTTTTAGTCAGTGAAGAGCAACAAATCCACTGAAGCACTGCCAATCATGTGACTGTGCTTCATTCCTTCATAAATTAATGACAGGCTGTTTTCCAAATGTTGATCCAGGAAGATGTCTAATATCATAAAATGGTAGCGTACCAATTATTGCACAGATCCAAGATTATGCATAAACCCTTGAAACCAGATTCTTTAATTAGGCGTGTTTTGGAATGCAGGATCAAAATAATTTCCAATTACATTGTTGGTATTTACTAGATTACTCTGTTTCGGAGGTTATAATAGGTGCTGGGAAGCTGCAAGTCGATGCACCAACTGCACATAGACTCACCGGCCACTTGCCTTCGTAACTTAAAGGCATTTTACAGTTTCTGTGTTGATCTGCTGTGGTTGGCCTGGGTCTGAGTGCCACAAAATTTATCTGGTTGAAGTCTGTCTACAATATAATGTAGACGGACTTCAAGTGGAATACAGTGGCAGCCCTAACACTGACAGGAAAAAAGAAACACTATGCTATGCCTTCTAATAATACTGCCTAAGGGAAGCATGTATAATGTAAATAGAATTGGTCCCAGTATGGAACCCTGTGGAACTCCATAATTAACCTAAGTGACTAAGAAGACTCCCACTCGCACCACTGCATCACAGTACCTTTAATACATATGGCATGTGCTGAAACAGTGCTGAAAAGAAACCTGTTCTTCTTTTCTTCAATCAGAGATGAATCATAAGATGTCCTAGCTTTATGGAGGTTTTTTTTTTGCAGAGCAACAAACTCAATAGGAAGGGATTTTAACATTACATTTAACAAGACAGACAGGATTTCACTCCAGCTTTGAAATAGGCCGAGTTACGCCGAGACCCCTACAAACTCAAAGTATACCACTGACATTAAGTGTGCTGTCTTCTAGAAAAGTATTGTAATTTAAAGTAGTGATAATGTGACATTTGTACAAAGCTGCCACCTAGTGGACCTTTTATTTTATTTTAGTAGGACAGATTTGTAACTTATC